>CAUJNA010002532.1:0-30698 GCA_963377175.1 Effrenium voratum | reverse complement strand
ATCTATTCCGGCCTGGCCAAAGATCCATCAACTTGACACCTGGAAGATGCAACTGCTGAAGAATGTTCTGAGCGCATGTGCAGATCCAGATACCGACGCATGGACGAAATGGCTGGAGCAGGCTCTTGGGTTGAACCCAGACCTGGATTTGCTTAGCGATTCAGGTGGCGACAGATTTGCTACGATAGATATTAAGATGGCCATGGGCATGCAGAACATGCTGAAACAAGCACCTGACGAATCCAAGGACGTATACCTCGATGCTACACGACACTCTGAACTACGACATCAACAAGGGGTGATCGTGAAGGGACGAGAGTTGGTGGCATTAGTTATGCAATCAGTCAGAACTTCCGATAGAACGGACCTTGTCTACCACATCGAGCACTTATTCAACCTTGACTTTCCTGGCGACAAGAACTTGGGCATGTTCAGGAACAAATGGTATGATTTGCTGCTGAAGATGAGGAGCGAGGACAGACCCAGTAAGCTGGCTCTCAGAGACATCCTTTACAGGAAGATCAGAGGGAGCAAGAAGATGGAGTTCGGCCTCAATGCCTACCATAGACTACCGGACAAGCATCCTCAGAAGACGTATGAATTCTTATTGGCGTTGATCGACTATCAGATCTAGGCAGATCGGGAAGACCTGATGCTCGACATGAAGGAGAAATCGGTCAAGTCGATGATGAAGTCAGGCGGGAAGGATGCGGCTCCAGCAACTGGCAAACAGGAGAACCAGGGTGGCAAGGGCAGAAAGGGGAAACCCGGTGGACCTGATGCCGCTCCTGTGCTCCCAAAAGCCAAGGCAAAGGCCCACGCTGGCAAGAACGGCAAGTCCGACGGTGCCAGCGACAGAGGCAAGAGTCCGGGCGGAAGCAAGGATAACCCCTGCTGGTACCACTTCAAATCGGCGAAGGGGTGCGTGAAAGGGACTGAATGCACTTTTTCCCACAGCAAGAAGACGGAGCACAAGTTGGAGAGTATGTCCAAGGGGAAAGGAAAGGGCAAATCCAAATCCAGATCATCGTCACCAAAGAGAGATGATGGAGCATGCTTCGCGTTTCAGAAGGGGAAGTGCGATAGGGGGAGCGCTTGTAAGTACAGGCATGAGCTCATCAAGAACAATTCAGCTCCAGCAACGTCAAGTGACAAGACACAAGCCAAGTCGAAGGCTGCCGCCAAAGCCGCAGCGCCTGCCATTGTGAGGAGGGCCATCGCGATGCCTGCGATAGTCCTGAAGCAATCGGCTCCTGCAGGGAAGGTAAGCTTCAAGAAGGACGTTGATCATGTCGAACCGGACGAAGCCGAGACTATCTACCACGAGCACGATGACGACGCGATGAGCGAATCATCGAGATTGTCTGGCGAGTCCGAGATCCCCGAGAAAATGGTGTGGTTCAAGGAAGTGCTCGACGTCGACGAGAATGGGGAGATCACCTACCTCGAAGACGAGAGAAGGCAATGGGAACGAAAAGGGGAATTGTACGGTTATGAGGACAATGAGAATGAGCCTTATCAGTACGTGTACGTCGACGAGAAGAAGTTCAAAAGCAATGATCATCGTGAATTATCAGCCTACCAAGTCCAACGATCATTGATACGTGCGAAGATACTGAGAGAAGTGGTGGATGATGTATACAAGAAGCACTACTTCCCGGTGACCAAGGAGAGCAGCATAATGTTCGAGTATGATCGGAACAAGGACGAGATCAAGGAATCGGCTGTCGACTGGAAAAAACAGCATGGTATGCCGAAGAACGTTTTCGCCATGTCAACGTGCATCAGCAAACGGGTGAAATGGTTGATGGACACCGGATGTGGTCATGATCTCATCGGAAGAGCCAAGGCGAAGAGCCTGGGTGTCGACATCGTGAAAGATGACGACGAGATCGTGTTCCAGACCGCGAATGGTTCCACTTCCACATATGATGTGGCCAAGATAGTCGTGGACGAGTTGGACGAGACTGTCGAGCCGCATGTATTGGATGAGACACCCACGGTATTGTCAGTGGGGAGGAGATGCATGAAGATGGGTTATGCATTTCACTGGATGCCTGGTAAACTACCTTTCATGGTTACACCAAAGCAGGGATTCGTGCACGTGCAGGTCAAGGACGACATCCCATACCTCGTGAGTGATGGTAAGCTTCGGAGTAACAGGCATCGCCCTACGATAGACGACCTCAAGGATCACTTTTCGGAAGTATTGGCGATGGTAACGAACGACGAGGCAGATCAGGGAGGTGACGATGAGAACGACGTCACACCCGCCGCTGTCGGTGAGTCCGCAGAGGCCGAGGGCGAACACCACGACGGGGCATTCGACTTCGGGCCACCCGGAGGAGCCGGTCCGGAACGTCCGCCTCCCGTGGCTGAGGAAATACCTGTAGATGTTGGGTCAGTCCCGCATCGACATGGTGATGCCGAAGCTCACGAGGAAGAGGTTGATGAAGATGATCCAGATGCCGGAATCGAAGTAGACGTGTACGAAGGATCATCAATAAAGAGGAAAGTGGGAGTCCTCAAGAAGGACGCCAATTCCATAGCTCTTTTGCTTACACACAGGTACCGAAATCCCTTCTGCGAATCATGCGTCAAGGCAAAGATGAGACACTTCAGATCGCGAACGGGAGCATTCAAAAGAGAAGTGAAGACGTTCGGTGACCTGGTGACGTTCGACTTTGTGACGGCATCAGGAGATCATGAAGTGGAAGGCAGGTATGCGCTCATCATCCGGGACATAAATACCGGAATTATCATGGCTTATCCCACCGCGAGAAGAGACACTGACTCAGTCGTCAGGGCTATCAAGCACTTCAGCGGGAGGAGGAAAATCAAGCAGGTATATTCGGATGATGGCCCGGAACTGATCAATGCGTGCGTGGAGCTGAAGCTGAACCACGACCTATCGCTGCCTGGACGCCCGCAGAACAATTCCCTTGCTGAAAGAACAAATCAATTCATCATTGACCAGACTTCGGCTTGTCTAGTACATGCCGGTCTACCCACGTGTTATTGGGTGAAGGCCATCACCACTCTGTGCCATCTCATGAACATCGAAGAGGTGAACGGATCGAGTGCATGGATGAGGCTGCATGGCGAGGAGTTCAAGGGCGAGAAGATACCTTTCGGTGCGCTAGTGGACTTCAAGCCGAGTGAAGCACGGGGGGGAAAGAGGGAGAAGTTCGAGCCGAGAGGGGAAACTGGTATATTTGCTGGGTATGTGTTGAGCACTGGCATGCATTGGGCAAACAAGTATCGTGCTTGGGCACTTACTGCATTTGCGGGTGCAGAACTGAACATCAAGAAGGCAAAGGTTCCACCTCGGTTGAGAATGCCACATCAGACGGAGAGGATGATTCTGAAATCTCCTCTGACATTCCCAATACAACAGAAGTACAAGGTTGCCAACGAGACTTTGGAAGGAATAGAGATGTCTATCGTTGCAATCGGTCTGGATGCACGTGACCGCCTGATCGAGGATGAGGACTACGAGCCTGAATTGTTGCAGAGTGACGAGAAGCGACTGCTTGACGATGAAGTCGATCAGATCGCTGGTCTACTGCTCGACGATGGCCCGGGAGTAATCGCCGGAGATCGGGGGGATCATGCAGGAGAAGAAGATGCTAGACCGAGCTCCTCAAAAGGGAAAGGAGATGGACACCCTTTGGGCGATGGAAAGGTTGCGAAGTCCGACCTTCCACACGTGTCAGTTGGGCTACCCGGGGATGGTATCACGTACGTCAACGACGATAGCAAGGAGGTTAAGATCGACAAGGCCGGGAGACCGTATCCTGTCGGGAAGGACGGATTCAGGCTAATGAAGACATCGAGACCTCCAGAGTTCACTCCTGAAGAATGGAAGATGATGAGTAAATATTACACCAAGGAAGAGAAGGCCGAGGTGAAGGGCGGTGGCAAGAAGAAAGAAGAAGATCCCAAGAGTAAGGAGTCTGAGAGTTCCGCGCCGGCAGAGGCACGGACATTACAGATGCCCGGTGGTAAGAGGATTCGAGCGATGCTTCGGAACCGCTGGGGTGGAGTAGAATGGCAGTACAATTGGGGATTGCGGAAGAACATATCCAAGATCAAGAACCCAATGGATGGGAAGCACTTGGCTGAGCTTGAATGGGTCAGGATTGTTGTTAATCCTGTCGACGGGGTGGTTGTTCTCATGGATTCCAAACAATCCCAAGACGTCATGAGACGAAACGTTCAGCTTGAGAAAGAATTTGAGTGTCTGGTGGTAATTTATGCCTGGAAGTTCAAGTCTGAGTAGCGATCAAAGTCGACTCCAAACTGGACGAAGGCGGTTGCATCAGTCATGGAGAGTCATAAAGACGAAGCTGAGACAACATCGGGGACGGATCCATCGGTCGACGAATCGACGGACCTCACCTGGTATGAATGGGAGGAGTCTGCTGAGATAGTTTCTGGAAAGGTGCCACTCGCGATGCCTGCGATAGGCGAAGACGGTGAAGCCAAGAAGTACCCAACGATGCCGTGCGTGACCTCTGAGCGAATACAGCACAGAGAGAAAGCTGTGAAAGTTGTACGATTCTTCGACGCTTTAGTATCCAGGCCGGTAGGCCAGAAAGAGATGTTGACCAACCCTGATGCATTGGCATCAATGAAGAAAGAGTGGTCGGGATTAATCGACCAGGGGGTCTTCGATCTTGGCGCGGTGCGCGAATATGACGCTGTAGCCAGGGAAGCAAAAGCGAAAGGGGAAGAAATACACATGGCTCGCGCACATGGCATTTGCGTTGAAAAGCACTCACAGTTGCCTGTTGGTGATCCTAAGAGGAAATTCAAGGGTAGAGGCGTGTTGCTGGGGAACCAAGTGAAGAACCAAAGCTTTGAGGCTGCGATGTTTCAAGATTTGGGGAACTCCCCTGCTTCATTTGAAGCCTCGCGTTGGGCGGATTTTCTGGGTTGTCATGATGGCTGGGATGTGCAGATGGCCGACGCTGTTCAGGCGTATATACAGGCCACATTGAGGGGCACGCCGTGTTGGATTGAATTGCCACCGGAGGCCGTGCCAAGTAAATGCAAATGGGATAAGTACAGAAGACCAGTCGTCCCGTTGAGGAAGGCGCTGTACGGACACCCAGATGCGGGAACATTTTGGGAGCAGCACTGCGATGAGTCGGTGCGTGCCGTTGGATTTGAGCCCATCGGCGAAGAATGGCCTTCAGTGTACATTCACGAAAAGCTCCAGCTTGTTCTGGTTGTGTATGTCGACGACTTCAAAATGGCAGGGCCGCAGAAGAACCTTGCTCAAGGATGGAGCATGTTGCGTACACGGTTGAAGATTGAGCCCGAGACTGGACTTGACATGTACCTTGGTTGCAATCAAAGCAAGGGAAACGTCACTCTCGGGAACGGACACCGAGTAACAACGGTGACCAATGACATGGAACAGTTCCTACGTTCCTGTGTCGACCGCTATCTTGAAGTGGCGGGCGACGTGAAGTTGAATAAGGTTGTCACCCCTGAGTTGCATGAAGAAACAAAGAATCACGTCGCACGGAAGCCTGCCAGAGAGGGGCCGTCAGTCGTGTGCAATTGGTGTAACAATCTTGTGCCCACCGACGGTTCTGCCACAGTGCCGGACCAACGGGGAGGGACTCCTGAGTTGGCCATGAAGGAGCCCGTGCGTGGACACCTTGCTCCGCATGCCGCTAGCGTACTGATGAAGTTGCTGTACGGTGCGCTGATTGCTCGCTTCGATTTGTTGCGGCAAGTGAATCGCCTAGCACGGAACGTGCATAGGTGGACTGACTCCGATGATCGGGGTTTGCATCACTTGATGTGCTATGTGCATCATACCAAACATTGGCGCATGGTCGGTTGGGTTGGAGACCCTATGGACGATGTGCACTTGGCCTTGGATGCGGACGCTGACTTTGCGGGATGCATTGACTCGCTGCGTTCCACCTCCGGTGGACACTTGAATATACAAGGGCCTAATACCCGGTTTCCGTTGTCTGGCTGCTCTAAAAGACAGGGTTGTGTGAGTCACTCCACTCCCGAGGCCGAGATTGTTGCGGCCGATGTTGCCATGAGATCGATGGGTATGCCCGCTCTCAAGCTGGTAGAGCGGATTCTCAAGAAGTCACCGAACTTTGTGTTCTATGACGATAATAAGGCTATGATCGGTGTCGTGCGATCGGGGAGGAACCCCACGATGCGCCACCTTGAGAGAAGCCATGGTGTTAGCATTTCGTGGATGCATGAGATGTTCACACGTGATTACATGTACTTGGCGTATGAGGTCACCGACAGGATGGCGTCCGATATTTACACCAAGGCGTTCAATGATGGGCGCAAATGGAAACATGCATGTTTGCAGATTGGTCTACTTGACCCGAGCTTGCTGTCTGACCCGGATACCCTCAAGGCGCTCACACCTACGTGTGATCCCATAAAGGGGACCATGCAGACTGCTTCGGGGACAGTTGACGGAGTTCCAACATTTCCGTACACACACATTCCGATCATGCCTCCCGACCTCTGGTGGTCTGGATTAACATCCAAAGAGGGATTGCATGAGCATGAAGGACATGATCCGGTTGTTGTTGCCAAGGGACCCAGATTGATGCGTGTAAAACCTCCACTCGCGTTTATGACACCGTTTGGGAGCAAGTGGCTTCGTTCCACTTGGTTTCTGAAGAATGGGTCATGGCTCAAAGTTGAGGATAGAGTTGACCCGGGGCTACAATGTGTGCGAATTGATGGTTGGGTTGAACGCGCAGTTTGGCAGTTTCATCCCGTACCGGTCGCTGCACCGGCGCGGGAACGGTCTCCACGACCACGACCAATACACGTCGGGTCCGGGGATGTTGACATGCAGTCCGTGCTGGCCGCATTTGTTGAAGAACTGTCGAACGAGCGCATAGAGTTGAAGTGTGTTAACGACCTTGCTTTGGAAACGTTGCTCCGATTGAAATTGCTCAAGCGTTGTCTGCATATCAATCACGAGCAGCTTGTCCCTGGTCGTTGTTTTGTTCCGTATCGCATTGCGGTGAAGCACAAGCCACAGTTAGCGCCGGGTATTGAACTCGCGATGGTCAAACATGACGGTGGTGTGCTTCGAGCTCCTGTTCATGTCTCGCTTCCTGGTATGAGAACTCGCACAGTCGTCACTCTTTACAGTGTTGACTTGGCTCGGCCCATCGTGCTGATGGCATGTTCCGAACCACGCAACTGGTTCACTGCTCTTGCCCGCCATGACGGGCCGCAGGTTGTCACCATAACCCTGGTTGATGACTTACTGAGCGAGTACGGGGGGAGAATCGCCAGACATGTGCTTACCAAACCTTCCGAATTGTTGTTCTTCGCCGGGCCTTGCACGGGGGGATCATCATGGGCACGCCTCAACAAGACTCGCGGAATTGACACCGCAGAGAAAATCGAGGCCAAACAAAGAGAATTTTGGAGATTGTTTGAACGGTTCTTTGAAATTAAACGGCATGCCATGACAAAACGAGCTGCGATTTTGTTTGAGTTGCCTGGAAGTTGTGATTATTGGAAAGATGAGAGACTGCATGAGGTTGTGCATGATGGGACTAGTCACGAGTTTGATGGGTGTCGCTATGGGTGAACTTGGTGGCTTCGTGTCCAAAAATGCAATGGAAAACCATGACAGACCTTTGCAGGTTCGAGAAACCAAAGAAACCCAGTTGTACACGTCAATAATTGTGGGTGTGATCCTTCGCCGTTTTCGTGCTCGAGCAAGGTGCCTCAAACCGGCACCGTTGAAACTCGCTCTTGCTTGCATTACGCGAAGGAGATCGCGGAAGCACCAAGCTACTGCGAGCGAAATCTGCACCACCCCAACTGCACAACCGAGGTGCTGGGCCAGTCCCGAACCTCTGGTGCATACGGGGAGCTGGGTCAGTCCCGAACCCCAGGCTTCAAGAAGGAGCTGGACGAGTTCGTCACATCAATCTGAAGCTGGGATCGCATTGGGACAATACCGTGGCTTCATTTGCAGCTGCTTATTTTGGGTTTTCCTGGTTCTGGAGAATATCATCAAGATGACTGCCAATCCGAATGTCGTCAATACGAATGAGTTCTTCTGCGTGCCTGTTGGGAAATCTAGGCAAGCGGCAATCTTCTTGGGAAATTTGGTGAAGAACGCCATCGAGGATGGCAAGAGGATGCCCAAGAGGATGGAGGTGAGCAGCGACCTGGGTATGTGCGTGAAGTGGATCGAGGACATCGGCGTCCCCGCTATTTATGCATACTCAGCGTAATATTCTGCCAAGGGCCGCGGGATGATGAAAGGAGAAGGGCAGTCTATGAGGGTTGCCTTAGAGTTCATCAGCAAAGTTTTCGGACAGCTTTCTGCCGACGAATGTATGCTTGGATGGAGGGAATACTGCAGCAAGGGAAAGAAGATCGTGTCGGCGCTGAACCAACTTTGCGGTGAGGCAACGATGCTGGCGAAGAACCCCGAGTTGCTCAGCGTAACCAAGTACTGCATGGAAGGGGCGGATATGTTGAGATCAATCGCGAGCATCTGGGATCTCGCATTAGGCGTGGCCGAGGACAACGATGAACGGTCGTTCAAAGCAGCATTCCACCAGAACACCCCGGTTGGGGAGGTGTACAAAGAATTCATCAACGACGAGTCATCTAGGGCATCGTCATCGAGAAGGTGGAGGAGCACTGAGGAGTTCCAGACAACTGCAGAGTTTGAGAGGCACGACCGGAGAATCGCAAGATACAGAGATCGAAACTGGGGGAAAGTGTTCACGTTGAGCGTGATCAAGGCTCCCAAGATCGACTCCTACGGTCGTGGTTCCAAGGACGACTACCAGAAAAATTGGGACCTTGGGTTGATCTACCAGAATGAGCTGCAGGCATCGATGAAGAACCTCGCATATGCACTGAGGAGGGATGAGAATGCCAGCCAGAACAACCTATTGCGCTGGATGATCTGTGGGTCAACCCCCAGTGACATCTCTGACGCGTGCATCGGAGCGGTCAATTCGCTCATGTGCGACTCTTTCATCATGAGGAGATTGCAGCCATTGCTCGGTGAGAAGGACTCCAAAGATCAGTCGTATACAGCTTATTTCCGTCCAGACAAAAGGGAGCTGAACGATCTCTACCGGGAGATCGAGTACGCCAGGGATTTCCTATGGTGCATCGATATGATCTATGAGTCGAAGCTGCCTGCGATGAACATCAACTCCATCAGTCTGGCACCGCACGCGGCTGACAGGGCCGCTGAGAACCAAGATCGGCGCAAGTGGGTAGCTGGATGAAGGAGATCGAGAAGAAGGCCGAGAAGGACGTCATGATCGATTTCTTCCAGAATAAATACTGCACGATTCATGAAATCGAGAGGGAACTGGAGAAGTACCCCGAGGATTTCGTGGTTGGGGAAGAGCCGACATGGTGGGTGATGGTCTCATCGAAGACGGAGCCGCCACGGAAGACGGAGCGACAGCAGAAGTCGGCATCAAGCTCCGGGCAAAGGAGCCAAACCGCTGGTGGGCCAGTCCCCCAGCCGGGAGCTCCAAGTGGGGGGTCGCAAGCCAGCGATGCTGTCAAGATCGACAACGAGATCATCGACTCCATTTCCCGAATGAACTCTGGCGGTGACGACGACAGATGGGTAATTATCAACCCAACTGCTGGACATGATACCTACACTTCATTCGAAGGGGGTACCACTTTGGGCGGAGCGACTGTCAATGTGAAATTCAACATAGACAACAATACGGGGAACCCAATCATACAAACTGTATTTGGGCCGTGTCTTGCAGAAGGCAAGAACGCAACATATTGGGAGTGTATGCTGAGATGCCTGACCTCTTCGCTATTGCACTTCGAGGAGAAGACCAGCGCGGAGAAGATCATTCTTTCCTATGTTGGGAAGGGAACTGCGGCATGGCTACAGCTGTATGCTTTCTTGTGTGCCCAAACAGGATGCTTGATTACTGGACGCCTTCCGGGCGCCAAAGCCATCAACGCGTTGATTCAGGCGGAGAAGAACCCGGACAACGCACCTGGACAGTTGAACCGGATTATCAATAGACAGAAGAGGAGCCCAATTGGCGAGGCGACGATTCGCGACATGATGATCCACAAGAAGAGCTTCTTGGTCCTGGATTGGCCCCTGAGGGCCGTCAACTCAAAAGTGAGCACGAAGACCTTCCAGATGATGGTCAACGAACAGGGATGGACAAACATCGAGGAGAGATCATACTATGGGTCGAGTGAGCAAGTCTCCTCACCCAACGACACGTTGAATATCATCTCCCGATTGCAGAAGCTGGATACGCTCATCGCTGAACGGCGGAGGCGAGACATGGATGACTCACCAATGTCGGTGCACATCTGGATTTCGCTATATGATTGGGTGTGCATGAGAGGATGCGGATGGCAGGTGACCGCCAACCCCATCATCGACTCCCTGCAGAAGGCGATATCTGACCTAGTCAACACATGCAAGGGCCTGGTCGTGGTGAGCGTGAATCGCGATGTTGCTTTCCATGGTGGAAGAGGGGACTGGGGGACGATCGCCAACAAGGTTAGCGAGATCTGCAAGGCGGCAGGCGCGCTGGTGACCGAGAACGATCGCCTGTGGCGCGTGGTCCATGCGCTCACAGGAAAGAACTACAAGATCCCTGGGAGCTCGAACTTGCAACACTTCCTCCTGAAGCGACTGCTGATTGAGAAATCCATCGATGCGGACGCACCAAGCAACGCGTTTGTGTGTGAGCTGGAGGGGACGTGCATAAACGAGCCCGACCTTCGATTCAACATCCCGAAGAACATGGAGGAATCGAAGGTGAAATTCGAGTACAAGCCGACCTTCACTGCACAGTCGAAGAGGAAACAAGAGCAGCAAGGTGAAGGACACGGCGAGCAGGACGCTTTTGGGAAAGCCGATGCCGGTGATCAACGTCTTCGATGGTATACGGTCACGGAGCTCAGCAAGTTTATCTGCGAACTTTGTGCTAAAGAGATGCAGATGAGCAAGTCGAAGGTGCTCGGACCGAATTCGAAGTACAATCCCTCTTCTTGCGTGAACTGTTGCGCGAACTGGAACGCGGACACGAACGGTATTGCAATGTCTATCGAGGGGAAGAAAATGTACACGCGCCTCTTCGCGGAATGCGTGGTGACAATCCCCGACCTTCAAAACCTCATGGTGGACGTCAACAATATCCAGGCCATGATCACGATCATACGGGAGCTCGCGTATTCAAAGCTGAAGAAAGAGCTTTCTCACGCGGGATTCGTGAGCATGACCGTGGATCAAGCAGCGCAGTTCTACAACAACGGTCACGGGAAGCAATTGTGCGCATCCCGGGATGTGATCGTGTGCAAGAACTCCGAGGGAGTCGAGGAGAGGATGTCCATCTTCTTGATAGGCAAGGATCTCGGCAATGTGGCATATTCGTCATGGATCAAGAGTGTGCTCGACCAGGGAACGATGTATGAACTCCTGGGACAAACCACGAACGAGGAATCCTTGGGAGACGTTGTCGAGATGGTGTTGGGATTCTTTGAGGTGATGTCGTACTTCCAGCACGAACTGCCACTGTGGAAGGATGCATGGAAGATCAAGAGGGAGTTCGAGCAGTCAATAGTGCGACACCTCGCTGGGAACGTGACCCACACGACGGGCCAGAACAGAAAGCGGAACAAACCGACCGCACAGCTCGGCGTGCCCACGAAGGAGGTGCTTGACATCATGAACAAGGTCAAGCCCAGACATCCACGATCCCTGATCACCGAGCCCTCTGCACAAGGGTCCAAGAGAAAGGCCACGGAGGGCGAAGATGAGGGTCTTGGTCAAGCACCAGACCCGAGTCGAAGCTCTCAGATCAATACTGAGAAGGAAGACAAGAAGCAGCGTGTGATCGACGGGCGGAGAGCGGCACTAGGATTCCTGGAGTCAATGGAGAAGTGCATGGGAGATATGGGGATCTGTAAGAAGTGCGCGAACCTGGCCCACGACGGCGACTGCAAGGACATTGCGGAGGCTGCTGGAAATGAGAAGGCGATGAAGGTGCTCCGTGAGCTACTCAGCAGTGACCCTGTTTCATCTGATGAAGACATGGGGGATACGGAGGAACCGACCCCATCAACGTCCAAGGAAAGAAAGAAAGGGGGACAAGCAGGGAAAGAAACAATTGAGATGTACAGCTACACTATTAATTTGGTGGAGATGGCTGACACGGCTGAGGGAGGAGAGCTACAATGTGGTGGCGTCGACCTCACATACAACCCGTGCGGGGACAGCAGGACATTCAAGAAGACGCTTGAGATGGGATGCGACACAATCCCGTGCTACATCCCGAAGTACGGCGACATGATTGATGTGCATATGCCACGGGCATACGCGTCTATTGTTGACCCCAGATACTTTCCCAGAGGTGCAATCCTTGAGCAAGTGGACGTGATGCAACTTGGCAAGAGTGTCAACTTCTGCATTGCTCCTTTCGACGGTGCTCCACTATGCAGGATTGGTGATGATCGCTCGGTATTTACTACAAGGGACCAAGCAAACCAGCTATCACACGACCTATGCAGAGTCCTTCGACACAAGATCGGCAATTGCCGAGGAAGTGCTTTCAGGTGCGACGAGGGTGGATGGGTCGACATTGATGCTGTCATTGACGACCGAAACAACGACATATTCCCACCTAACACCTCGAGAGCGAAACGATACATGGGCATCATGGAGGTGATCAAGTGGCAGGAATCCGGACACAAGAAATCGAGATTTCAGGTTCTGGCAGCAAGGTTTCCGAGCATCATGAACCCGAACGACACGAGGGCAGCCAGGGAGGAAATGACCAAGGCTGGCGTGGAACGGGACGACATCGACAGGATGTTCAACAGATGCGATGGATGGTACAGACCTTGGTGCATCCGAGTCACAACCGGTCACAGTGATTTTGGATTCATGAGCTCATCCGCACTGGCGTATAGGTATTCCGCAAGAATGGGTGATACTCTCGGAGGAGCATTCCATGTGACGTATGTGGAAAACCTGCCAAGCATCGTACGCTGTGGGCTAGTCCCCGGCGGAATCGATGGCGGTAACAGGCTAGCACTGCACATCGGGGCGTTTGCTCCATGGGATGAGATGAACGTGGCGACGAAGACAACGCTACGGAACGTGAGGAGAGGGGATCCGATTGCGATCATCTATATTCCCAGTGCAACCCTCGCGCGGTATGGGGCTGGAGTCGCGGCTAATGGGACTTTCATGGTCTTTGACGTGATCCCGTTCTATGAGGACAAGTCCATTTGGATTGGCAAAAGCAATGGAGGGAAGCGCCTGGAGTACGCTGACATCAAGAGGGCGTACTCGAAGTGTGTGGAGAACGAGATCTGCCCTGGCTTTGTCAACTCTTCCCAAGAGTCGGCTGCGATGTTCCTCCAGAACGTCGCAAAGATCAGCGAGAGGATGCCGGAGACAGAGACAGGTGCCGATAATCTGCACTACATCGTTGACATGGTTAATCGTGCTTGCGAACTCTATCGAAACAACAAGATGGAAGAGTTCAACGCACAGGTCAACGAGGTCCGGGACGAAGTCAGCAAAGTCGTCATCCTAAATGATGAGACATGGGAAGGACTGAGGTGCCGGATATGTCCATCATGTGCGACCGCGATCCCCACCTGCTTCTGCTTATGCCTGGAGTGCGAGGCACAACTAATCTCCATCGGAAGATATTACATTCACATCAAATCCGATGACGAGGAGGACAACCAAAACCCCAACGTCTCTGGAGATGCCAGGCGTGCACAGGAAGAAGCTAACCAAGATGCGGCAGCACAGGAGGATGAAGACGAAGCGGAGGAAGTTCCGGGAGAAGATGACGACATGGACACGCAAGGATATACATCCGGCTATGCGTCAGAGGAAAAAAAAACAAGAAAAGAAGAACAAAATGAAAGAGAAAAGAGAAAAAAGAGAAGAGAAGAAAATAGAAGAGAGGAAGAAAGAAAAAGAGAAAAATAAAAAAAAAAAAAAGGAAAAAATGAAGAAAAAAAAAAACAATAAAAAGAAAAAAAAAGATTGTGGAGACGCGTAATCATAATAAGACAATCAAAAAGAACACAAAAAACAAAAAAAAAAAAAAAAAAAAAAAAAAACAAAAAAAAAAAAAAAAAAAAAAAAAAAATAAAAAAAAAAAAAAAAAAAAAAAAAAAAGAAAGGAAAGAAGAAAAAAAAACAAAGAGAAAAAAAGGAAAAGAAGAAAAAGAAAAAAAAGAGGAAAAAAGGAGAAAAAAAAAAGAAAAAAGGAAAGAAAAGAACGCGGTTATGGCATTACCGCGACACCGATCTGGCGTCACGGGACATTATAAGTTCCCAACGGATGGCGATCTGCCTTGACGAGCCGCGTGAGGCTCAGTACATGGCAGGATTTATCGCACTCCAGCTGTCCAAGATGTGGGGGATGTTTGAAGGTGGTGAGGATAGAACGATGATTGCCAAGCTCGAGGGGAGAGAAGGCTGCCCTTACCACAATGACTTCAGGAGGTACCCCAACATCACTGAGCATGATCAGGAAGGTATACTTTTGCCATCAACAATAACGAAGATTTCTCAATCGGAGAATGTTCGGACAAGAGCCTTCCGATCGGTTGAGGAGCGTGACGAATATATCCGTATGATGGTGAACAAATGCGAGGGACTGTACACATTCTACAAGCTGTGGATTGCAGCAAGAATCCTCGATGTCACCAAGGAAGAAATGAAGCTCCTGGTCAAGGACCGAGTGCACCCGGTGGGTGATATTATTTTCAGATGTTTTGCACTAGCTTTCAACTGTAAGTATATATCATTCGTGAGGGATGGCCTGAACCTTGGCAAACATGGTTACACGGTCAACGTGAGCGCCATCATCTCGGCCGTCGACCCGAACAAATGCGACACAACCCTGCTGGATTGGTGCCTTCGGAAAGGGCACTGGTTGCCAGAGGACTACAACAAGAAGTGTGTCCGGGCACGAGAAGCCCAGAAGAACTTGGACGAGGAGTTCCGCCGACGTACCCATAGGCTGTCCATTGGGGACAGGTATGCTTCGTGAAGATGATGATTGCGGTACGATGTGGGCCAGTCCCCATCTGTTACTTGCGTCACATCGACACTGTATCGGTGGAACGACTTATGTCATGATTTATATTCATGTGTCCAAGATGATTGGGTGTGTACATGGTTACATATTCCGATGACTATGACGCTCTGGATATTCATGGATGGAACTATTACCTTATAGAAGATATCTTTTCATTATTTATGCATTGTCCATGGTATCTGGAATGGCTATGATTTGCATTGATTACTCACCGATGTTTCTTTGCCGGAAATATGCAGACCGATCACAAGCGGGCGCGCATGGTGGACATTTGTGGCCAACCCATTTATGGATGACAGCTGCGCGATGCGCAAATGCGGCAGCTGGAATGTTCACTGGCGGTCAAGTGAAGTGGCCACAGTGTATTATATATACACCTGCATATGGATGTGTGCTTCGATTGGAGGATGTATGTTTCACTTTTCGTACAATCGAACCCGGCATGTTTCACAGCGAATGAACGGTGTAGTGATAGCAAGTAAAAGAATGCACGACACGATTTCGTAGTTGAAGCCGTGGCCAGTGGAACGTTTTGTGGTGTTTGGACCGCATGATGAACTATGCGACCCAAATGGGGGATGTTAAAACCCTCTAGGCCCCGTGCCGAAATTGGGTAGCTGTTCTGAGGTCCTTGTTGGTGTTGCTTCCCAAGTTCCATTGATCGCCATTTTGGCTCAAGACACAATTGAGGTTCAAGATCTGATGTGTGACTGCGGATATCCGTGATTGGCATTAGGAGGAAAACGACTGCTCGCGCCGCACCGTCAGGACTACTGTTGTGACTATCATCCCTTCTTCCTTACAACGTTTACACGGGTTCGGCTATAACGGCATCGTCCGTATACACCTTTCTACGTGGTTGGTATTGAAGCTTGAGGGTTCGGTGCACAGCGTCCCACGGGACGTCACCTTGCCGTCTCTTGACACAGTAGGTCACGTCCACCCAGGGCAGACGCTCCATGAACGGCCGGGTCTTCAGCAGCCCGGTGGCCGGGTTCTCTATGACCCACATCAAGGGGTCAAAGTGCGCAATGATCTCAAGGGCGCTGAGCACCAGCGCGTCGCCCTCCAGGAGCCGCCGCGGGCGCGTCGTCAGCGCGCGGCTGTATTCCGTGCAGACCGGGCTGGCCCAGAACATGTCGAAGTGCCCCGGCGGGAACGTCGTGTAGTCCCAGCTCCGGATGTCGCAGAGGATTGTCGGCTCAAATTCAAGATCACCCGCCACTGCGAACGACCAGTAAAACTGCGTGTTCATCGGAACCGGACTTTTTTCCTACGGATAAAAAAAGCCGAGCAATGAAGCTTGCACTCGGGCTGGACGTTCAGACCAATGCCAAGGGGGGGAAGTTCATGTACATAGAGGACTCCCATCAGGGCGCGCTGGTGTGCAAGGCGGACGTGGAGGTGCTGTGGGAGCCCGGCAACTTCCAGGACGACGGGGCCAAGAGGGTGGGCGTGTGCTTTGCGAGCATCACCGACCTGGGGGCGTGGACGGATGGGGTGGAGCAGGCCGTCGTCGACGACATGATCATCTTCCAGAAGCCCTTTCCGGGGGTCACCCGCGCCGAGCTTGAGAGCCAGCTGCAGCGCGCCGTCAAGGTGAGCGCCAAGGGCAAGCACGTGAAGTGCAAGATGGACTTGGAGCGCTGCCTCTTCTGGGACTCCGCCGCAACCGCGTGCCGCGCCCCGCGGAGTTCGCGCGCCGCAGGGGCCGCGCGCTTGTGGAGGCCCGGCACGTGTGGCTGATGGGCAGGCAGTGGGGCGTGCTCTTCGAGGTGCGCCACCTCATGCTGGAGCCCCTGGAGGCGCCGTGCTGCCCGTTCTAGGCCTCCAGCAGCTCGGAGCTCGTGGCCCGCGATGCGCCCACGTACAGGTGGCGCAGCGTGAGGTGGCAGGACTCCAGGTCCAGGCGGACGCGGTTGTGGAGGGTGAGCCCCTGGCAGCTGGCGAAGGTAACTGCGTGGCTGGGCCGGGTGGCCCGCAGCAGCTCCTGGTTCTTCAGCCGCATGCCGTTGTCCAGCCTCACTCCGTCCGGCTCCACTTCCGCCACGGCCACAAAGACGCCCTTGGGAATTTTTCCGCCGGCCCCGATGAGGCGCAGCCCCGGCCAAACCCTCATGCTCTGCGGGCTGTTTTGGGGTGTTGCAGTTTGGCTACACCCATTGGTTGCTTGACAACAACCCATGTGGATGACCTGCGTCTCCAGCTCTAGGAGCTTTGAGATTTGCGGCGCCAGGGCCCGGTTCGCCGCTGCGTTCACGGCCAGGCGCTTGCTGTGGCTGATGACCAGCGTGGTGTCCGGCCACCCGGGCTTGGAGGGGTAGAGCTCCTTCAGCCTCGCCTTGGCCTGCTCCAGCGTGGGGCACGCCTCCTCGCCGACCCGCAGCCACTTCACAAAGTTGAAGATGCCGGGGTCGGAGCGCATGTTCTCCGTGAGCTCGTGCCGGTGCCCGCAGGCCAGGTCGCGGATCAGCTGGCTGTGCTCCAACGGCGCGCTGATGGGCCGCCCGGCCCAGGAGTCCAGCACGGCCGGCAACTGCCGGAAGTCTCCCAGCAGCAGGAACTTCACGTCCGCGTTCAGCCCCACGCAGGCCAGGTCCGCCCAGAGCGCCATGTCCAGCTGCGTGATCTCCTCCACCACCAGCCAGTCCAGCTTTTGCGCGCTGCCCCCGCGCTCGTACCTGCGCACCCAGTGGTCGGCCGTCTGCGCCCCCAGCCCCAGGTTCTGCGCGGAGCAGTGCGTCTTGGACACCAGGTGCACCGCCTCGCCCTGCTCTCGCAGCCTCGCAACAATGGTCCGTGCCAGGTGCGTCTTTCCGGTGCCCGGCAGGCCCGTGAGCAGCAGGGAGTTGCCCGCCAGGCAGTGGTTCACGGGGTCGTCCACTCCGTTCCACCTCCGCTGTTTGGGGCGCCCCGCCTCCATGCGCGGCGCCCTGCCGCCCAGCAAAGGCTTCGTCTCTTCCACGCGGTAGACGGGCGTGCCGTCCGGGTGGCGCAGCGCCTCCAGCGCCCGCAGCCGCTCCGCGAAGCGCTTCGGAAGCCGCTGCGTCAGCAGGCCGTCCGTCTTCACCTGCGCCAGGTACCGCGGCGGCGCGTCCAGGATGCGCCGGGCCTTGGCCACCATGCAGTGCTCGAAGCCCAGTACCGCGTCGTGGATGGGGCGGTAGGTGCCGTTGCTCAGCAGCCTCCTGGCGTAGACGAAGTCCCACACCATGCCCCCCTCGTAGGCGAAGGCCTGAGAGAAGTCCGCGCCCGCGCCGTCCAGCTCGCTGCTGCTGCTGCTCACGCTGTAGACCACCTCCGTGCTGCGCGCCCACAGGCCTATCATCGCGTTCACGCTGAGCTTGGCCATGTGCTCCCGGGCCACGCGGCGTCCATGCGCTCCAGCGCGCGCCGCAGCGTCGCCGCGTCCACGTGGCTCCGCGCGGAGATGCCCAACACGATGTGGTCCCAGCGGCAGACGCCCAGCTCCAGCATCGCGGCCAGCGAAACCTTCGGGTGCCAGCCGGGCCCCACTACGGCAACAGGTTCAGGCAGGACTGCCTCGCGTCGCAGCAGCCCTCCACAAAGCCCAGGTCCGGCAGCGCGCCGTCCACGGGCTCAACGCCGTCCGCCGGGCACAGGATGGGCAGGGGGAAGGGCGCGTTGGCCAGCCCGTTGCGCCTGCAGCGCACCACGTCCACGCCGACGTACGTGCTGTCCTTTGCGCACGTCTGCGCCTCAAAGACGAGGGGAGGCAGCTTGGGGCTCCGGACGTACTCCATGACTCCGGGGGCCACGCGGCTCTCCAGGCTGGTGGGCTGCGCGCTCTCCCTCAGCGTCTTCTCGCTGTGGCAGTCGCCGCACAGCGCCTGCAAAGTTTGCACGCTGCCCGCAAAGGCCTGCCTCACCGGCACCACGTGGTCCAGCTCGCAGGCGCCGGCCGTCAGCCCGCAGCCGCACAGCGCGCACTTGCCGCCCTGCGCGGCCAAAGTCTGCTGCCTCTCCGCCGCGCCGGGCACCTCCCGTTTCGCCTTGAGCAGCTTCAGAAAAATCTCGTGCGCCAAGCCGGCCAGGCGCTGGCCCCGGTACTCCTGGTTGAGCGCCTCGCACCACCTCCGCAGCACCTCGTGCTCCTCCGGCAGCTCTCGGATCCTGGTGCCCCGCCTCAGCCTCAGCCCGCAGTACTGCGCCGGGCTGCTGATGGCCACCTTGGGGCTCTCGCCGGCGGCCATGAGCTGGCGCCGCGCCTCCCGCAGGTCCTCGCACCAGAACAGGCCCGGCTGCACGTCCGCGGCGTCGAAGCGCCTCCACTCTTGGATGGGCGGCAGGGTCTGCCTCGCCTCGCCCCGGTACAGCACGCGCGCCTGCCTCTCCAGCACCCTCTTCACGGCCCTGTACATGTAGCAGTGCCCGTCGAAGGCCAAGAAGCACACGGTGCGGTGCTCCTTCAGCGCCGGGTCGTAGCTGTCCACCAGGTCGCCCTGCGAGCTCAGCACGCGCATCGGGGCGTTGCGCCACACGCAGAACTCTCGCACCTCCTCAGCGGAGATGCCGAGGCGCCTCCAGTCGTGGCGCAGCATGGCGTCGAAGTCCGCGCACACCTCCTCCACGCTCAGCTGCAGCAGCTCGGCCAGCTGCCGGGGCACGCAGAGCGGCTTGTCCTCGAAGGCGCTCTGCAGCACGTCCTCCTCGCAGGGCAGCTGGAAGCTCACGCTCCTCAGGCCCCTCATGCGCTGGCGCAGGAGCGTCTCCACCTCGGTCCTGGAGTTCCTGTAGTGCGTGCTCTGGGTGCTGACCACCCAGTGCCCCTCGGGGTCGAGGAAGTAGGTCTCGTCCGAGAGCTGCAGGATGGGGCCGCGGTCCAGCAAGGCCTCCACTTGTTGCCTGACCCGCTGCGCCACCTGCTCCTCCGTGAGGTGGGCCGGGTGCCTCGTGGCCCCGCCCAGCTCATTCACCGGCAGCCAGTCCCTGCGCTCGTAGTTCCGCCCGCTGCGCCGCCTGCCCCGGATGATCACCGGCACGTGGACCAGGTACTCGTAGTACTTGTCGCGGAAGAAGCCCTTGCCCAGCTTGGTCAGCCGGTGCTCTCCGCCCTGCAGGGAGCGCACGAGCTTCTTCTGCCCGTTGCGCAGCAGGATGTAGTCGTTGGGCCCCTCGCGGATGAGGGGCTGGTTGTAGTCGAAGTCCTTGCTGGAAGGCCGCAGGCCCAGGTGGGAGTAGTAGTGCTGGCCCGCCCGGGTCAGCTGCCCGTCCGCGCGCGAGAGCAGCGCGTAGGCCCCCGGGCCGCGCCGCAGGTTCAGCACGACGGCACCATCCGCCCCCGTGCGAGCCCGGGCGCCGCCGTCCGCGGCCTCCGTGATCTGCTGTCGTTGTCTCGCCCAACTTGCCATTCTTTTTTTACGGGCCCAGTTTTTTTTTGCTCGGCGCGGCCAAGTCGAAGGTGCGTTCAAACGGGTTATGCCCTCAGAGCGTTTTCGCGGCGGGCGGGGTGGTGCCTGTAGGGTTTAAACACAGCTGGCTTTCAACAAAGTCACTATTTGCTCGAGAAGCAAGCTCTGCGATGGCGACTCGATCCGAGTGCGAGCGCGAGGCGCGCGAGGCGGCAGCGAACCTGGTGCTGTCTACCGCCCTTCCGCACTCCGTGAGAATGGGGACTCGCGTGCTCGAGACCCTGGACGACATGCGGGAGATACTGTCCTACCACAGCATCGGCTGCAAGCAGGCTCTGCCCATCTTTGAAGAACTCGTCAAGGCCGGCCAGGAGCCCGCGGGTGAAGACTACCCGGCGACGAACTTGGAGCATCGCCTGGTGGAGTGGTTGGATCGCCGCGAAGCCGCCCCGGACACTCCGCCCGTGAAGCCTCAGTCTCCGCGCCAGCCCATTTTCCTGAACTTGAAGAGGAAGGCGAGCGAGGCGAGCGAGGCGAGCGAGGCGAGCGAGCCGAGAAGCCGGAGCCGGAGGTAACCACCTTCTTGCTGCCAAGGGCCGCCGAGCCGCGAGAGGAGGATTTCATGAGGAACAAGGCCGCTCCCGTCTTCCACAGCAGCAACCACGTTCTGGTTCCCTGCGAGTTCCGCCACACCGGCCCGGGTGTGTCCGAAGCAGAACTGCTGGAGTGCCTTTACAGGGTGGGGGACGACAAGTACCAGGGCAAAGGTTGCGCTTGGATGGCGTGGCGCCTCGTGGGCCAAGCTCAGCCTCCTGACGTCGGCCACCACGTCGTGCTTCGACCCGAAAGAGGGGCAAACTTGTGGGTCTTCTTCCACAAGCCCACCATGAAGCTGCTGCCCCATCCTCCGGCGTCCACCCAGCTCTACAAGCTTGGCAAGGGGAAGCTTCACGATGTCGTGAAGCTGATGGCCAACTGCTTGGAGCAGAAGGGGACCATGCGGGCCATGAGTCGGGGCGAGTACGACGGCCTTGTTGCAGCAAACGAACCTCCGGCGCCAGAGTTCTCCCCACGACGGGTTTTGAAGAACTACGGCGATATGACGACGTCCGATTTCCAGAGCCATCTCATCAAGCTCGACACGACCTTCCGAGGCGACAAGGCCTTGAACACCGGCAAGCGCCCGCCGAACAGTGAGGACGAGTTCGTGCACTTGCAGAGCAGGGCCCTCTTGCAGCTCCGCAAGCAACTCCAGGACGACCAGTTGCAAACGGAGAGCCTGCTGGTGTCGCGCCATCGCCAACTTCTGATGACCGACTTCGTCATCAACGAGAGCACCGTGAACTGCTGGTGGTACAACCCCGAGGTCCACCAGAAGCAGCCACTGGACTTTTTCGAGGCCTACGGACGAGCTCGCGACGAGCGAAGGACCCTGATCTTCTACGGAGACAGCGGCAAGGGGAAAACTCCCCTGGCAAGTTGCCTGGCAGCCATGGTGGCCCGCGACGTGGGTCTGGACGAGTTCGTCATGGTGTCCAGCCCGGACATGCTGCGATCCGCGGTCGAGCGCAGCCTCCTGCGCGACGAGAGGCCTTTGCTCCTGGACGAGCTTCAGATCAGCAGCAGCAACATCGGCGCCCAAGGCGGGGGAGTGGACACGCTGAAGCATCTCCTCGGTCTGTCGCCCGACTTGCCAGCCACCATCAAATGTCGCTACAACGACGTGAAGGTGCCTGCGGAGACGTTCAGGATCATCACGGTGCAGGACCTGGCGAAACTCCACCACAGCTTGGACGACATGGCAAAGATTTGCCCTCCGGACCTCATGCTCGACGGGTTTGAGTGGCGCGCTCGCCCGCTTGACAAGGTCTTCGACGCGGACACGCGCGCGGTGCTGAAGCGCTGCATCCTCGTGGAAGTGACGGCGCAGTGTGTCAAGGACTCTGTGCGCGAGAGGCGAAAGTTCGGGTCCGACAAGGCGGTCTCCATGGCGGAGAGTTTGAGGGCCTTGTACAACGGCCAGTAATTTGCGACACGGGGGCCTGCCTTTTAAGGGCACAGACCAGGCAGAAGCCCGGCCGAACGCATACAGATCAGCCTTGCCCAAAGACGCACAGTTGGGCGCGCTGACCCCCGCTCTGGCACACACCCTTGCCGGGCTCGTGAGGCCGTCTTGCCCAAAGACGCACAGTTGGGCGCGCTGACCCGCTCCACTCCCCCCCGGGTCCATGCTATATGTACTATATGTGCTATATCTCACAAGACAACCCGCTGAACATCCACTCCCCCCGCGTTCCTTGCTATATGTACTATATGTGCTATATCTCACAAGACAACCCACTGAACATCCACTCTCCCCGGGTTCCATGCTATATGTACTATATGTGCTATATCTCACAAGGCAACCCACTGAACCTACACTCTCCCCCAGCTCCTTGCTATATGTACTATATGTGCTATATAGGGGCCATATAGCACATATAGTACAGATTTCGCGCGTACAGAGTATATAGCACATATAGTACATATAGCAAGGACCCGGGGGAGAGTGGATGTTCAGTGGGTTGTCTTGTGAGGTATAGCACATATAGCACATATAGCAAGGAACCCGGGGAGAGTGGATGTTCGGTGGGTTGCCTTGTGAGATATAGCACATATAGCACATATAGCAAGGACCCGGGGGAGAGTGGAGGTTCAGCGGGTTGGCGTCCATATAGCACATATAGCACATATAGCATGGAGCTGGGGGAGAGAGCCAAACCCAGGGACATTTGTGCGGTTTTGCGCCACGAAATGCTATTCTTACAGGGTGTGTATTCATATACGGCCTGGAGGAATAGCTTTTTTTGCACGGTTTTGCGCCACAAAATGCTACTAGTCTAGTGCCTATATCAATATAGACACTAGACTAATAGCCTTTTTTGCACGGTCTTGCGCTGAAAAAATGCGATTCTTTCAGTGCCTATATCAATATAGACACTGGAAGAATAGCTTTTGCACGGTTTTGCACGGGTTGCCCATGCCAGCCCCCGCTCATTTGATTGGTTCGCCCAACCCGTTGGTTTCCCGAGCACCCCAAACCCAAGGAGCTGAGCAGGCTCCGGGAATTCCCCAGCCTGCGCAATGCCTCGAAACCTTTTTTCTAGTTTTTTCGCTCGATCAGGATCAGCGGAGGCCCCAGGAAGTCGTCCAGCTGCCTCACAGCCGCCGGCCTCCCCCGTCTCGTCAGTCGGCCCGCCACGTTGCCGCTGCCCTGCGGCGCCGGCAGCGCCAGCTTCAGCAGGGTCTCCCGGCCCTCCGTGCTGCGGACGGTCATGGAGTCCACGGCCCCCAGCTGCTGCACGTCGCCGTACTGAGGGTTGAAGCTCCTCGCCGCGTTCGTCGGCGCTCGGAAGGCGCCCGCGTCCTCCACCGCCTTCACGCGCCGGTCGGTGAGGTCATTGTTGCGCTGGAACTTGTCGGCGTTGTCTTGGAGGACCCTGAACTCTGTGGCCGGCTTCTCCACGTCCTCGGGCGCGCCGTGCACCGTCTCGTGGGGCCGCGCGTTGTAGGCCCCGGCCGCCCGCTCAAAGTGGTCGCTCCACTGCCCCCCCTTGGCGCCACCCTCGTGGCCAGGTCTTTCTTCAGCGTCTGGATGCCCCGGTCCACCACGGCATTGGCGCTGCGGTCCTCGGGCCGCTTCGTCGGTGCACGGCTTCCGCGGGCAGCTCCCGGTCCAGCGTGGCGAACTCGTTGCCCAGGTCTGTCGTGACCACAAAGTTCCCGTCGTCCCCCGTCAGCTCCTTTGCGGCGCGCTTGGTGGCGCGGCCCACCGTCTCGGCGTTCTTGTTCTGCAGAGGTTCCACGGCGGCCTCCCGGGTGAAGACGTCCATCACCACCAGGCCATACTTCGTCTTCCCCCGCGTGTTATGGCTGAAGTCGATGAGGTCGGCCTGCAGCCGGTCGTTCGGCCCCTCGGCGGCCGACTTGCCCAGCGCGCGCGGCCGGGGCGCCTGCACCTGCCGGCCCACGTCGGCATTCAGCGCCTCGAAGGCCATGGCCTGCGTCACGTCGAGGTCGCGCTGCCTCGCGAGTCGGTACAGCTTCCGCGGGTCCCTCACGTTGAAGTCGTCGGCCAGGTCCCTCAGCGCCTCCATTTATAACCCAAAAAGGAGCTTATTCAAGGCTCCCTGGATGCAGGGAGGCCTACCTACTTCTTGCCCCAAAAAGGGGCTTGAGCAAGGTTCTGCGGATGCGCGGAGGCCTGCTCACACCTACTTCTTGCCCCACAAAGGAGCTTGCGCTAGCGTCCCTGGACGCAGGGAGGCCTGCTCACACTACTCGTTCTTCGGCCCCCGCTGGGCCTGCCAGGCTTCCACCTCGTCCAGCCGGGCCTGGAAGCCCTTGCACACCCCCCACAGCACGCTGGTGAGGTGAGAGTAGTCGAGAGTAACCATCTCCGTGCCGTTGCTCCACCGGGCGGTGCCCGTCAAATTCTTCCACTTTGTTCCTGCGAAGTCGTCCGAGGCGAAGCCCAGCCTCAAGTCCTCGTTCATGTCCGGGCGCTTGTACTGCTTGGCCTCCACGGAGTCGAAGAGCTGCTGGAGCTCCGCCACGTCGGCCTCGGCAATCTCCGTCTTCACCCGGCTGTCGGACAAGTCCGTGAAGCTCGTGTTGCAGACCACGTTGCCCGTGTTGCCCGCGATCACGAGGCAGCCGGGGTTCCTCTGGTTCGTGGTCAGGGACAGCTGCGTGGAGAGGCTCTTGGTCTGCACCAGCGCCTCGTCGTTGATCATGATCAGCTCGCACTGGTGCGCCCCGCCGTCCCGCTCCAGGAAGAGCCGCGCGCTTGGTTGCCCAGCAGCCGCAGCTCCGGGCCGCTGTCGGGGGCCGCGCTGTTGTTGGACACCTGCAGCTTGCTCCAGCCCGCCCAGTTCTTCGTCAGGAAGAGATCGTCCGAGAAGTCGGAGGTGTTGGTCACGGTGAGCGTGTTGGACGCGAAGAGCTGCGGCGCGGAGACCGTGCCCGAGCTCGTCACGTCGCCGCAGACCACGCTGCCCGTCGACACTCCCCCGCTCGTGGCCGTGAAGGTGCAGTCCAGGCTCTCGCAGTCCAGCGGGCCCGCGGAGGCAGCTCCGGTGATGGTCAGCGTGGCGCCCGTGTGCGCGCCGGTGGCTGCGAAGCTCGCCGCGGTTGCTGCGCCCGAGGCCGTCAATGTCCCCGTGGACACGTCGCCCACCGTGGTGAAGTTCCCGGCGTTGGCCGTGTTGTTGATGGTGAGTGTGCTGCCCGTGATTCCCGTGGCGGAGCTCAGCAGGCCCACGCTGGCCGCGCCGATGATGCTCAGCGAGCTGCCTGACACGGCCCCTGTGGACGTCAGCGTGGCTCCGGCGACGGCGCCTGTGGCTGTGAGCGCTGCGCAGGAGACTGCGCCCGAGGCGTCCACGCCCGTGGTGAAAACGTCGGTGCAGTTCACGTCGTTGCACAGCAGCTGGTCGCAGCCCACGTTGCCCTGCGCGGTGAGCCCGTCCAGCGTGGCCGAGCCCGTGAGGGCCAGCGAGTCCGCCAGCAGGTCCGTTGCCGAGACAGACTCTCCCTCGAAGGCGCTGGCCCTGATCTGCATGCTGTACAGGTCCAGCGTGCCCGCCGACTGCTGCACCAGCCCGGGGATGGAGCCGCCGAAGGCTCGAAGTGCAGCTTCGCGATTCCGCCTGGCGGCACCGAGAAGTCCAGGCGCGCCGTGCTCCACACACCCTGCGAGGGCGTGCCGAGGAAGGTGCTGGTGACGCCCACGTAGTCGTTGTCGGCCGCGCTGACGTACATCACCAAGTTGGAGGCTGTGCCCAGCCGGTACCGGCAGCCGAAGGAGTAGCGTCTCCCCGGCGTCAGCGTGTAGGTGCGCACGATGTTCCAGGCGAAGGCGCTCAGGGTCATGGCGTAGCCCTCCAGCTGGAAGCCTCCCACAGTGAAGCTGGCCGAGGCCACGGTGCTCTGGCTGTTGGAGCGCACCAGGAAATTTCCTAGCGTGGTGAGCGTGGGTTCCAGCAGCACCTTGCCCAGGGTGGCCAGCGTGACGTCGTCGGCCCCTCCGTCGAGGAACTCGTGCTTCAGCAGCAGCGCCGAGGCCGCCGTGTCCTCCTCCTCCGCTGTGTTGCCGGTCTCCAGGGTTGCGTCCAGGATCTGGAGGCCGTAGACGTCCACCGTTCCTGCCGTTTGGTTGGGCAGGCCCGGCGCCTGGAAGTGCGCACCGAAGTGCAGCTTCGCCACTCCGTTCGGAGGCACTGTGAAGTACATCTTGGCCGTGCTCCAGGCGCCCTGGTCGCCCACGAAGCTGCCGTACAATGGGTCGTAGACGTTGTCGGCCTCTGACATGTACACCCCGAAGTTGGAGGCCGTGCCGAGCCGGTAGCGGCAGGCGAAGAGGAGCTCTCGGCCCGGGGTCAAGTTGTAGGTGCGCACGATGTTCCACGGGTTCACCGCCAGGGTCAGGGTGTAGCCGTCCACGCTCACTGCGCCCGCGGTGTGCGTGGCCAGGACCACGATGCAGCCGCTGCTGGGGCGAACCGTCCAGTTTGACAGCGAGACGTCCGTGGGGGCCAGGATCTGCTCTCCTATGGCGGCCACCACCTCGTCGGCCCCTCCGTCGTCCGGAAAGCGCACGGCTATTTGCAGCGCAGAGGCCGCCTCCGTGACTCCGAGCTTGTTGGTCAACAAACCGTCTACTTGTGCGATGGTGTAGTAGCTGAGCAGCGCGGCGGCGATGCTCGAGGCCGTTGCCGTGTCCTGGTCTGCGGCTGAGCGGTACGCCACCAGCGCCGAGGTGATTTGGTTGGTGGTGAACACGTCCTGGTCCGGGCCCGTCCGGTAGGCCAGCAGCGCGCCCGTGATGGCGGCCTGCGTCTGCGTGTCCTGCGCGCTCGCCGTGCGGTAGTCTCCCAACAGCGCGTCTACTTGCGCCGCGGTGTAGTAGGCCAGCAGTGCGCCCGTGATGGCGCTGGTCGTCTCCGCGTCCTGCGCCGTTCCGGTTCGGTAGTCGTCCAACAGAGTGTCCACTTGTGAGGAGGTGTAGTAGGCCAGCAGGGCTGCCGCGAGGGCCGCGTCCGCCGCTGCGACGGAGTAGCAGTCTGCCGTGATGCTCAGCGTGTCGTCGCCGTTGGCCTGCGCAGCAGAGAGAGGAGCCACGAAGTGCAGGTTGCGAACGACGTTGCTTCCCTGAACGAGCTCCCAAGTTGTGAAGCCCGCCCAGGCCGGTGCGTTAACAACTCCGCCTCCGGGAAGCTGCAGGGCTGCGAGCTCCGCGAGGATTGCGTCGAGGGCGCTCTGGAGCGCGGTCTCGCTGGCGGAGAGCGCGGCGTTCGTGGCGTATGAGGCCAGCAGCGCCGTGTCGGCCTTGGCCCCCTGGAGCGCCGTGATGCTGGCGTCCCGGCTAGCAAGCTGCGCTGCGACGAAGGCCTCGGTGGCGAGGCCAGCAGCGCATTTGCGATTTTGGTGTCTACCTCCAGTGGAAGTCCGTCCACCGTGGAGAGCAGGGAGGCCAGCGCGCTGGCGTCCGCCTTGCCGAGGAGGGCGGCGTCCAGGGCTGCCGTGGTGACTGCGCCCAGGAGGGCCGCCGCTATCTTAGAGTCCACCTCGGAGGAAGTGTCGACGGCCGACTGCAGCGCGTACGCGGTCAGCGCGCTGGCGTCCGCCTTGGAGGCCTGCAGCCCCGAGATGGTGGCGTCTCTGCTCGCGAGCTCGGAGGCCAGCGCCGCGGCGGTGTCGGCCCCCAGGAGAGCGTTGGCCACCTTGGTGTCTACCTCCAGCGGCGTGATCCTCGCCGCTATGTCCAGGGAGTGTTGGTCCACCACCGTCTTGAGACCGTAGTTGGCGGCCACCGTGGCCAGCGTGGCGTTGTTGGCCGAGGCGATGGAACCGTTCATGGCCGCCGTGGTGCTGTAGTTGGCCAGCTTCAGGTCCACGCTGTCCGGGGTGCTCTTCGTCGCCACCACGCCCTCCAGCTCGTCGAAGGCCGACTGGTCTGCCTTGTTGGAGAGGCCCGTGGTCAGCGAGCTCTGCAGCGCGGCGATGCTGCTTCCGTGCGCGGCCACCTGGCCGTCCGTGGTGGCCAGGGCCGCCGCCGTGGCCAGGGGCGCAATCGCCGGCGCCAGCGCGCTGCTGTCCAGCTTGGAGGCCAGCTCCGCGGTGACTCTGTCGTCCAGGGACTGGATGGCGGCCGCGTTGTTGCCGGACGCCGCAGTGGTTACCGCCAGGTCCGTTACTTGAGCGTACGGCGTGAGAGCGAGGGCCAGCTGCCCTGCGGTGACGTGCGTGCCGTCAGTCACCTCTCCGTTGTCCAGGACCTCTGGGATGTTGCCCGTGACAGGTCCTTCAAACATGTTTTCTTAGGAGTAGGTCTATAACGCAGGGGTGTTGTACTTTCGCAGCGCTCCCTCACAGGCGTCGCCGCTTGGTGGTATGTTTGACATACCACCCCCTCTTCGGCACAAGTTTCCGCACGTGTCACAGTCCGTGGACCGTGAGAGCGAGGCCGGCTCCGCGGCTTCGGTCTTGGAGCGAGGCCGGCTCCACGGCTTCGGTCTTGGAGCGAGGCCGGCTCCGCGGCTTCGGTCTTGGAGTGGCGTTCCGGCCGCTCGGAGAAGTTTCCTCGTGATTCGGAAGTGTGTTTGTTTTGACACACATCACAGGCGTCACCGCTTGGTGTGTCAAACACACCAACCCCTCTTCGGCACAAGTTTCCGCACGTGTCACAGGGCCCGCACCAGGCCCGCACGTTGGCGTTTGTAACGGGGCATGTGTATGTTTTTTTCGTACACTTCGAAGACATTTCAGCAGTTTCTCAAACAGTGAGAATCTGCAAATTCTCAGGCGAACGCCAGCGCAACACCCGACCTGCGAATTTGAAGGAGCTCACCGTTTGAGCTCCTTCAGCAATTTGACCGATTTCGCCGGTCAAAAGCGAGACCTGCGCACGATGGAGCCAGTGGCCAGCAAAACCGGACACTGCTTCGTAGTTGGTGAGAAGCTGCGTGCCCTCCATGTCGGCGGGCTGGCGCGGCTCTGCCGGGCAGGTTCGCCGAAGGCAGTTGTCCCCCCACAGGACCACTGGAAAAATTTTTTCACAGTTGTCGGCTTAGACGAAAACATCGACATTTTTTTTGGGAAGAATCTCGACCTTGGCGTGGCAGGAGGCTTCTATGCCGGGCAGGCGCGGCCGGGCTCCGATGCCGGGCAGGGTGGCGCGGCTGTGAACACGAAGTGCCTCGGAACTTTGCCCGCACCAGGGAATTTGAATTGAAGGATATTATCCTTCAATTCCTGGTATACTTCCAGTCCGACACGAACGTCTTGCGCACTCGCGGACTTGCCGCTGAACCCGTACTTGGGCGAGCCAGTTGGGCGAGCCAGTACTAAGGGGCAGGCGCGCACCTCGCTCTCGCGTCCTCGCTGTCCTGGAAAGCGGTAGGATTTAATGTGTCGCTCTGACACATTTAAATTCTCGTAATTCTTCATCGCTGCCCATCTGTGCCCAGCGCAGGATTCAGGGGCAATCCTGTGCCCAACACAGGATTGAGTGAGCAATCCTGTGCCCAACACAGGATTGAGTGAGCAATCCTGTGCCCAACACAGGATTGAGTGAGCAATCCTGTGGTCACGACAGGATTGACGGCTGGGCGTGTGAATGGTGAAAAAACACTCTGTCAGCGATGCTGCGAGGACAGCCTCGCTGACGGACCTCCGGCGCTGGCCCGGTGATGGGTTTTTCGGCAAAAAAGCGAAGTCGTAATTCCGACCTCGCAGCCATTGGCAAAAAAAGCGTGCTGCAGTCCTCCCCCCACGGGAGGACTGCAATTTTTTTTCCTGGGAAGAATCCCGACCTTGGGCTCGGGGCTCCGATGCCGGGCAGGCGCGGCTGTGAACACGAAGTGCCTCGGAACTGGAAACAGGCGCGGACCATTTTTTGGTTGCCCGCACCAGGGAATTTGAATTGAAAGATATTAACTTTCACTTTGGTATACTTCCAGTACGACACGAACGTCTTGCGCACTCGGACTTGCCGCTGAACCCGTTGGGCGAGCCAGTTGGGCGAGCCAGTACTAAGGGGTTGGGCGAGCCAGTTGGGCGAACCAGTTGGGCGAGCCAGTTGGGCGAGCCAGTACTAAGGGGTTGGGCGAACCCGTACTTGGGCGAGCCATCAAACGAGGTTGGGCGAGCCAGTACTAAG
>CAUJNA010002531.1:0-30719 GCA_963377175.1 Effrenium voratum | reverse complement strand
AGGAAGCAAGGAAGCAAGGAAGCAAGGAAGCAAGGAAGCAAGGAAGCAAGGAAGCAAGGAAGCAAGGAAGCAAGGAAGCAAGGAAGCAAGGAAGCAAGGCAGCAAGGAAGCAAGGAAGCAAGGAAGCAAGGAAGCAAGGAAGCCAGGAAGCAAGGAGGGAAGGAGGGAAGGAGGGAAGGTGGGAAGGTGGGAACGAAAGAAAGAAATAAATAAAGAAAGAAAGAAAGACAGACAATGAGAGAAAATGAGAATACATTCAGACTAAATGAGAGAACACACACACACACCGACATACACACATGCGCACGCAAGCGGGGGAAACGTGCACTCTCCACTCACGCAAGTTGGCATGTCTGCTGCAGCGATGTTGTCTGACAAAGGGAACTCATGACACCATGTATAGTTCCACAATCAATTTGTAAATCGTTCCCATGCATCCAATCAATGTCTGGTAGCGGACGCCCAAATTACAGTGGTGACCGAGTTGAACAAGTGAAACAATTTGTTTGCGAAGTTGGGGCGAAATGTTGCAGGTGCTGTATCCGCGTCAGCAAATGATTGCAGGACCGACCCTAAACCCTAAGAAGCAAAATTCTAAACGAAGGAGGCCGACTTGTGGACTTCTGATAGTTTGCTACTTGTTCCAAACCCAAAGCCCCCCAAAAAAGCGCACTGCTGAATCCCCAGCCGCGACTTTACAATCCCTCTGGCGCTCAGCGCCCAGAAACACTTCTATCCCAGGAACGCGAAGCGGGGAGCACAAAGGAATCCCTGCCATATCTGGTGCGCTGTCATCAGGAGCCTGTGCAGCGGCACGACGCGAAAACCCACTGACCTTTGGCCTCAATGGCCCTGCAATGGGCGTGGCCAGCTACTTCAAGATCGCTTCTCAATTGAAAGGCTTGGAGAGAGATTTTGAGGTCACCAATGGCGCCGTATTCCAGGGCGAGTTGTTCTGTGCCTGGTGAACAAAAAAGTCAGGCAGCAAGAAAAGAACAACTCTGCGTCGCTGGATGGACAACGGTTCCTGCCAGATGCGCGCCGAGCAGAATTACTCCCGGATCACAAAAAAATCGGTGGCCCAAGATGCAGTTTCCACCCTGTCCCTTGATTCCAAGCCCAAGGGCGCCTCCACACAAATTGTGCTTCGGACATTTGTCGGAAAAGCCACTCCGCAGTCCGTTTAGAGCGCACGGGCTCCCTTTGACCGGGATCAAGCTCCCTATGCCTGTCGTTTTCCCTACGGACCACCAGCAAAAGACTACCTGTAGAAATTTCAGGTTTTGCGAATTTGATGAACATATGTAGCTGATCGGGAACAGTCCCAGGATCCTGGCTTGGGTTTTTACTGATGTGTAGGTTCCAGGATAAAAACTAACACAAATCCTCAAGAACGGGTCCTGACTGAAGTAAGACGATCTTAACATAATGGTTATGAACGCTGCCCTGAAGATAGGTAAGTACTTAAACCCTTTTTTGTTTTTAAAAAGATATCTTTGAACTTTTGCGATGTCAATTAGCATGAGTTGTGTTTTGGTTGGCTCCCGGCAGTTGTTTGGCTGACTCAGGTTTTGCCGCCTTGTGAACTTCATTTTTTTGGGCTACTGGGCTTTTCGCAGGATCTACACATGTCCCGTCTTACATTCTAGAACACTATGATGATTAGTAAAGCCTTGTTGTACAACATGCAATGCCATGCACCCGCATTCAGTTGTGCGGCTGCGTGGTGGTTTTTGGCGCGCGCCTCCCCCAGTGCTGTTTTGCTCCATGAGTGCATTGAGTACGCTTTAAGAGCATTTCAGATCACGCCGGTTGCTGGCCCTGGCCCCACGTGTCGTCCCTGAAGGTCCTCAGACCCTGCCCACGGATATGGTTGTGGGGTTTGAGACATCGGCAAAAGTAGTCTCCACGCCATGAAGAAGTTGCTGCCCATAGATAGAAGCAACATCCGAGGATTGAAGGAGCAGCGGAACCCATGTTCCAAAGATTGTACCATGCCCAAGTAATTTCTGAAGTTGGGCTGGGAATTCTCAACACCCCGCAACACTGCTGCTCTCGACACCGACACTCTCCGACCAACACTTTTGATGAGTACTCTCAATTCGCTGATGCTGCGACAGGGCCGCCTCGGAGTTGCTGAACCTTCTTCATCAATACTGATGCGAACGTTCTCTCGATCCTCGACCGCTCGCTTTTTCCACTTTTCACCACACAACTTGAACCGCTATGCCGTAAACTGGTTTGTACAAATGCGGATCTAGTTCCATGACAACACGGGTGCAATACAAAATGCTTAACAGCTGACCCGAAATGGTCGCAATGCCTTGCAGCGGGGCCACCGGGTCCTCGACTCCAAAACCCGCAGTTAGAATCCTGTTCACTGCTTCAAGCCAAGAGCGGACCAGTAATAAAAAGGGGGAGGAACTCACAGCTCGATCGACCGAATCGCCAAGCTCCTTTTTTATTAGGCGTTGCTCAGAAGTCCAGGCTCGAGCATGCGGGAGGGACGACAAAGCGCGTCCATCCGCGCGGCCCGAAATTTCCAAAAATTTGGAGCCCACTGCGATCCACAGGCTGGGAAGGCTATGGCTTGTTTTGAGATCCTTGTTCAAGGATGCTCTGAAGGCTGACCACATTTGAGGTGGTATTGAGTGCATTGAGCCCGGTGGGCTGTTGAGATCAGAGTATAGCGGCGCTAGCCAAGATCTCAGATGCAGCGCAATGCTGGTGGCCCAAATGAGCAGGCCTATGCACTGTTCGAGTGTTTTTCGGAGTACCCGTTTGCTTCCCAGCAGTGCTTTGATCAAGGCGTCCAGCTTTGTCAGTTCAGCGGACACGAGCTGAATGGTGTAGTAGTAAGGAAAGAAGGCCTATTGCACCCTAATTGTTTTGGTCCCCAAACCCTGCAAAACAGCCAAATTCTCCATCCAGCTGAACGTTTTTCCGATGTCACCGGTCTTCGTCACCGCTCCGTTTTTGGTGCAAAAAGCGCTCAAAACGGCCAACTCCGAAAAGTTTGTTTTTTTCGTGTCAGACGGCAAGTGTGGTGCCTGAGCCCGTTTTCGGTAGAAATCAGGCTGTGCTCTGGATTCCGTTTTCAGCCCGGAAAAGCAGGCAAATTCCATCCCGCCAAGCTTGTCACTGTTTGTCACCGCTTCCTTCGTCACCGCTCGCTTTTGGGCCGAAGAAGTGCGCAAAAGCGGCCCAGTTCCCGAGTTCCGGAGGACTTCGTTCTTCGCAGGGTTTTCCGCGGCACGACAGCCAGCCGAGGACCTCGCTCGGAACGCGGCAGCCCGCCGAGGTTTCGGCTTGTGACACGTCAGCCCGCCGAACTTGTCACCGCCTTTGTCACCGCTCCGTTTTTGGTGCAAAAAGCGCTCAAAACGGCCAACTCCGTTTTTTCGTGTCAGACGGTAAGTGGGATGCCTGAGCCTCTAGTTTCGCTCGTTTTCGGTCGAAAGCAGGCTCCAGACGCTCACTTTGCTCAGGATTCCGCTTTCAGCCCGGAAAACAGGCGAATTCCATCCCGCCGAGCTTGTCACCGCTTGTCACCTTCGTCACCGCTCTCTTTTGGGCCGAAAAGTGCGCAAAAGCGGCCAAGTTTCCGAGTTCCAGAGAACTTCGTTCTTGGCAAGTTTGAGTCAATAATGGAACGGGCTGATTCATTAATGGGCAAGGTTGGTTCATTAACGCCCGGCCGCAGGTGGTGCAGAGACAGCTGAGACAAGGTAGCGCTTGAGCCCCCGAGGTGTACCACGGCCCGTGTCGCGCCGTGACACAAGCTTTCGGTCTTTGTCCTAAAAAACTATGCACACAATGCATAGCTACATCGGTCAATTCATCATGCGCTACATCGGTCAATTCATCATGTACCACAGGCCGAGGTGTCCCAAGTGGTTTGACCGACGCCATCGCCCAATTCGTCAGAACCACGGTACAGCGAGCGGTATCATAGGTGAAGGATATGTTCCCTCACTTCATGTACTGGTAGCACGGGAAGTTGAATTGAGGGATATTTTCCCTCAAAGCATCGCATACCCATGCCACGTAACGACGACTCCTAAGAAAACATGTTTGAAGGACCTGTCACGGGCAACATCCCGGAGGTCCTGGACAACGGAGAGGTAACTGACGGCACGCACGTCACTGCAGGGCAGCTGGCCCTCGCTCTGACACCCTACGCGCAAGTGGCTGACCTGGCGGTGAACACGGCAGCCTCCGGCAACAACGCAGCAGCCATCCAGTCCCTGGACGACCGAGTCACCGCCAAGGCGGACGCCAGTGCCCTGACTGCTTACGCCCAGCTGTCTGCCGTCGACACTTCCTCCGAGGTGGACTCTAAGATAGCGGCAGCCCTCTTGGGCGCTGCCCTCCTTGTCAAGGCGGACGCACTCCCTGCTCTCCACGGCGGACGGGTTGGACCCGCCGCTGGAGGTAGACACCAAGATAGCAAAAGGGTTTGCTGGGTCTCGCCGCGCGCAGCTTGCTAGCCGGGGCGCCAGCATCACGGCGCTCCAGGGGGCCAAGGCCGACGCGACGCTGCTGGCCTCGTACGCCACGAACGCCGCGCTCTCAGCCAGCGAGACCACGCTCCAGAGCGCCCTCGACGCAATCCTCGCGGAGCTCGCCGCCCTGCAGCTTTCCGGCAGCGGCGGAGTTGTTAACGCGCCGGCCTGGGCGGGCTTCACTACTTGGGATCTCGTTCGCGGAAGCAACGTCGTTCGCAACCTGCATCTGGAGGCTCCTCTCTCGACGGCGCAGCGGCGGACCTCATAGGCGCAGGAGCGGCGGGGCTCGCAGCCGCGCAGGCCTTCCGCTCTCAGCTGCCCCAGGTACGTGCGCCTGAACGTGCTGCCCGGTCCGGGCCAACCGCAGCCGCCTCCGCAGATCATAGGCCGGCCCAGTGACGTGGAGCGCCTCCTGGACGAACGCAGGAAATGACCTCGTCCTGCGAAGGATTCGAAGTCTAAAACGCTGCGCGCAGGCGTGTGGCTGCAAAATAATGACCCCTAGATATGCTTGCCTGGCTGGTTTTGGTTGGCTTCTGGCTGGTTTTGGTTGGCTTCTGGCTGGTTTTGGTTGGCTTCTGGCTGGCTTTCTGGCTGGTGTTGGTTGGCTCCTGGCTGGCTTTCTGGCTGGTTTGGCTTGGCTTCTGGCTGGCTTTCTGGCTGCTTCTGGCTGGCTTTCTGGCTGGTTTGGCTTCTGGCTGGCTTTTTGGCTGGCTTTCTGGCTGGTTTGGCTTGGCTCCTGCTGGCTTTCTGGCTGGTTTGGCTTGGCTCCTGGCTGGCTTTCTGGCTGGTTTGGCTTGGCTTTCTTTTTTTTCCCTGTTTTTTTAGCTGAAACGCAGCTGCTGGGCATTTTAAAGCCAGCCAGAAGCCAGCCAGAAGCCAACCAAAAAAGCCAGCCAGGGTTTCCTTTGAGGGGGCTCGCCTTGCAGAAACAAAGGCAGCTGCTGGGCATTTTGCCAAAATATCTAGGGGTCGAGGAGACGGCGGCCGAGGGGGCGAGGTTGCCGTTGCCGCCGAGGGCGTGGGCGGTTGGGTACCTGGGGGGCCTGGCTGAAGGAGCAGCAGCCCTGGCGCCCACCGCGGGCGAGGTTGCTGGAACACTGGCTGCACCGGGAAAAATTGGCGCAGCGGCAACGGCGGGGCTGGCCGTGGATCGCAGGCGGCGCAGCCTACGGCCTGGCCCGCGGCACGGGCTGGGTGCTGGAGAACACGCTCTTCCGGCCTCAGCAGGGCAGTGAGGACGCGGCCGTGCAGGACGTCCGGTCCGCCAACAACAATAGCTTTTTTTGCACGGTTTTTGGCTGCAAAATGCTATTACTCCAGCGCCTATATTGATATAGGCACTAGAGTAATAGTTTTCCTTCGCCGCACGACTCAATTTGCGTGTATATAAAGAAGCATGGAGGTAGTCACCGCCGCCCAGGATGAGCTGATGCAGAGCCTGGACTACAAACTGAAGACGAGCAACACCAGCTACGTCACGGCGCGGCATGACGTGCAGTACTTCCCCAGCTCGCTGAGCTCGTTCTCCCCCACAACCTCTCGGGTCTGCCGCGTCCCGCTGACCAGCGGCACGTCCTTCATCGACCCCGAGTCCATCAAGATCGCCTTCCGCGTCAGGAACACGGACGGCACCCGCCTGCTTCGTCCAGCGCGTCCAGGTCTTCGCCAACGGCCAGCGCTGCGACGACATCAACTACTACGGGCGCACCGTGGCCGTGCACGACCTGCTGAAGGGCCGAGAGTACCACCGCAACAAGGCCATGGAGGGTTTCGACGAAGTGAACGACCCGCGCATCGCCCGCGCGGTGCACCAGGGCGGCTACGCGGACGTGCTGCTGCGCCCCACCATGGTGGGCATTCTGCGCTGCGGGAAGATGCTGCCGCCGCAGCTGAACCTGGTGATAGAAATCGAGTTCGCGGACGCCACGACTGCGCTGTGGTCCGAGAACGCCGGGGCGCACCCGTCCGGAGCCACGCTGAGCACCGACTTTGAGTTCCAGAACGTCCGAGTTCTGGCCTCCCAGGTCGTCCTGGACTCTGCGCTGGTTGAGTCCTTCAACCGCGTGCTCCTCTCAGGAAGGTCGCTCGTGTTCAGCTACCCCACGGTGCACACGCAGCAGTCCAGCGTCCCGAACGGAGTGGCGGAGCACAACGTCACCGTCGCGCGCGCCTTCATGACTTTTTGGGACAACGACGCGGGCTCCAAAATCCACTTGCTGCATCGGCGCGGCCAGGCAGGAGGACAGCCTCCTGGAGTCGCAGATGCAGCTGGGCAGCCTGCAGTACCCTCACAATCCTATGAAGGGAGCCTCGGAGCACTTCCACTTCCTCTCGGTCCTTGCGGGGACCTACGACGACACGGTGCGCAACATCGACATCGGCCGCGTGGGCTACCTGCGCCACAGCTTCATTGCCGGCTTTCCTACCGAGCGCGTGCCCAAGATGCCACTGAGTGGTGTCAGCACCCGCTCGGGCGACCTTGCCCGGTTCACCTTCAAGGGCCTGGACGGCACGATGACGGACCTGTTCATCCACCTGGTGGCCTACCAGCTGGTGACGCTCTCCGGCACGGGCGTCTCGGTGCTGGACTAAAAAAAAGGCCCGGTGTCCTTCTTCTTCGTTTTCGAAGTTGAGTGACACCGCCCAAAAAATGACAAAAAAAGGCCCGCTGTCCTTCAACGCCGTTTTTGGAGTTGAGTGACAGCGCCAAAAAAAACAAGCAAAAACACGAAAAAAATGGGCTTCTTCCAGGTTCCCTGGTTGCAGGGAAGCCAGAACGGCCTAGTCCGGAATGCTCAGCCGCTCTGCAAGCTCTGCCGCGCAGCAGGAACGCTGTAGAGCAGCTCGCGTGGCTGCTGGCTGACCCTCTCGTACTGCCCCTCCATCAGCCGGGGCCCCCGCTGCGCGGCGCGGAGGTGCCTGCCGTCCTGCGCCGCAGCGGCTGCCGCGCCAGGCCTCGCCCCGGCCTCCAGCGCATGTTGGTCCACAGCCGCGTCTGCTTCCTGTACGGAGTTCCGTACTTGCAGTAGGTCACGTCCACCCACACCAGGCGCTCCATGAACGGCCTGCTGCGCTGGCCAACGGCGACGACACGGTGAGCATCACGGCCGACTGCTACTCCATCGCAGCGGCGGACGCGGCCCTCGCGGCTGCGCTGCTGGCCTACTACACCTCCTCACAAGTGGACGCACTGACCGAACGGCACGGCGCAGGACGCCGAAGCGACCGGCGCCATTTTGGCAGCGCTGCTGACCTACTACACCTCGACGCAAGTGGACGCCCTGTTGGCCGACTACCGCACGGCAAGTGTGCAGGACACACAGACGCAGGCGGCCATCACGGGCGCGCTGCTGGCCTACAGGACGGGCCCGGACCAGGACGTTTTCACGACCAACCAAATCACCTCACTGCTGGTGGCGTACCGCTCGGCCGCCGACCACCGAAAACTCAGCTCCCGAGCCGCGGGGGCTGGAGGTGCAGTCCCGCCAGCGGAGGCTACAGAGAGGCCCCAGGCTCCCACCTCCCTTTTGAGACTCTGTTCTCTGTGCCTCTACAACGTCTCCGACGTTGGGTCGGGGCGGGCCCCCGTGATCTCTGACCCCAATATTCCCACTCCATTCCACTCAGCATGAGCCTCAAACCAGCGCAGGGCAAGCGCTCCCCGAGTGAGCTCATCATGCAGGCGGCTCACCTCCTCCAAAGAGGCTCCCCGCTTCGGCCTTCAGCAGAGGCCTCAGCTGCTCGCGGCGCTCCAGGATGTGGGTGGCCATTCTGAATTTTTTACTGAGCAAAAATCGGCTGCGGCGTCGGAAGAAACTACAGCGGACACTCGCGAGACGGTGGCTCCACACGCAGATCCGTGACATCAAGACTCAAGCCGCACATGCCGCTCGTCAACCACAAGCTGCGCGCTCTCAGCCGAACGCGCGGCTAGCTCTGCAGGACGGTCCGCAAACGTGCCGCCTGCGTTCCAGAAGCGCGCGTGGGCAGGCAGCTTGGCCTTCAGCAGCCAATCGCCGCCGCGCGATTGCCTCACAGAGGGCAGCAGCCGCTGGCGCACGGCCTCGGGGGTGAGCTTCGCGTCGAAGACGCGCTCGGACGCGGCCGCCAGCTGCTTGATCAGATCGGTCTCGGCCCGCTCCCAGAAGAGCCTTGTGCGACCGTCGGTTGCGAAGCTCACGCTGGGGCGTTGGCCCTCGGAAAAAGCCCTGGGCTCCCATGGGATTTCCAGCGAAGCTTCGCTCTGCCAAAACAGCGGCTCCAGGCTCAAGAACTTGCCACCCTTAGCATTGGAGCGCACCTCGCCCAAGTTCCACATGCTTGTCTGGCTCGTCATCCTTTTTCTGTCTCCGATTAAAAAAAGGTTGGTCCGAGCATGCGAAACTGCTTGAGCCGCGCCGTTGCCTGTGCGTGCTTAGTCGTGCTGGTGGTGATTATTAAACATGCCAAGACTGCTGGAGCTGTTTTGCGGCACAAAGTCGAAGTCGTCTCCCTGGACATCGTGTCGAAATTTGAGCCCACGATCCTGTGCGACATCCGGAGCTGGGACTACGCGCTGTTTCCGCCGGGGCACTTCGACATGGTCTGGGCCAGCCCGGTCTGCACGGAGTACAGCCGAGCTCTGACGATGCGCCCTCGACGACTTGAGGAGGGTGCGCTGGTGCTCAGAGCCCTTGAGATCATGGCGCACTTCGACCCGCTCATGTGGATCGAGAATCCGGCCACCGGGCTGCTATCAAACGAGGTTGGAAAAAACTCCGACACCCTTCGTCTGGTTGGGTCAGGGCAGACCAGTACTTAAAAACAAACCCCCCGTACCCGTTGGGCGAACCAGTACTAAAAAAAACGAAACCCCCCAGGCACGTTGGGCAGACCAGCACTCGAAAAAAAATCCGAAACCCCTCCTGACCTGTTGGGCAGACCAGTAGTTGAAAAAAACGAAACCCTTCCAGACCCGTTGAGCTCTCTCTCTCTCTCTCTCTCTCTCTCTCTCTCTCTCTCTCTCTCTCTCTCTCTCTCTCTCCCAGTTTGCGGACGGTCATGCGTCCGCTACCCAGCCACCCTCGGTCGTTGCCAGGTGTGGGGGCGCGCACATAAAAGCTGTACAAGCACACTAACGGCAGAAGAGGCCAAAAGGGACTATTGCCGCGCCATCTTCCTGTGTTTCACCAGCTGCCAGTTCCGTTGAGGAGTTGGCAGGTCCTCATTTTCAAGGGTCGGTGGCTCGTACGAAGCGAGGCCAGCCGGAAGCTCAATCGGACCAGCGGCCGTGTCCGAGGTACAAGTGCAATTGTATGTCACCAACAGTCTGAGTGTTGCATCAAGGTAGGGAATCTGTGGGCGAACCGCAGCAACAACGGATTTGCGTATGGGATAATGAAGCGGATTATCATGCAGGCTTTTCTGTTGAAAGCTAGGCAAAGCACAGACACGAGTCATAGCAACGAGCTGCTGCATGATGGTAAGGAGAGTTTCAGCCTGATAACCCACCCCACGAGCCTTTGGGGGAAGCATACCAGCATCGGTTGAGTCATAGTCTCGAAAGCTGGTGAGTGTCTTGATGCGGTCACGATGGAAAACAACTGGTAACCGGGTTCCAGTACACACAAGAAAATTACACAGAAGCTCAATAACGGTGATGCCAGGATCACCTTTCTTCGGTGTCAAATCTGATGGCCAACTAATCAAATGCATCCAAAACCACACAGCATGTGCAGCGGCCTGGCCTGCCGGCACAGCACGGGCAATGGACGTGGCAAGTGGCCTGTATTCAAGGTGTACTGGGTCAAGAACAGTCCAGTTTCGAACAAAGAGGATGGCAGCCCCTGCTGACGAAGTGCTGGAATCAGTTTGATCATTGGTTTCTTGGCACAGCACCGCAAGTTGCTCCCGCTCATCTGTAGCCCTATGCGGGGCCTGCTTTCGCCTTGCTTCAGGCAGGGCAATCCTATGCTGGTCAAGTTGCACAATGTATCGGATGACACACTGATAGTCTGTACACAAAGCAGAGCACTCTTGAAGGATATTATTAGACACATCACGTGTCACAGCTGAGTCAAACACCAGAGAGGAAGCAGCAAGTCGATCTGCCATGTCATTCCCTATGATCAACCAAAGATCACGGGCACACTTAGCATCATTCACATGCTGATGAGATTTGACTTTCTCCCAAGTGATATTCCCAGGGCGCCAGTGGCGCATTAGGATCCACACTACATCCTGATTCTGCATTTTTCGCAATGGGCCAATACCATTTTCAAACCACTCAGAGACAAGAGAAAGTGCGTGCAGGGCGTATTTAGAATCCGACACCACATGCACCGGCAAGTCAACCGCGGATATAGCAACGCTGAGAACACTCGAACAAACTGCTGCAAGCTCACTACGATCCATTGTTTGGCGTCCTGGTGTCAATCCACAAGCCGCACAAACAAAGTTGTCAGTAAAGGTACTGGTGCCATGAGAGCCAAGCACTGCACCTGCAATGGCCTGGTCAACTGACAACTTGGATTGAACAACAGCCCAACTGGCCCGTTGAGCAAAAGGTACTTTGGCATTAATACACGACCCATCAGTGAAAAAGACAAGACGTTCTCCTTCAACATAGGGGATATCAAATTGCAAATCAATTGGCAAACTCTCAACTATCATACGAAGGCATCGAACTCTGGACGAGGGTGCAATCACAGGAACCTGCTGCCACTCAGGACGTTCACACGCAAGGATAGTAACTGCACGTGCATGTTCCTCCCGCAGGGGGAGGAAAGCAGGGCAATGCACAAGAACGTGGTTGGTGGTTTCAGGTTCCCCACAAAAGGGGCAGGTGGCCTCAGCATCAAGATACCCCGCATTTTGCTTAGCTTGACTACTGAGAAAGGCAGAGACAATACGAGGTGCTGCAAAAGCAAGGTCCCTGTCGTTCAAGGGTTCAAGGATAGTCAAGGTGAGTTCTCGAGACCAGGGCATAACGGGCACTCCCCTGCGATGCTGCTGATGCTGCCAAACATACACGTCCCACCATTGAAGAAAAGCAGTTTTAAGCTCACGGCGAGAGGTGGTAAAAATGTGAATTGCAGTGGTGCCTGGTGGGCCATGCAAATGACCTTCGTCATCAAGGTGCCACCCTACCTTCTGAAGGTACATCGCACAAGCTGAGGCAGGCCCATAGCAGCGGCTGCAGTCTTTATCAGTTTCACATACAATGCGAATGAACTGACTTGCAATGGATGCATCAACATCAACTGCACTCCTCACAAGGGAGAAGATATTCAAAAGAATGAAAACAAACGGATCAAACACCTGTTTGGTGAGAACATGACAAGTCAAGAGGCCCGAGGCATTACGCCATGGCCCAATGATGACCGACTTGATGGCAGAGCGAAGCCGCTGCAGTTCCCTTGCACACAAATACTGTGTGTCGGCCCCATACAGCGCAAGAGGGAACACTCCCCTTTGGACAACACTGGCAGCATCACGCAGTTTGAAATGCTGGCGTTGGATCTTACGGCAAAGATTAATACCTTTTTGAACTCGAGCATGAAGAGCCCCTGGCGAAGGACGCTTGCTATAGAGACGGACAACTCCAAGCTCAACTGCCGATTGGGTTACGGGAACCCCGTCTGGATAGTGGTGCTGCAACGCGGGAAGGGCTTTCCAAAAATCAGAGATTGCCTTATTAGTACCCCACATCCAGGTCTTATCCCAGGAAATGGTCAAAGACCATGCTTCAGTGAAGACCTCAAGGACATCAACGGCTTCGGCAAGTTTCGATTGAGAGGGTGAACAAAAGTTGAAGTTATCCACATACGTGCTAGCAACAACTGGAATCGACTCCATGACAGAGTGAAAAAGAGCACCCAGGGCAACCATTGAAGTAACAGCAAGACTATCTCCTTCGGGTACTCCAGTCCAAGACGGAGTTGCTGACCCAATGCAGTGATCAATTTCCAAGAACCTACACATGTGTGATAGGCCACCAAGCCATGCCTGGACAACCGCTTCTGGGCATCCCATCTGAACCATCAGAACACCAAGGGGGCTGCGAGGCAAAGTATTATAGCATTTCACTAAATCAAGGCTAAGGCCACCACAATGCTTGCCTGATTGGAGCGAAACTTCAAGTTCAAACTGTTGGCACCATGCCAAAAGGCGAGCTCCCCTGTGTGGCAACCCACCACTCACGTGCATAGGCAAATGAGAGGCCCACAGGGCCAAAATGCGGTCAGCAGCAAATTTGGAAAACAGTCTCACAAGCGAGGACAAAATGGTAATAGGCCTGCCATGGCCAATATGTTGTGGTTGCTCAACTTTTGCCAACAAGACAGTTCTCGCAGTCATGAAATTTGCCGTGAAACCAGCTAACTCAATGACTTGCTGAAACAGCCTGGCAAGGTGTTGAATTGCCGGCCTTGGCAAAAGCTTGAGCTCAGAATATCTCCATCCACAGGTTCCTGGAGCAGATTTGGCATTCGTGCGAGCAATTGTGATTTCCCAGGCATCAAGGTCATGCCAAGGTAAAGAAACTGCCGGCAAATTCGGAGCCTTGTGGAGTATGATCTCTTCAGCCTCTTTCCATTGCTGTTCACTTGCCTCCTGGTCACGGGACCAAAAGGGTGCCCAGAATTGTTGAAAAGCTACATCAATCTCAGGCACAGTGGTACAGGATTGCTTTTGGTGTAGCACACAATTGGCTGGCAAGTTCGGCGGAGGCTGCTGCAAAATCACCCGTGTTGTGAGACCACGAGATGGAAACACCTTATCAATTACTACAGGCAAATCATCAAGCATGGCCTCTCCAGATCGGAAGGTTGCTGCTTGTTGTACAGCAAATTGCACAGGTCCTTTGGCCTGTCGCGTCAAGGAGACACAAGCTTGCACCGGTGTGTTGACCCAACGGATGGGTGGATGGGGGCTCCCTTTGACAACTTTGAAGTGAAACTGAAGGTGTCCCTTTGCCGCATCAAGCTTCAATCGCTGCCTGAAGTGCTCTCTGCGGATGGAGGCTTCATGGCGGCACACGTACTCTGAGTCACTGCGAGTGACCTGGAGATAGATCTCTAGTTCATCAACACTAGGAATGTCTTGCGAGAGCCACTGACACGTACCTTGTTGGAGAATCCAATGAGTCCACGAAGCTCCATAACCTGCAGCTTGGCAAATTGCCCTCCACTCCGCACGCCACTGGAAAAGGTGCTGATGATACTCATCAAAAGCAATTGCTCGGCGACCGACTGCCTTAATGGAGAGGAGTAACCCTTGGAGTCTTCGGACCTGGCGGACACGAAGATGAGACAGCAAGGACAAGGATTCACAAGGTGGCTGGAAAACTCCCTCCCACGCCCTTTTCACAACACGATGGGGCCTACACCTGCGTGGTGGGCGCCAGCAACATCGGCCACGTTGGCGAGGCACTAAACCCCGGGGCTGGTGGCTATGCTCATCTGAAATGAAGGCATGGTGAACAGCCTGCTCAACCATATGTGACCAGACTTGGAAATTATGCTCAAGGTCAGAGGATGCATCCAGTTGTGCTTCAAGCTGCTGACTATCTGCAACACTCAAGTATGCATTGTGGAAATCATCTGGAGCAGGCGGCCACTCTGCCCAAGAGGCAGGAATCTGCCATTTATACAACTGCAAGCAAGTCGAAGGAACTGCAAAGTCAACGAAAAGTGGGGTGTGAACATCACACCGCCATAACGAATCAACTCTGGCGGTCTGCACAAATGGGATTAAACTCGGATGGATGATCATGGAATCATTTCGGGTAGCCTCACGGCAAGTACACGGCAAGTTGTGGCCAGTTGTGCAAAAATACCAATCAAAAATTTCAACATAGCCAAGCTGCTGAAAAAGGGCAAAAGAACTGATACCTGAAGGCGGCTCATTGAAGTCACCCGACACAATACATGGGAGAGGTGTTGCGGATGCAACCTCAAAAGCCTGTTGGAGGATCTCAACATTTGCTTTGGGGTCTCGATGAGGAACCCCATACACCACAATCACTAAAACATCCAAAAAGCCCATCCTGACAATGGACGTACACAGTCTGCCAGCGGCGACTGCTGAAATTCGGAGCTCCCCAAAGAGGTCTGGATGGAATCCGGGAGAAAACAGCTACACCGGCATTGATGCCACGAAAGTGAACAACCTGTTCAGCACGCTCTTTCACTTCAACCGGACTACCCCAGGTGATATGCATACCACTCTTTCGCATGGTGTGAGACATTTGCTCCTGCACACGCTGAGTGGCACAAGTCTCGCTGAGACACACAATGGTGGCTGGCAACTGAGTAATGAAATCATGTTTCTTGAGGATGGACCCCAGGTTAGTGCAGCAAATAGTAACTTGAGCGGTTGTCTCAGCTGGGCGAGGCCCTGGATGCGTTGCCTCGCCAACACGAACACCAACAAAAGGACAAAAGGAAAGGCTGGAAAACCACACAGCTGGCATTGGCGAAAAAAGCAGGAAGACCCCAGTTCTGATCTTCTGTGAGATCAGGAAGAACCCAAAAAGGGGAGGATCATGTCAATCCTCCATGGAACTATGTCCCTCCACAGAGCGTTTTGTGGATGGGCGCTGCTGGGCACTAGCCGAATTGATGCTCAAAAGCATTCCTTTCAACTCTGAGAATCCTGCATTGACCCTCTCATCTTGCTTGGCAATCACTGCAGCAATCGATGCCTCAAAGGAGGTTGACAGCTTGGTGACTTCCTTGGAGATCCTCTGGTTGACCTCACCAAACTCACGTGTAACGTCTGCTCTCCACTGCTTGGAATCAGCAGCAGATTGATCTGCCTGACGACCCAATTGTTTGACAGCCGCCTGAAGCTCAGACAACTGTCTGTCATGCTTCAGAATCTCAGCCTGACTGCTATCTGGCAAGACGGGGGGTCGGACCGGACCACGGCTTGCAGCCCATGGGTCGTGCAATTGCAAAATGTCACCACTTGCTGCATTCTCACTCGGTTGATGCACTGCACCAGCTCGAACAGTGGGAAGAGGTCTGGCTGAACGATGCTGGATTGCTCGGATGAGCAAATAATGACCATTCAGGGCCAACGCTTCTTTCGGTGGCTCTTCGGCACTGGCAATGAGCCAGGTGTCACGTCCAAGGGCACGCAAGGGTTTGGCATTCCAGCCACACTGAGTAAGCCAAGTACGCAAGGAGGCTCCATCAGTCCCAGGTGGACAGGGTTGGATCTTGTAAACTGTCTGACCTGTGATGTCATGCGGAATGTCATCCCCAGGCCGAAGCTTCTGGAAGTGATCTCCAAATGACTTGGATGGGACCCGAATGCCAACGCCAAATTTGGGGCTGCGGGCCAGCCCAACCTGATCAGGCAACTTGCGAGCCTCAAGCATAACTTCCTGTCTGCTTCTGTGGAGCCAAATGACTCTCCAAGGATTGGTGCTGCCTGTCTGGTCCTGCACTGGCTGAAGGTACACCCCATTGAACCCAGATTGTCCCAGAACAACCTCCAAGGAATCACTGGGCACCCTGCCCAGGAAGGAAAACTGTTCTGCTTGATCAGGCGAACATTTCTTCTTGCCACTCTTCCATGATCTGGCCCAGGGAGGGCCTAAAAGGAGCTTCTTGCCTTGCTTGAACTGGTCACAGATTTCACCAACAGGACGGGCGCAAAGCTTGTTCCAGGCATCAAGATCAGCCTCATCCCGGTATGTCGTGAAAACCAAAACCTGCGAGTCAGGAAGGGCGATGCGATTCTCATGATGGTGTGCCATCAGGACCTTGGTACTGCCTACCTGATGCAAACAAGCAGAGACAATCACCTTGGATCCCTCACTCGTCGTCGCAGGCACGCTGATTGGCTGGCATGCGTTGGTATCTTGCGAAGGACAATTGGCCCCGAGGACGACCATACCCAACTCATGTTGCACCAAAGGAGGGACGCCTAGAAAAGGTTTGGCAGCACTCGGATCAACCAAAACAACTCCTGGTCCACTTCTGGCATTGACCTCTTCCAAAAGACTGAGCTGACTGGAGGAAGAGGACTTGAACACCGAGAGATCCAAGCGAAGTTGCGCTGCAAGAACAATCCTGGGTCTTTTGCGTGTCTCAGTGGCAATCGACAAGCCAGCAGGGAGCTTAATTCCCGAAGCAGCATTGAGGCTCAGAATTGCCTTGATCCGAGCATCACCATCTCCTGTCCGTAGGGCCTTCTCAGTGCGTGGCCCTCCAACCTTGTCAATTACCTGCTGAGCCCACTGATTCGCTGACGCAGCAACTGCCCCACAGGATTGAACAAACTGGCTGAGCTCGTCTCGCAAAGTATTGGCCTCCGGATGACCACCTCCATGAAGGGGGACGCACAGGTGGATCTTGATTTCACCACGAGGTGATGCAAATGCATTCAAAGCAAACTCATGTGACGCTTGCTTTCCTCCAATGACACAACGGACTGTCGGCACGAAAGGTACCCGGATATGTGCAGAGCTCCATGCATCATGTAACTGCTGGATCAAAAGCTGATTGGCCAAGGTCCCTTTCCAAAGCAGGGTACCACCGAACATGATGGTGACTGGTGCATGACATCCTGCTGTAGAGCTCCTCTGCAACTCATCAAGAAAATGCCGAAAGAATCCAATGAAAAGCATCCTTTGGAGGTCAGGGATGTCAATTCTGGTCTGCACGCTCCCTTGCACAATGCGAAGCACAACGGGTGGGCAGACCCCACACTACCTGAACGGATCTGAATGTCAATCCCAAAACCTGCAGCTCGCACAATCTGCCAGCAGTCATGTTGGAAGATGGCGGCTTGGATCCCTTCAAGGGCGTCACAAGTAGTATGGAAAACCAACGAATGATCCTCCCGCCAAAAGGGGGGCCAAAAACCAGAAGTCCAATTTCCACGGAAATCCACATCAAAGGCAAGACACCCGACACGAAAGCTCCATGACCACTCTGGCAATGACTGAGATCGCAGCCAGGCATTGATGCCTTCAAGGCAAATGCTATCCTGGTACACCACGGGTGCAAAGGCAGGTCCAGATACGCAACTTGCCTGCAAGGTCAGATGCAGCACTAGGTTCAGGCACAAGGCACAGCTGACACAGGTGACGTTCCCAAAGCTCCTGGCTGATGGCATCACCTGATGCATCAATAGGGACCAGGACCTGAAAATCAGATCAGCGACACAGGTGAACCCATGGAAATCCAAGGTGGGGGAAATCTCATCACAGGTCTTCGGAGTTGCAAATGACTTCCACCATGAAGTACCATCGACCGATACCGTACTGAAATTCGGCTGCCATGAATGCTGCATTACCTGCTGAACGAGATTGTGCAGGCTATCAAAAATCACCTCATCTGTTGAGTCCCAGGCCGAAAGGATAGCCGTGATGCGGAGCAGAGTCATCGCTGCATGTGCAGGGATGAAAATGTTGCCCAACAACTTGTACGCTGTCTCATGACAAGCAGGCAAGAGAATGTCATCCGGAAGGCACATGATCGAGGCGATCTCAACCGCATGTAATGCCCAGAAATGGTTATCAATGGCATGAGCTTGCATGAAAACTCCATTTCGAAGTGTGCTGTCTCTAAAGTGCAGGCACCTACGATAGCTGGCCAAGAAGCAGGTCAAGGGGGAACCCTCCTGGATACACCGTAACTGAAACAACTGATCAGCGGTTTGAACTCTGTGTCGATTCCACCGGGGGATGAAATCAATGGCCATGAGTCTCTGCTGCTCCTCAACGGTGAGCTTCAGGGTGGGATCGAGCAGCAAAACTTCTTTGGGCAAAAGAGACCCATCAACAACCGGTGGCCGGGGAAGCCGGAGAAGCTGAAGTGCCTCAAGAACCTTGGTGAAGTTCTGGTCAGGAAGCAAATCTGTCCGGCAAAGGATGATGAGAAACCGTGCCCTTGAAAGTGGAATCAACTGGGCAATATCCACAAAAGAATACCCAATGGCTCTGAATGCCGAAGCCAACCAGGGCCAATGCCGATGTCGGCTCAGACCCGGTACATTTTCGATGCCCAGGATGCGTGGTCTGCAAAACATGGCCATCTGCAACAAATGCACAAAGTTGCCTCCCAATGGGCAAGCCAAACCTTTCGGTCTTGAAGATGCACCTGACCAAGGCTGACAGCTGGGGCTGGCCAGAATCACTTCAATGTTGAACCGAGACAGTCCCATAGCAAGCTTGTGTGATCCCACATCTCCAACTACCATGACTGGATGTACTGGAAAAACACTCATAGCCGTGGAGCAAAAGGTCCCTTCCGAAAAGATTGGCATCTGTAAAGCAGTAGCCGAGCATAAGGCGACGTCACTGTCAATCTCCACCGAGCACAGGAGGGGTGGAAGTCCTGCTTTGGCACAGTGATGCAACATGCTGAGTCCCATCTTCCATCCTCCAAAACCTCCAAACAAGTCAATCATGACTCCAGGATCTTGCACCGAAAAGAACCTGGAGAGGCAAGAACTTGTCTGATCAAGCTGAAAGATCCTGCAAGGTTGTCTGCACACCTGGGTAGCAGATGACAGCAAGCCATAATCACCAGACTGCCAAGGAAAATCCATAAAAAGGGCCGATGAAATGCGTAAGGAAGCAGAGTCGTCCAAGCTGTGTCCACAAGCATCAAATATCTTCACAGGTACCAACAAAGGGTCTGAAGACAAATCCAGACACACCTGAGGGAACTGCACCATGAGGTTGCCAGTGAAATTCTCTTCCGGCAGAAAGCTGCAGGGCCAGAAATCCAATAAGGCAGCACGAGTCGTGTGTTCCCACTCAGATGGCAAGTGAAGGTCATCAAGCAAACGCGTAAGGTCAGGAAAAGCCTTCCCTGGCACACAAGGAAAAGCAACCATGGCCAAATTCGCACCCCGCCCCCGGGTGACAAGCTGCGCCTCGTGAAGGCTTGAGCCCAGCAGCTTCCAGACCCGTTGAGCAGACCAGTACTAAGCCAAACATGCCGGGCCCTTTGGGCAGACCAGTACTTGAAAAAAAACGAAACCCGTTGGGCAGACCAGTACTAAGCCAAAAATGCCGGGCCCTTTGGGCAGACCAGTACTCGAAAAAAATCTGAAACCCCTCCAGACGCGTTGGGCAGACCAGTACTCAAAAAAAAATCCGAAACCCCTCCAGTCCCGTTGGGCAGACCAGTACTAAGGCAAACCCGGGGCCAGACGATGACTCACATGAGCGGTCTACTAAGGCTCGTTGGGCGAGCCAGTACTAATCCTACGTGCCTGCTCTGCGCGCCCTGCAGCGCCTGCTCGGCACGCCCTACAGCGCCTGCTCGGCACGCCCTACAGCGCCTGCTCGGCTACGCGCGGGCCGAGCGCCGGGGCGTGGAACGGGCGGCGGACGAAGTTGCGCAACAGTAAATGAAGACGCTTCGGGCGCACGGCTTCAATCAGCGCCTGCGCTTTGAGCAGGTGGTGGGCTACCTAGAGCGGAATGAGCCGCTGCCCCTGGACCAACCGGACCGCAAGGCCACGTCGTTCGTAACGAGCCACTTCTACTTGGACGACTTCGTACAGTCCAGCGAGGACCCCAACCCCCGGCCCTTGCAGCACACGCCCCTGCAAGCAATTCCCGAGAACGGCTTCCGCACTCCCGCCGAGGCCACGGACGAGGACGTGCGCCTTGCGCGGAGGTACCAAGGCTACGGCGGAACCCGCTTCGTCGAGGACGACCTGGCAGGAGACCCCGAGGCCGTAAGTGGCACTTATGTTTTCGAAGTGCCTCGGAACTGGAAACAGGCACCAACCATTTTTTGGTCGCTGCCCGCGTGGAGTTCCGCGTGGAGTTCCGCCGCAGACTGCGCGAACTGCGCAGCGACTGCAGCGACAGCTGCAGACTGCGCCGCGCGAAAGCGCGAACACAGAACATAGCACCTCTCTCTTTAGAGGGGGTTTCCCAAATGGATTCTATTCTACCTGAGAGGCTCCTGGCACTCGTCCGTCCAGGAAATGACCTCGTCCTGCGAAGGATTGGAAGTCTAAAACGCTGCGCGCAGGCGTGTGGCTGCAAAATAATGACGCCTAGATATGCGGTTTGGCAAAATGCCCAGCAGCTGCCTTTGTTTCTGCAAGGCGAGCCCCCTCAAAGGAAACCCTCTGGCTGGCTTTTTTGGTTGGCTTCTGGCTGGCGCCCTGGCAAGCTGGCCCAAACCATGTCGAAGTGCCCCGGCCAGCTCCGGATGTCGCACAGGATGGTGGGCTCAAATTTCGAGACGATGTCCAGGGAGACGACCTCCCAGCCCGCCGCCTTGAAGGCCCTGCCCACCGACTTGGTGCCGCAGAAAAGCTCCAGGAGTCTCGGCATTTTTAAAGAGCAAGATCACCGCCAGTGCGACGACCAAGAAGACTCGCGCGTTCATCGGACCGGATTTTTTTCTCCATGAGATAAAAAGCCGAACTTCGCAACCATGAAGCTTGCACTCGGGCTGGACGTTCAGACCAATGCCAAGGGGTGGGAATTCATGTCCATAGAGGACTCCCACCAGGGCGCGCTGGTGCGCAAGGTAGACGTGGAGGTGCTGCGGGAGCCCGGCAACTTTCAGGACGACGGGGCCAAGAGGGTGGGAGTGTGCTTTGCGACCAACACCGACCTGGAGCTGTGGACGGAGGAGGTGGAGCAGGGCGTCATCGACAACATGATCGTCTTCCAGAAGCCCTTTCCGGGGGCCGCCCGCACCGAGAGAGCCAGCTGCAGCGCGCCGTCAAGGTGAGCGCCAAGGGCAAGCACGTCAAGCGCAAGATTGACTTGGAGCGCTGCCTCTTCTGGGACCCGGCCGGCAACCGCGTGCCGCGCCCCGCAGAGTTCTCGCGTCGCAAGGGCCGCGCGCTTGTGGAGGCCCGGCACGTGTTCACGTCGGCGTTCAGCCCCACGCAGGCCAGGTCCGCCCAGAGCGCCATGTCCAGCTGCGTGATCTCCTCCACCACCAGCCAGTGCGTCTTGGACACCAGGTGCACCGCCTCGCCCTGCTCTCGCAGCCCTCGCAACAATCGTCCGGGCCAGGTGCGTCTTTCCGGCGCCCGGCTTTCGAGCATCACATCCCAGCCGCGCCACCTGACACGCCAGCCCGCCGAGTCATACGGATCATACGGATCATACGGTCATACGGCGGCGGTTTGGCACTTGTGCGCCACCCTGCCGCGCCACCTGCCTGGCATCGGAGCCTCCCGGCCGCGCCACCTGCCCGGCATCGGAGCCTCCCACCCGGCCGCTTCGAAAACATAAGTGCCACTTAAGCTTTCCAGCATCACATTCCTGCCCGGCATCGGAGCCACGCCAGCCCGCCGACGTGGAGGCTTCGATACCTAGCGTGCCAGGCACGCAGCTGATGATGTCTCATATGTTATCACCAACTACGAAGCAGTGTCCGATTATGTCGGACACTGGCTCCATCGTGCGCAGGTCTCGCTATTGACCGGCGCCACCGGTCAAACCAAATTGAGTCACATTGCAGCCATGCTACTTCCGAAAAAACCCCTGGTGCGGGCCTGGTGCGGGCCTGGTGCGGGCTCCAAGACCGAAGCCGCGGAATCGAGCCCCGTGCGGAGCAAGAAGCGCAAAGCTCCTTGGCCGACGCCTTAGCCACTGGACTAAGGCGTCGGCGAAAACATATGTAAACATGTTTGAAGGACCTGTCACCGGCAATATCCGGGTAACTGACGGCACGCACGTCACCGCAGGGCAGCTGGCCCTGGCTCTGACGCCCTACGCGCAAGTGACAGACCTGGCGGTGAACACGGCAGCCTCCGGCAACAACGCAGCGGCCATCCAGTCCCTGGGACGACAGAGTCACCGCAGAGCTGGCCTCAAAGCTGGACAGCAGCGGCGCCGGCAATTGCGCCCCTGGCCACGGCGGCGGCCCTGGCCACCACGGACGGACAGGTGGCCATCCCCAACCGCCCCCCCGCCCCCGCACGGAACAGCATCGCAGCGCTGGCAAGGCTCGCTGACCACGGGTCTCTCCAAACAAGGTCAGACCAGTCGGCCTTCGAACTAATTTCAGGCAGGACTGCCTCGCGTCGCAGCAGCCCTCCACAAAGCCCAGGTCCGGCAGCACGCCGTCCACGGGTTCAACGCCGTCCGCCGGGCACAGGATAGGCAGGGGGAAGGGGGCGTTGGCCAGCCCGTTGCGCCTGCAGCGCACCACGTCCCACGCCGACGTAAAAACAGCGTCCTCTAATTACAAACGCCTCGCCCAAAAAAAAAAAATAAAAAAAAAAAAAAAAAAAAAAAAAAAAAAAAAAAAAAAAAAAAAAAAAAGAAAAAAAAAAAAAAAAAAAAAAAACAAAAACAAAAAAAAGAACAAGAAGGAGGCAGCTTGGGGCTCCGGGCGTACTCCATGACTCCGGGGGCCACGCGGCTCTCCAGGCTGGTGGGCTGCGCTCTCCCTCAGCGTCTTCTCGCTGTGGCAGTCGCCGCGCAGCGCCTGCAGGGTCTGCGCGCTGCCCGCAAAGGCCTGCCTCACCGGCACCACGTGGTCCAGCTCGCAGGTGCCGGCTGTCAGCCCGCAGCCGCACAGCGCACACCGCTGCCGTCCTGGGCGCGTGCCAGGGTCTTCTGCCCTCCCCGACCGCGCCGGGCACCTCTCGTTTCGCCTTGATCAGGCCCTTTTTTTCTGGTAAGATCTCGTAGCACCCCGCCAGCGCTGGCCCCCAGCCCTCGCACCCACTCCGCAGCACCTCGCGCATTCCTCCCTTGCGCCCCGCCTCAGCTCAGCCCGCAGTACTGCGCCGGGCTGCTGATTAGGCCCACCTTGGGCACCTCGCCAACGGCCATGAGCGGCCCAAGCGCCCAACCCCCAAGGTCCAGCAATGGTGGTCAGAGGGTTCCGCCGCGTCAGAAAATTTCTGGCCGAGCTCCAGGTCGTTCAGGATGAGCCGGTTGCCGTCGTAGGCAGCGCTCAGGCTGTTCGTGGTCTCGCTGTAGGTGGCGGTGGCAAAGTTGGAGCTGATCCAGGCGGCCAACCGTGCGCCAGTGTACGCGCCCTCGGGCAACAACGCCCAGTTCAGCGTGCCCAGCGCGGCGTCAACCCAGTAGAGGTAGCGGCCCCGGTCCGAGGACAAAAAGCTGTCGGCCAGGCGGATCTTGTAGACGGCGAGCCGGGCGTCGCTCTGCAAGTGCAGGGACTCTCCCAGGTCTACCTCAAAGTCGCTGTCCAAGCCGGCCACTCTCTTGCGGCTGTCCACGTAGATAGTGGTCATCCTTTTCTTTAGGAACCCGCCCGTCCGGCGGACGACGGGCGGCTGGACGGCTGCGACGGAGGTGCAGCAGGAGATGTTCTCACACTTCGCGTTGATCAGCGTGGAGCTGGCGAACAGCTTCTGGCCCAGGAAGCTGAGCGCCGCTCCCATCGGCGTCTTTTTCAAGTGCAAAACGCTCTTCAAAGCGCTAGTAGAACATTTCATTCCTCGGCTTCAGGTAGTAGACAAAGAGGAAACTGTAGGGTTCCCGCGTTGCCTGCTCATACAGCCGGTACAGCTGCTCCTTTGGCAGCAGGGCGCTCAGCTCCTCAATGACGGCGTCCAGCTCGTGCTGGTTGCGCAGCCTCCAGCAGCAGAGGAACTGCATGTTGACCCGCACGGCTGCGCTGATGAGCCGCAGCTTCTGCGAGCTCACCCAGGTGCTGATCTGCATGCGCCGGCCCCGGATGAAGAGAGTGTCCAGGGCGCCGTGAGGCTTGTGCAGCTGCGGCGTGTCAGCAAAGTCGTCGATGACTACAAGCAGTACAGTTTCTTCATTTCCAACTTCTTGGACGCCTCCGTGATCTTGCGGATGCCCGTGCATGGCACCAGGGGCACCACGGGTTCAGAGGGCTGCTTACTGCTATACTCTGTCGTAGGAAACAGCTTGATCTTTGCGTTACTTCCCAAGCCGGGAAGCCGGGCGGCGAGTCCGTCAGCGCAGTGCTGTGTAGCGACGCGCTGACGGAGTTTTCTGTGAGTGCCCTGCTATACAGCAGTGCGCTGACAGAGTTTTCTGGGAGACACCGGGGCAACCCTGTGCCCAGCGCAGGATTGAGTGGGGCAATCCTGTGCCCACGCCAGGATTGAGTGAGGCAATCCTGCGCCCATGCCAGGATTGAGTGGGGCAATCCTGCGCCCATGCCAGGATTGAGTGGAGCAATCCTGTGCCCCCTGTGCCCACGCCAGGATTGACGGCAGGGCGTGCGAATGGTGAAAAATACACTCCGGAAGCGATGCTACGAGGACGGCACGTACCTTCGGCAGGCTCGGCAGGCTGGAGGCTTCTACGCCGGGCAGGTGGCGCGGCCGGGTGGAGGCTTCTACGCCAGGCAGGTGGCGCGGCAGGAAGGTCGGAGCTCGGAGTTTTTTGGGCCCTTATAGGAACCTATAGGAATGTGTAGGAATCTTATAGGAAACCCAAAATTTACAGACGAGAAATAAGTCAGGAAAACCCACTAAATACTAAAAAGAAAAACTCATAAGAGGAAGCCCCTCTTTCTTCTGCTTCCTATGGACTTCCTATGTTTTTCCTAGGGTTTCCTATAATGGATTCCTATAGATCCTATAGAATCCTATCAAGTGGCCTAAAAAACTCGCAGCTCCTCCCAGCCAGGAGATGGCTCCCATGCCGGGCAGGTTTCGCAATAAACTTTTAGAACAGTTTGGTCCCCCCACATGACAACTGGATTTTTTTTTCTTGGAAGAATATACTCTCGGCGGGCTGGCGTGTCAGGCGCGGCTGGAAACAGACACCAACCATTTTTTGGTTGCTGCCCGTGTGGAGTTCCGCGTGGAGTTCAGACGCGAACTGCGCGAACTGCGCAGCGACTGCAGCGACAGCTGCAAACTGCGCCGCGCGAAAGCGCGAACACAGAACATAGCACCTCTCTCTTTAGAGGGGGTTTCCCAAATGGATTCTATTCTACCTGAAAGGCTCCTGGCACTCGTCCGTCCAGGAAATGACCTCGTCCTGCGAAGGATTCGAAGTCTAAAACGCTGCGTGCAGGCGTGTGGCTGCTGGACGGACGAGTGCCAGGAGCCTCTCAGGTAGAATAGAATCCATTTGGGAAACCCCCTCTAAAGAGAGAGCCAGGACGTCTTCACAACCAACCAAATCGCCTCGGCGCTGGTGACGTACCGCCTCTCTCTGTTATTTGTGAAATCTAAAACCGCTCACAGCGCATCTTCAGAGGTTATCATTCAGCAAATGTGGATTCTGCGAAAATTTGGTGGTGCGGCCACAGCCCTTCTCCATTGCCAGCCTCACCAGCCTCGTCGCCGCCTCCATTGCCAGCCTCGTCACCCTCGGCCTCGTCGCCGCCTCCATTGCCAGCCTCACCAGCCTCGTCGCCGCCTCCATTGCCAGCCTCGTCACCCTCACCCCTAGCCATCGTCCTAAAAAATAACAAACGCCGCCTCCATTGCCAGCCTCACCAGCCTCGTCGCCGCCTCCATTGCCAGCCCTGCCAACCTCACCAGCATCAGTGCCGCCTCCACGGCCAGCCTCAAAGGTGAAGCTGGAGGCACCACTGTCGAGCACCTCCTCCACCGCTGCCGCAGGATGCGGAGGGTCCACCCGACCGATGATGTAGGGATGACAAGAAGCTAAAACAAAATCTTGGAAGCAAAAAAGCTGCGATCCCAATCGTCAATGCACAGGCTCGTGAGGCATCATTTGGTGGTAGAAACGAAACCCAACGGGGATCATCGGCCGTTTGGATTCGCATTTGGGCACGGTCATCAAATCGAAGCCCATACCGTTTTGGATGAGCTGCAACATTTGGTCGTGGCACAACGAAGGCACACGATAACAAAGGCTCACGCTCACAGGCTCACGCAACGATCAAGTGTCACAACACGACAGACATGGGCTGGCCTGGTCCGCCAGAGCAGGATGTTGCGATGTAGCCGCCTCAGCAAGCCGCACGTCGATCCAACAAAGTTGCCAATGTACGTCAATCCAACAAGCCAACAATGCACGGCAATCCGACAAACCGACAATGCGCGGCAATCCAACAAGCCGACAAGCCTCCCACCAACCCCGCGTTAGGGCCCTGCAAAAAGGCTTCTCCAGGAGCAGGATGTAGCCGCCTGAGCCAACAAAGCCGCCGATACATGTGCAACAAGCCGACAATGCGTCCAACAAGCCAACAAGCCGACAAGCCCCGCACCAATCTCACATCAGGGGCCCTGCATCTCCGAGACCAGGAGCCTGAGTTACCGGAAGTACCCTAAGTGCCCTAGACGCCCTAGGTGCATCCTCTCAACCAGGACCTGAATTGCCACCGGCCACGATGTAACCGACCTGAGCCGGGGCTGGGTCCCGCCAGAAGTGCCCTAGGTGCCCTGCCAGGGTCCTCTTGACGACCTGAGCCGGGGCAGATCCCACTGCGACCCGTTGGGCGAACCATTGAAAAACGAATCCCCCCGGGCCCGTTGGGCAGACCATTGAAAAACGAAACCCCTCCAGACCCGTTGGGCAGACCATTGAAAAAAAACCGAAACCCCTCCAGACCCGTTGGTCGAACCATTGAAAAACGAATCCTCCCGGGCCCGTTGGGCAGACCATTGCAAAAAAAATCCGAAACCCCCTCCAGACCCGTGGCCCGTTGGGCAGACCATTGAAAAAAAAATCCGAAACCCCTCCAGACCCGTTTCCCTAGGTGCCCTGCCGGGGTCGTCTTCGCCAGGATGTAACCGACCTGAGCCGGGGCCCCAGAAGCGCCCTAAGTGCCCTAGGTGCCCTAGGTGCCCTAGGTGCCCTGCCCCCTCCCGGTCCCCCCCCAAGTGCCCTAGGTGCCCTAGGTGCCCTAGGTGCCCTGTGCCGGGGAGAGGGGGCAGGGCACCCAGGGCACCTAGGGCACCCAGGGCAATCAGGGCACCTAGGGCACCTGGGGAGCCTAGGGCACCTGGGAAAGACCGGGGCTGGGGCACCTAGGGCACCTAGGGCACCTGGGGCACCTGGAGGGACCGGGGCCGGGGAGAGGGGGTACCGGGGCACCGCCGGGGAGAGGTAGGGCGCCTCCGGCACCACCATGTGTTTTTTTGTTTTTTTTCTTTTTGCGGGCTCCGTTTTTTGGTGGCGTCTTTGATTGGTTCCGTATTTGGTACGTTTTTTTTGCTTGTATTGTTCAGTTGATTCTTCTTCTTCAAAAACAAAAGAAAGAAGGGGAAAAACTCAAGAAAAAAGAAGAAGACAAAAAATCAACCACCCCAACCGCACAAGCCACAGGACAAGGACCCAAGTGCCCTAAGTACCCTGGCTCCCCTTCAACTCTCCGAGGTTGCGGCCGGCTCAAGGTCACGGTCTCTCAAAGTCACGGGGTTCAACCTCACAAGCAAGGACTGCTTGCACTTCTGCAAGGGTTTTCAGCTTGCTTCAATATGCAGGCAAAACGGGTCCTAGTCGCATTCTGTGCGTCTCGGAAGTTTAAGTTGCCCGGGCTTAAAGTGCTGTTTCTGGCCTTGTAAGTGCGTTTCTGCTGCGGAGCTTTGTGGCTCGAAAAGCATGATAAGTGCTTTCTACGCGCAACGGTAACTCAGAGCAGAAGGGTGGAAGTCTCTTGGCCTCATTTGCTGCATGTGAGCCTTGGGTTGCGTCTCCGTCAATCCTCCGGCAACAGGATTGCATTGCTGGGGCTCGCTGGCCGGCTTCCGGAACTTGCGTAACGCAAAAGGACAAATGGGGAAGATCAAGCTTTTCCCCACGCGCCCCACTAGTCTTGTTCCGAGGCAGGACTGCCAGCTAATAGCGAACAGCCCTGCCTCTGCGCGGATGTCCTTGCATCCTGAAAGGTGTGAAAACTGGCCAGACGGATCGGGGGAAAAACCAGAAACGAAAAAACAACACGAAAAGGCCCACCCCCCAAAAACCAAACACACAGAAAACAAAAAATCACCGTCTGGTCTCATGAAACTGGCAAATCTGGACCGTTTGCTACCGGCGCTCTGTGAAACATCCTCCGGTTCTGGTGGAATCTTCTCCGAGGGAGAGCTTGTTGAAGGTTTCCCCTTCTGCGAAGTGAGGTACTTGTACAAGCAAACTCGGACTTCCTGGCTGGAAAGAAGGTCTAAGAAGCAATCCAGAGGCGTGCAGGTGAAAACCAAATATCGGAATCGTGTCACATTTTGTCTTTCCAAGATGCCAAGGCACTAGCTTTTGGTCTACGATCAAGGCAAGTGATTTCAAGGCATTTTGGAACGAGCAGGCTTCTGCACCAAGCGACAGGCACGGCATACTATGGATGGTATGTATGCCTGGCGTCAAGTACACTCCTTGCTGCGTGGGGAGCTGCAGCGGGATTGGGCATTTTGTGGTCAAGCGGAAAGAGGTCAGCAACTCAATCCACAATACTGGGGCAGCACTGTCATGTTCCTCCGGCCATGATAACTGCTCCAGCCATCGCATCAAGCAGGCATTGAAAGTGGTTCCCCAAACGGAAATCGGCCGCCAAAAGTCGCCATCTGGCCTGTGGAAATAGGGATTGCCAACCCCTTGAATGCACACCAGATTTGGGATCTGTCTCTGCTGTTCCTTCGGCTGTCCAAAATTTTGTATATCCCTGGAGTAGATCCTAAGGGCCTGCGCTATGGCCCGGTAAAGATCTGGGAGCGTCTCCCTTTTGAGGTGCACATCCTGCAGGGCCGACTGCCATTGTCCAAGAGTGATGTTCATGTCAAGGTACGTGGCTTTCTTGGCCGCAATGTCGGCGATCGAGTTTCCAAGCTCATGGAAGGCTTTCGTGTCTGCGCCTCCGTTCTCAACGTGACTTTTAATCTTGAGAATTTGGATTCTCCGCTCTTCCCGTTTCCAAGCATGCACTGCGCTATGTACATGAATTACGAGGTCAAAGTTCGGGCGGTTCCTCCATTTCTCAAGTGCTTTCCCATCAAGAATGTGTTTTGTGACGTCAATTGCATACTGGCAATCAGAGACAACACAAACATGTTTCGCAAGACATAGCGCCTTTGCAATGGCGTACAGCTCCGCCCTCGGCACAGTCTGTCGTCCCGGGACTCGGCCTAGGTGTCTTGTGTGAAAATGCTGATCCGGGTTCTCGCGTATCTGAGCATTTACCGTCCTTTCCCCAAAATCTCTTTGGTTATCCGTCACAACCGCATAACCAGCTCTGGCAAGACTTTTTACCTTGTTCGCATACCCACTTCCATCCGTATAAGCAACAATCGGCCTAGGGTCATCATCCAGCGGGTCTGGTAACATAAAGATCTCTCCAACTTCTGGTGGCGGTGGAGCACTCCTAGTTTCCCATGCTGAACTTGCCTGGATATTTGTCAAAGTGTGCAAAATGGGGAAATCTTGTCGGACTTGGTGGGTCAAATCACACTGGACTAGTCGGTGAGCGAGGGTGTCCTGTGCGCACATGCCGCACAGGTTCCTTTTGTGTCGGTCCAACGCGAGGCCTTCTCATTGGTACAGATTCCTCCGGCTAGGTGTGTTCGGTCTAGATCGGGTATGTTCGCCAGGGCCCGGTGTGTTTCTTCCAAGTCCAACTCTGGGAGGTTGTCCAAACCCTTTCTTTTCCTGATCTGAGCAGTGGTGTGCGCTTCCCAGCCCGACAGAACGATTCGAGGGGGCAGCTCTGCAAAAGTGTAACGTCTTTCCTGCTGGTGTCTGTATCTGCATGTCTTCGATCGGCACTATGCCAACTGAGTGCAAATATGCCCCCTAAGGCTCTGGCAGGTCCATAAGTTTTCCTGACATCCCCATGTTCCGCCATTACATGATGCCAAAAGTCTCTGAAACGATCGGAATTTGCCTATAGCTCGTCTGGCAAGCTTGCATGCACGAAGGATGAGAACAACTCTCGGGTCATGTTTCCCGCTCAAAAAGCTGAGGAGAGCAACTGGGCGATTCAAACCCTTGTGTGGCTTGGCGATGATGTTGGCAACGTTTTTCCTCAATTTTGCTAATGGCTTATGGCCAACATAGTGCACTTCACTCCCATAGAAAGCGGATGCGTATGGGCCCGCTTGAATGGCATTCATGCGTCCTTCCTGCTCATAAGGCAGTGCCGCGAGCACGGCAGCCCGCCTCGTGCCCTCTTGGATTCTGGTTCCAAGATCGCCATGATGCGTAGATTTTTTATATCTTACGAAGCATCCTAGATTCTTGGCACTCCGGGCTGGCTTGAAAATGGGTGCATGGTGTAACTCCTTGGTCGGCACAGTGCTCCATGTCCAAGATTTATCCTGGTCAATTAGGAAACCCCATTGATGGAAGAAGTCCAAGGC
>CAUJNA010002530.1:17500-30724 GCA_963377175.1 Effrenium voratum | reverse complement strand
CACACATACACACATACACACATACTCACATACACACATACACACATACACACATACACACATACACACATACACACATACACACATACACACATACACACATACACACATACACACATACACACACATGGCTGTTTTTTGTTTCTCGGCAAGACGCTTTTCTTTTTTGGTTTCGGCGGTCACCAAACCGACACCTCTGTAGAACAATTCCATATGTTTTCTCCTTGCGCTTGCGCAGACAGCTGCAAGCTTAGAAAGTTGCAGCGAGTCGGCTGGTTCAAGAACCGCATGCTTCCATGTAGCTTTCAGTTCTCTTTTGGTTGCACAGGCGAGAAGAATCTGGCTTGAGGCCCAGTGTTTGTGAGGCTCATGTCTTCATGGCCTTAAGGGAGGGTGTTCGTAATTGCTACCCGTGTAATAGAATGGCGTACCAAATTTCCTCTTGACGGCAGGGGGGATACTGTTGTTCATGATTTCGGCCCTCGTATTAAGCTTATGAGACTTGCTGCATCCTTAAGCATGTCAGCTGTTGCAGTCTGTGTCTAAAACTAGCAGTTGTGCAGCTGCGCAAAGAACGCGTAGCGCCGAACAGCATGTTCGGTGATCGGAGCTTCCAAGTTTCCGTTTCGATTGAATTGGCGCGCTCCTCCAACAAGTTGGTTCTCTTTACGCAAGGGAGCCACGCCAGAAATGCCAAGCAATGCACGACGGGGCTTTCTTTGGCATTCAGGAATGCCCTGCAAGACGTGCAGAATTTTTCTGGTGTGTGCAGCTTGTTGCTCAGGGGGTTCCTCGGTTCTGGCTACTTGCCCGAGCCAAACGGGCCAACTTTTCTGCGCGCTCTTCGCATCCCAGGAGATGGGTTACGTGGGAGAGCAGCATGGACATGCTGCACGAGCGACATAATTCGTTGCTGGACAGGCCAGGGTATAGCCATGTTTTGCAACAGGAGGGGAGCTGGCGCTAGGGTGGGGATAAGCTTGGATGTTCGTTCATGGACCGCTTGAACCAGACAGTTTGCGCAACGCGTGTATAGGATTGCTTTGGTTTCCATTAGTTTTCCATTGGTGTCTGTGATTGCTTCTGAGGATACCCTTTCCAGGTTGGTTTTAGGAATACCAACAAGGAACCCCCGCAGTTTCTTTCTCTCTTTTCATTTTTTATTTACATAAATATATACATATTCCCGAAAAAGCATGGCGAAGGGTTCTTCCGCTGGGTTCACTTGAGTTGTTCTCATGAGAGTAATTACAAGGTGTCATTGCAAGGAATCATCATCATGAAAGTCATTGCAAGGAGTCATTGCAAGGAGTCATTGCAAGGAGTCATTGCAAGGAGTCATTGCAAGGAGTCATTGCAAGGAGTCATTGCAAGGAGTCATGGCAAGGAGTCATTGCAAGGAGTCATGGCAAGGAGTCGTGGCAAGGAGTCATTGCAAGGAGTCATTGCAAGGAGTCATTGCAAGGAGTCATTGCAAGGAGTCATTGCAAGGAGTCATTGCACGGAGTCATTGCAAGGAGTCATGGCAAGGAGTCATTGCAAGGAGTCATTGCAAGGAGTCATTGCAAGGAGTCATTGCAAGGAGTCATTGCAAGGAGTCATTGCAAGGAATCATTGCAAGGAGTCATTGCAAGGAGTCATTGCAAGGAGTCATTGCAAGGAGTCATTGCAAGGAGTCATTGCAGGAGTCATTGCAAGGAGTCATTGCAAGGAGTCATTGCAAGGAGTCATTGCAAGGAGTCATTGCAAGGAGTCATTGCAAGGAGTCATTGCAAGGAGTCATTGCAAGGAGTCATTGCAAGGAGTCATTGCAAGGAGTCATTGCAAGGAGTCATTGCAAGGTGTCATTGCAAGGAGTCATTGCAAGGAGTCATTGCAAGGAGTCATTGCAAGGAGTCATTGCAAGGAGTCATTGCAAGGAGTCATTGCAAGGAGTCATTGCAAGGAGTCATTGCAAGGAGTCATTGCAAAGAGTCATGAGAGTCTTTTCAGTAGCTGCGCATGGTCGTTCTAGTGACATGTGGCAAGAGTGCATGGAGTCAAGGTGCATGTTGCAAGTGCTAGGAGTCAGGTCAAGTTTCATGTTGCATGGAGAGTCAAGTGCAAGTTGCTTGTGTAAGGTGGGTCTTCCCAAATGTTGCAAGTGCAACGGAGCCCCCGAAACTTGTCACGGCTGTCACTTCCCAATAAATATCTCTTTCTTTAGGGCGGCGGGGCCTTGGCAGTGCCGTCGGACCACTAAACGAAAAATTCGACCCTTCTGCGGGAGTTTACGGCGTGCGTCGAGGTGCAAAAACACTTGGTTTTTTTTGTGTTGGTTGCGATTTCTAAAGTTCCCGCGCGACACTCTGCGGGGATCGGCGTGGTCGAGGTGCAAAAACTCGAGGTTTTTTGCGATTTCTAAAGTTCCCGCGCGACCCTCTGCGGGGATCGGCGTGGTCGAGGGGCCAATATCCCATGGTTTTGTGCGACTGAAGCGATTTTCCAACATGGCCCGGCGCGACCCATCTGCGGGGGGGATCGGCGTGGTCGAGGTGCAAAAACTCGAGGTTTTTTGCGATTTCTAAAGTTCCCGCGCGACCCTCTGCGGGGATCGGCGTGGTCGAGGTGCAAAAACTCGAGGTTTTTTGCGATTTCTAAAGTTCCCGCGCAACCCTCTGCGGTTGCGATTTCTGCGGTGCCCGCGCAACCCTCTGCGGGGATCGGCGTGGTCGAGGTGCAAAAACTCGAGGTTTTTTTGCGGGCTTTTCTCTGATTGTTGTTCGTAATGGTCCTTCGGAGGTGGAGCTGTGGCGTCGACAAGATGCAATACTTGCTTTTTGTTTTTAAAGCAACTTGCGCAGAGCAAGTTGCACAGAGCAACTTGCGCAGACCAACTTGCACCGACCAGTTTGCGCAGAGCGCCTTGCCTAGAGCAACTTGCGCAGAGCAACTTACGCAGAGCAACTTGCACAGCGCAACTTGCACAGAGCAGCTTGCACAGAGCAACTTGCAGGGAGCGCAATTTGCACAGAGCAACTTGCAGGGAGCCACTTGCAGGGACCAACTTGCCGGAGCAACTTGCGCGGAGCAACTTGCGCAGAGCAACTTGCACAGTGCAACTTGCGTAGAGCAACTTGCGCAGACCAACTTGCACCGAGAGCACCTTGCCTGGTGCTGTCTCGCGCTTGCTTCACAAATGCTTCGTGTAGGGATGCAGCGTTGGGCCGACCTCGCTTGCGATGTTCTGCTTTCGGGCCAACCGTGGTCTAGTATATATATATATAAACATATATATATATATATGTATATACATATATATACATATATATACACACATATACATAGACACAAATATGTATATATATAGATATGCATATATATATATATACAAATATACATATATATATATATATATATCAACATATATACAAATATACATATATATATACATGCTTTTTTGGGGGTATTCCTTTTCTTGCTGCAGTTCCATTGCTCCATGTCGCCCTTTGCGACCATCTCGGGTTTTTTCCCCGTCAGGCGCAAGCAGCAGGCGGAGCAGCTGGTCCGCACGGCCGAGAACGGCCCGGGACCCGGACTCGGGAGCCGAGTCCACTGTGACCACGGGAGCCAAGCGGAAAAGAGGCAAATGGGTGTGGCTCAAAATGAAAGAGGCACGGTTATGCAAGTTGTAGTCTTCAGTTCCATTATGAAGGTGCCCTCTTGGTACGTGTTGTTGAGCCACCCAAATGTTCTAGGGGTAACTTCTATTTCCATTCTAAACCCTGGCAAAATGGCTGGTTTTGGAAAAGAGCGATGCTGAAAAGAATGGGGAACCTAGAAATGTGGCGTACGAGAAACTGCTGCCAACGCCAAACGGATTTTCTGCGTTTTGGGTAGTGCCAACAAGCGGTTTGTGGTTGTCAAAAAAAGCAAGGGCGCTCGAAGGCCAAGGGACCATTCTCCAGGGGAAGCATGATTGTGTTATTTTTCAGGGCCACCTTCCGTGATACCCATGGATCGCCTGGGACAAGCATGGGAATGAGTATCACATAAAGGGTTTCCACAGCTTTATGAGAAAACCTGGAAACAAACCAAGTTCACCAATGATGAAGGTCCCAGATCTGGGGGTTTCGTGTTAGTGCGCTCAGTTTGTGCACTAGCGTACACGCTGCGCGCTGCCCGCCTCGGCCAGGCTGAAAAGCAACGCGAGAGCAATGCGGGCTTGAGCAAATGATGCCGGGGCTGGGCTGTGCAGTTGGTGGGCTGCAGGGGAGAGTGATTGCCAAGAACTTGAACTTGAGCGACGGGGCCGGCCAACGAGGTTAAAATGAGCTAGACCCAGGAGCTGGGGCCTGGGATGGGTTTTGAGGTTGTGAGGCTGGATGCGTGAAACTGGCTGACAAGCCGAACTTTGGGGGGCTTGGCTTCAGCTGGAGGGGATCTGGGGTGTGGAAGATTCTCGGTCAAGGCAAACAGCTCGTAAACCAGGCTCTCCCCCACGCAGCTGCCCACCCTACCGGGGAAGACAGTTGGGCCCAATTGGAGAGGTTTCTTGAAGTTACTTTTCGGGGTTGGATTTCTTTCGCGCTGCAAAGTGCTCGCGTCGTCGACTTATGCTGGCGCTGCAAAGTGCTCGCGTCGTCGCTTCGACAGCTTCAAAGGTGTCCAATTCCTTGAGCTGAGGCCTTTGTCGTCCCATCAGCCAATGGAAGCAACCGAGCCGAAGGATATAGTAGAAACAGACCAGCAAAACATTGCACCTGCAATTGGAAGCTGGAAACAGACATGAGCGGGCATCAAACTCGCAAATGAAGATGTACGCCAGGGTGGGCGAACACCATGGCAAAAAACAAACCTGAGGAGATGGCGACATGGCTTCTAATTGTAGCAAGCGCGGGAAGAGGAAAAACTTAGCTGAGATGTGGATAGAGCTGAAAGCTTTGGGGTCTCAGCCCAGATAGGCTCCGGGGTGATCCAGGGCGGCCTCGAGGTAAGGTTCCACGAGGGTTCCACCAGGGTTCCACGAGGTTCTGCAAGGGCTGCGGGTGGTGCGAGCACTAAAAAGAGCACCGCACGCTGTTGGGGATATCACCGGAGCTTGTTGATTTGACAGACCATCTTTTCGGAGAGCACTTCTGCGCATTTGTATGTTTGAGCTGGCAAACTGGTGTTGCCAATGCTGGTGTTTTCTTTTGATTTTCGCGTGAATCGGACCAGTGGACCGGGGATTGCTGGCGCCTTTCTGGAGCTTGTGGAGAGCGCCAGGTAGATGTTGCATGAGCGAGATGAAGCAGGCCGCCAAATGGGGAGTACTGCGTTTGTTGAACGGTGGTTTGCCTGTCATCTTGAGAACATTTCCGCTACAGCGCGAGTTTTTCCACCTCAGCGCTTTCTCGGTTGGATGTGTAGAAAAGGACAAGCTGTGTTGTTAGGGCTGAGGTAACAAGCAAGTTGCCAAAAACCGAGGAATGTCTACTACCTCAGTTGCGTTTAAAATGACGGCCCTTTTCAGAGGTTGCGTTGCATGTTCATGTGTTTCGAGATCTCACATCCACTTGTTGCAGGGCGCAAACTCTGGTTGAAGCTGCGGGCAATTCACCGAAACTCAGCTTCAAGCAACGCCTTCAGACTGCTGACACGAGCGGGGTGAATGCCAACAATTGGTGCAGTTGGACATTTGCTCAGACAGTAGCACACAGTCGCAAGCTGACCCGCGCTCACACACAGAGCGAAGGAGGGCAAGAGAGTGCGAGAGAGAGTTGTCTGCCTCATCGCGGGCCAGAAGGCGATGCAGCTGCGTCTACTGCGAAATCGTGTTATTGCCAGTCCATGTTGACTTCAGAGCTGCTGTGAGTATCGGGTGTGCTGCCTGGCGACGGTGGTCGCTGATTTGGCTGAACGGAATCAATCGGTGGCGAAGCTGCAAATATAAGTTTGGCCCACACCGGTCCATTCGGGAGACATGTGAAAAGCTTCTCAGAGTCAAGAACCCCTTCTAAGAAGGTTCTTAGAACCTTTCCCGTAGGGTGGTGGACCGTAGAAGGTGCACCAGGCAGGTTTTGGCAGGTCATGCCGCAAATTCATTTACTTCAGTATCTAGATTCGCTCTGACCTAAAGAGCCGTATTCATCCGCTCAAGTCGGTTGTGTGTCATTGGCAGTTCCGGCCCTTGGCGCACTCGCCCGCAGGCCGTGGGAAGATTGAAGGCTTCATCCCAGGCCGAGCTTCATGGCCTCGCAGGGAGCTGTCGTCCTTTCAGGGCCTGAATGGCAGGTGCCCGGTTCATGCGTGCGAGCCGAATTATATCCTTTGGAAACAGGTCATTTGCAAACAAGAGCGCTGCATCGTGGCGAGTCCTCAACACAAAGCTTGGCCTGCAAGCAAGCCTGCTTTCATTTTGGATGGTACTTACTAAGATGCTGGATGCATAGCTCAGAGTGATCCCCTTTGCGCAGGTCATCCCTCATGCGCGATTCAAGGGGTGTCTTCGCTTGGGGAACCCCTTAAGCACCCATAGTATCGCACGACTGTTGCAGGGCTTCATAGTTCAATGATGCATGTTTTCATTTTAGGTTGCAAGTCTCTGATGTTTTGCGGGCGGTTCGGGCGTGTTGTCCACAAGGGAAACCGCTTCTCTAGGCAGCGAATTGGGTTGCTGCCTCAGGCTTGGGGACGCAGCCAAGGCTTACGGAAGTCAAAGAAAGGGTGTTCCCATGTTGGAACTACCGGAACCATCGTGATAGCCTGGATGGCATGATGGTTGGCATTTGTTGCTTCACCACCCAGTTGATGGATTTGGCTTTGAACTTGCTCATTGAACAGGATGGCAGATCAACCCAAGCCGGACTAACTGTTACCTACCTGCTGACATTTGGTGACACCTGTCAATGGGGGTCCCCAAAGGGTGACAACATCAAGGCGTGTTGTGATTTTCTTCATTAATGACTCAATTTTTGGAAGATGCTGGGACAGGCAGCCGTTTTGCATGTTCCTGAAGCAAACAGGAAAGCGGTTCGTTTCGTTTTTGGTTTCCTTTCAAAGCCATTCAACCAGGTTTCCATATTCTCAGACCCATTGGCTGCAAGCATTAGGAATTTGTTTCAAGAAAGAGCCACGCCAGAACAGTCACCCACTCCAAAGAGCTTATTAGCGCCGAACTGTGTTTGAGCCAGCCCAAAACTTGCGCAACCACAAGCCCAAAAGCTACTCCAAAAACCGGGCTGCACGCCTCGCACAAATCAGCCCCAAGCCAACCAAACCGACGCAAAGTCAGCCTGAAACCCTCCCAACAGCATCCTGGATATCAGCCCTTTGCCGAGCCTAAATGAACCCCAAACAAACCCAAAACCCACCCTCAGACCTCAGCAATCCCAACAGTCACCCGAAACCAGCCCCGAGCAGCCAATAGGCAGCCCTAGACCGAGCGAGGCCGGCAATGCTGGGGATGCGGCCAACCAACCTGACCAATTAGGCTTTCAGAAAATACCGCCTGTTGCCCCCAACCTGAGAGAGAAGCACGGGTTCCCAGCCAACCTCTTTAGAGCCACACGAGGGAGGCCTTGCGCTGAGCCCTAGTAAAAAAAAACAACTCAACCCAACACCAGCCACTTCCCCTTGCGTCCGGGCCACGCAGGCTGAGGGCCTGTCGGACCTTGAGCAGTGGGTGGCGCGCATGGACGAGGAGGCGGGGAGCGGGGGAGCGGGGGATCAGGGGAGCGGGCAGCCTCGGCAGCTGGCGCTCGAAGCAACCAGACACTGTTCTCCTTCAAGTCGAAACCAAAATGGTCCAAATGTTGGCAATACGCAAGCAGGACCCTCCAGAGGGAAACCGAAAGGTTGTCCAAGCCACAGTGGTTCATAGCAAAGGTTGGTTCCAAACATGCGCGACATGTTCGGGGTTTGCGCCCTCCCGCGCCGGGGTCGGCAGGTGCTGCGGCCGCTCCAAGCCTTCGCTGAGACCCACAGCGGCGCCGGGGAGCTGCTGGCCACGGAGCGGCTGCCGCCGGGGGTCCAAGTCGGGGAGGGATGCAAGGCTTGGTGCGAATAGGTTGGATCTTGGCAATGAGGGTCCATGCTTTGGTCCAGCCCGAAGGGAAGTGCATGGCCTTCTATTAGATAGCCAACAAGGGTTGCCTGTACATCAGAAATGTATGTCTCATTGTTTACTGCGATCTTTGACCCGCATGTGTAAACAGCTACTTGGTCAATGTTCAACCCTAAACCTAAGCCTAGGATTCAAGTCTTTTCTAGCCTCACTTTGGTAAAGCGGGGAGATGTATTCAGTTGGCAAGACCCTGGTATAAAAAGGAACTCTTTTGCGGCGTTTGCCATTGTTCATAGGGAGCCCTCCAAACCTAAAATCGAGCAGTGGTTCTACTGCGGCACTGGGTGTCAAATGAAATCAAACGAGAAACCAAAAGCCCCCCAATGTTTTTGCCCACTTGCGTGGTGTATATATTTGCTATCAATGCTACACGAATATTTTTGCGGGAAGGGGGCACTGCTGTACGTTCTGCGCAGTGCCCTGCCAGAGATCACGCACAAATCGTTTCTGAAACCGTCGCGTCGCTTTCGTTTCCGTGCGGTTCTCAGTTCACGCAAACCGACGCCTTGTATCCATATGAGCACCTCGCATGCTGGATATATTTGCCCAGTGCGTTGTAATATGAAGGCCTCGAACTGCGGATCCCAAAGCACGCAATGCAAGGACAGGCCAACAGCTCTGTGATTCGTTGTGTCCGGCGCCTTTTTCTGGGAGGTGTCCCTTTGCATGCGCCAATGCTTTTTTTGCCTGTGAGCCATGCCCTTGAACGCTGCGTGAATGCGCTTCGCGAAAGAAAGAGGACACTACGTTTCAATACTTTTTCTGTTTGAGAAATATTTTCTAGAATCCCCTTTTGGCCACCGCCTTCTTCAAAGCATTTGATTTCCCTGGAGAAAATGCATGATTTCAGCAACGCCGGTGAGAATTGACGAAGAGTCAGGCGAACATGAGGAATGCGTGCCTCACTATTGATCCCCACGAGGAGGCGGACAAGATGTGCATATATGTTGTTGTGATTGGACGTGTTTCCTTTCACGAGGGTTCCTTCCCCCTTCCTGCACTCAGGGTCTTAGTTGCATAGTCTCCACCGATCGCAGCTTCACAAACTCAAGCGGGGTCCAGCGTCCTCCGCCCGCTCCGCCAAGGCCCACCATGGTCTCCTCTTTGGCCGACAACAAGCTCGTGTCTGACGACTTTCTGGCGGAGGCGCCGTGAATGTGCAGCGAGTGGCTTCGACGTGGGATGTTTCCGGACCGGCCGCACGCTGGGGCGGCGTGGGCGGGGTACGGCTGATGCGAGGCTTCTTGAAGGCCTAGTCTCAATGTCGCTTTGACCAGTCGTTACTCGAAGACGCGATGGGGATTCTGACTTGGCCATTTTAGGCATCAGGTTGGCCCGTTGATGTACAGGATCGTTTTTGTGTAAGAGGTAGGAAATGGGGTGTATCTGTAGACGAACCTTGTTTCGAAATGTGGACTTTCAAAACCAGTGAGGCTTGTTTGTGGGCATTCCCTAGGGACCCCCAATAGCCTGCTACTGCGGCTTTCAGCGAGTCGCAGAAACTTGGCGGTCCGAATTCCTGAGTTTCGTCAGCGGCAAGTTCGGCATGCAGAAACGAGGGACCAGTACTGGGGACCATGTCAAGCTGTCAAACGCCACCCTTGTTGCGCTGGGATGCAAGCCAATTTTGCCACAGCTCCCCTCCCCCCTTCTGCAATTTTGGGCGGTAGGTACTCCTGGAGTCTGCGGTGCGTGCTCACAACTATAATTGGGCATGAGTTTTAAGTGTGCTTCAGTAGCTGGACTCTTTGGGGGGCGTCATTGATATGGGGTGTTTATGTCCACTAGCCTTTTTTTGAGGGTGTTAACAATGGAAACTCACGAACAATTGAGAGCGCCTGTACAACCCAGTACACTTTGTGAAGGAAAGATCTGGACGTGACCATTGGCACGGCAGCGCCAAATACTGCTTCTGTACCAGTGGATTTGGAGGGAAACTGAGCGCAATCAAAGGAAAGATAAGATGCAACTGGACACAGACAAAGACACAGACACAGACACAGACACACAGACAGAGACAGAGACAGAGACACAGAAACAGACACAGACACACAGACAGAGACAGAGACAGAGACACAGAAACAGACACAGACACAGACACAGACACAGGCACAGACACAGACACAGACAGAGACACAGACACAGACACACAGACAGAGACAGAGACACAGAAACAGACACAGACACAGACACAGACACGGGCACGGACACAGACACAGACAGAGACACAGACACAGACACAGACACTGACACAGACACAGACACGGACACAGACACTGACACAGACACAGACGCAGACACGGACACGGACACGGACAAGGACAAAGTGACACGGACACAGACAAAGACACAGACACAGGCACAGGCACAGGCACAGACACAGACACAGACTCAGACATAGACACACACACACACACAGAGACAGACACAGACACAGGCACAGGTACAGACGCAGAGACAGACACAGACACAGACACAGACAGAGACACAGACACAGACAGCAGAGGCACCCACATCCACCACTTGCGCATGCGTGCACCCTCACACAGCCACACGCGTGCACGGGCGCAAACGCACACGCACACACGCAACAGCACACGCACAAACCCACACACCCACATTTACTTTGGCCCGGGACAAATTGTCATCAGGTGAGCCGACAGAAGTCCTTGACGTCGCGTGCTTGGAGAGCTGAGGTGCTGGGGGCGTGGAGCTGGGATATCGAGGGATCCTCCTCACCCGGGATCATCCTCATTCGTACCCTTTATTTTTGTCTCACTTGGCTCTTCGTTGATAGGGTATCCATTTCAGTTTCCGGGAAGCCATTTTCGTACCTTGGTTCTGATATGCCTGGTTTTGTCAGGGTTGTGTAAGTAAGGCAGCTTTGAATCTTTATACCATCATTTTACTAGACAAAAGACCATGCTTTTTCGGCACTGCGCAATTAGACAAGGGATTGAATCCATGCACATTCCCTGCTCCTTCTTGGTTGTGTCCCTGCTTGTTTCATCTCTTTGTCCAACGGCAGTTCGTGTTTTTCTGCGTCTTGGACCGCTATTCAAGAGTAGGGACCGGCATTCTTAATCACTCCTTTTGAGGTGTACATGCTTGGCAAAAAAGGGGGGGGCGGAGCATTTTCAGGAAAATGCGGTTGTTTGTGTTTTGCATTGTTTGGAGATTTGTGACGTATGGCGTTGTTGTTTTACGCTAGCTTTCGTGACTTTGGTCGCCTTCCGTACCTGAAACGGACCCAAGCTAACCCTAAGCCAACCCTAAACCCACTGTAACCAACCCTGAGCCAAGCCAGACCCACCCCCAAACCAACCCGAACCCGCCCCTAAAGCCACAGAAAGTCAACCCTGCACCCACCCGCACACCCAGAAGCCAACCTGAAAACTTCCCTAAATAAAACCGTAAGCGAGAACAATCACAATCCCTGCACTTATTCTAAACCTAGCCAACCCCAGAAAAAACTATCCATTTGAAACAGCTTTTGCTAGGCTCAAAGGTAACGTCGGCAAGCAGGCGAAATGGATACATGTTGAAACATCTTGGGCAAATTATTATGAGGTGACTAAGGAGGCAAAACCAGTGGACCAATGAACAATGATGAAGGTGCCTCACGAGGGTCTGGCGAACTTATTTCCTGCTTGAGAATCGTAAGGATTTGCAGAGATGCATTTCGAGCTCAGGAGCCGAGTGTTGCGGCGCACTGTGTCTCTCATGAGCAGAACCTCCACGTTTGAGACGGTTGACGGAGGCGCGCACGCGAGTGAGTGCGTTCGGGGCAGCGAGCCTGAGGTGCTTGGGAGCGTGAAGCGCTGTAGGGAAGGCCATGGTGGTATGAGTTCGGGCAGGATCTGCAGAAGTCTACGGTCAATTTGGAAGGAACATGGGGGGGACTGACTAAGGTTTCCTACAAACGCCAGGGGAGACTCACGACTTTTTGTTTATCCATCTCGCTTATCTGACTGGCAACATGAAGTCTGCTAGAACCCCACAGGGATTTGTTGCCAGAACACCTCATGCCTCATGCGGGGCGACCTTACCAGCCCATTTTTCTGAGGGCATGCGGGAGGTTTGTAACAGACAGCACATGGCTGATAGAAAGGCCCATGGGTAACGGCCCATAAGGCCCATGGGTAACGTTTCTTTGGGTTCAGCTGTGGAACGAAGCTGAAGATTTCACTTGACACAGCGGAGTTTTGACCGTTGTTTTTAGTCTTCGTTCAGTGGACGCAAGTGGATTGTTTGCTTGTGGACCAGGCCACCGACGTTTAGGCTTCAACATCTGACATCCCTGATTCCCTGATGTTGCCTGCACTTCTGTTGTTAACCTGCGACTCCTGCATCCATTATCCCTGCTCAATGGATTGGATACCACCACAACCGGTTGGCTTACTTTGGCTTGCTTTTGTTTCCCTTTGAACCTTGGCCAAAAAGGACACTCGCACACACGCCTATTCCTCTACGACCCGCCTATGTTGGTGGCACCATACGATTTTGTCCCAATCATAGAACCCCCCCTCCCGCACAACACACATTTCTGGACTGGTTTGCACCCGCGCGGGCAGGTCCATCTGCGTCGGCAGGCGCGAGGGAAGCAGAAGCGGAAGACTTGCCCGTTTTGCCTGGCAAACCATCGGAATCCATTTTTGTTCAACCAAACTGACCGTTCAAATTCGCCTGTGGCTTCTCTCCCACGGTTCTAGGGCTGAATTGTCCATTCTTTTTGATGGGTTTTGAAAAGCCGGCAATGTATACCAGGTTTCTGGTGGACACCCTGGCAAGAACCCTGGGGCGCACATTACTGGGTCCGAGGCAAAAAGGTTGCTAGCAGGCAGCTCTGGCAATCGACGCGGCGTTTTTGAAGTGGACAAGTTACTCAGCTCAAGTTCAGCCTTGTGGCGGCTAGGTGGATTCTGGGGTTTGTGCTCACACTGGGACCTGATGTGTCCAGGACCTTTTCAGGCGTGGAGCTTATTATGGACTTGCATGTTTTGATGGTATGCCCTCCATCGACCCCGCCTTTGGAATAACTTTACTTTAGAGCCTCCGGCTCAGTCCGCCGACATTGTCCTCTCCCTTTTCTCCTTCTTCCTCTCTTCCTTGTCTCCCTTGTGTGTTCTGTCGTCCTC
>CAUJNA010002530.1:7500-12500 GCA_963377175.1 Effrenium voratum | reverse complement strand
AATGTATGTATGTATGTATGTATGTATGTATGTATGTATGTATGTATGTATGTATGTAATGTATGTATGTATGTATGTATGTATGTATGTATGTATGTATGTATGTAGGTAGGTAGGTAGGTAGGTAGGTAGGTATGTAATGCTTGTATGCATGTATGTATGTATGTATGTATGCATGCATGTATGTATTTCCCGCAAAAAACACGGTTTTCTAGCGTTTTCGCAAAGAGGACGTCCAAAAACATTGAGTTTTTCCATATTTTCGGCAAAAGGATGCAGGAAGCCCAAGCCAGCAAAACAGCCGGCAGGGGGAATCGAGCCTGGGACCCCTGTTTTGCGACACCGGCTCCCCGAAGACTACGTTTAGTGGAACGTCATCAAATTGCCGCGCGGATGGACACTTGAGGTCTATTTGGAAAAGGAAGCTCCTTTCAAAAGTCAATCCTTAGAAAGGGAAGCTCGCCAAATAGACGCTCAAGGATTTGCAAGGTGGGGCCTTGCTCGCCGAATAGACACTCAAGGTTTTCCAAGGTCTGATCCGTCCCGAGCTGTCGGGGTCGGGACCCCCCCCCCTCCCCCCCCCCCCCCCCAAAAACCTACGTAATAGACGTCGGGCGGGGGGGGGGTTAGGGGGGGGGGTTATCCAGTAAGTATCCGACACGCCGAGCAATGTCGGCGGATAAATTGTATGATGGAGTACCCCGGCGTCCCAACAGAAACAAATGGGACTAGTTGCTTTTCGGAGGACTGGATTCGGAAGGTTTCAACCCTGACCACACACGCGCTGCCAGTTGGACTTTCAACTTGTAAAGTGGTAGCACAGAGTCCGGACTTTTCCTTTGGTTGTCAAGGCCCACGATGGACCCCAACAGACATCTTGGGCCCTTGAAAACCATCGACTCTTTTTGACAAGTCGACTCAGGAAGCGACAGCCGGTCTCCTCTTTTTACTCCATGAGGTAAAACACAGGGAATGTTTTCCCTAGAAAGCGAAGGATCTCTATGGAACACGCCTAAAGGTTTGCAACATCCTGGGCTGGTCAGGTGAGGAAAAGTCCGCGTGGAATGTGTCCATGGAGATGGACAGCGAGAAGGATGCCCAAGGAGAGGTCGTTGGGGTTGCCATTTGCCGTGAGGGTGGAAGGACCCCGTGGTTGATGAAAGGATTGCCCTGGTTGATTGGGTCTTCAACGAACCCTGGTTGATGAATGGGAGTGTCGCATTGGCTATGAATGTGACTGGTTGGAACAGATTGGGTGGGAAGGGGCATAACAATCCCTAGGCAGATGATTCTCACCAAAAGGCCCCAATCAATCAGCTTTCGTAAAAAGCGTGCCCGCGTTTTGAGGGTAGAAGGAAGCCTAACAGACACCCCGATGTCGCTCAAAAAGTAAGTCGGTGGCGAAGGGTCAGGATCCCTCAACTGCACGCTCGATCTGCGAATGTGGCGAATGTTTTAGTTGAAACCATTAGCGAATCGCAAGGTATGGGCAAATCCAGCGACCCTTGCTAGCCTCAGGGTAGTTTGGTTGTTGTGCTCTGTAGTCTGTATAGGGAAACGGCCATGACTGCATTCTTCAGTCGCACTTGTAAAAACTGGAGGTACGGTTGAGTTCGGAGGCTCCCGCCCAAAACAGGACGGATCCCGAATTTGGAGAACCCCCCCTCCCCCCCAATGTATGCGTGGCTGTCTCAGACTTTAGGGCTTCCTTAGCTAGTCCGAGCTCGGTGGTTCTTGAAGCCTTAAGTGTTCGATTCGGCCATTCAAATTATCGATCCGAGAATCGCTTCCCCCCATAGATCTTGTCCTGGGACAGTTCTAAATGCGGCATTGCTAGCATTCCAGGAGTTTCCACTTCGGTCACTGTCGAAGTTGGTTTGTGCCCCCCTCTTGGGGGCAAGCACATGTTGACTTGACAGTTTTCAATTAAAACTTGAAACGGTCAATTGAAACGGTCAATCGAAGCTTGAATGTGCAGTTCAACGTTTGATATGGTTTCTTCAATTCAATTGAACATCATGTGAGCCGAGCAATCAGTTGGGGTCCGGGGTTGGAAGCGTAGTCTGGCGGAATAGTCTGCACTTAACAATGGCGTGCATTGATTCACCCAGCTTTCGGGTGCCCACGGACTGCTGCCAACCCCTTGGTAAGCACCTTAGCCTTTTGCTAGCCCTTATAAATAAGCGTGCATAGCCAGATTGGTGGAGCCAATAGACTTTGATTGTGGAACCAACCCACACCCACCCCCGCACCCGCCCGCACCCACCCATACCCACCCACACACCTACATTATTTTGTCTGTTTAAGTCAAGATTTAGCAGAGGGTCTTTCGGGTTCCTTCTGTAGGGTGGGACATACATCAATTTCTGGTACTTGACTCAGGCCGAACATTGGCCTATCTTAGTGGTTGGTGCCCGTTTGCAAATAGCTTGCAAGTGTGATTGTTTTCCCTCAGAAGGTGTAGCGGGGACCCAAACAAGAGGGTTGCTTTCCGTACTTAGCCCGGTTTTGCAGAGGCGACTGGAGTATATAATTGCATGCGCAAATCCTGGTCTCTCAGTGACTCAGTGCTTGCGATGTTGATCTTGGATCTGGCTTCGCCAATTTCACGAATTTGATATGTGCGATTTGTAAGGACCTAGGTAAACCATCCATTGACCTCCAATGCCAGGAGCCCATAACTTGAACTGACCCGGCGTTAGATATGCTGTGCCCGCCATGGTATGGAGACCGATGCACCTGGCAACCCAGTGGCAGAGTGCTCACAATCAAGCTCACAGCAGCTAGCTGCAAGAGCTCTTGCCCCTTTCGGCTTGCAACCCAATGGTGTCTTTCGTTTGCAGTAGAACCAGTGGTGACCCTTTGGGCCCTGGTCCCGAATTTGAAGACGGCGCAACATGAGCGCGCCCCAAAGGGGCCGAATCCACTTCGCCCATTGGCTTCTCTCCAGGAGTAATCTTAGTCCCGGCCATGGAGCTCTGGGGGGACTCACCTAGCCACAGCCTTGGTCATTTGTTGCTGCTGTTGCTGTTGCTGCCTATGTGTCTCTGTGTGTCTGGGCGTTTGTGCGTCTTGTGTGCTTTGCTCTTGACTTGCAAGCCAACGCGGACAAGATGCCCATTGCCTGATCTAGATCTTGGAACGGCATGTTTGCAAACCACGCATTTTGCCTTTGGGAAAATGTTGTAGCCGGCGAACCCTTCAATCACTTAGCAGTGTGCGCAGGTTTCGGCTCAGGCATGCTTCATGTCCATACCTTCACATGCATTGGTGCTGTGTGAGTCTTTGTGACTTTGGCCTGGCAGGTTTGTCGTCTCAGTCTATGACCTTCATGCACCTGCATACAAGCGCGTTGGGCCAGGTTCATATATTGTCCAATGGGTTTATCCTGAACTGCGGAATTCAACATGGGCAGTTCCCCTTGTCATTGAAAATCATCTGCAAAGGGCACCCTCAAGAAAGGCACCTTTATTTGCAGGTGTGGACACGAGGGTTGTCATGCTTGTACAATGTATATGCACAGGGCATGAAGGTTGACACCTGCACACCCACAGACACACACACACACACAGACACACACACAGACACACACACACACAGACACAGACACAGACACACACACACAGACACACACACACAGACACACACACACAGACACACACACACACACACACACAGACACACACACACAGACACACACACACAGACACACACACACAGACACACACACAGACACACACACACACACAGTCCACTCACCAGACAACACACAGACACACAGAACACAGACACACACAACACAGACAACACACATCTGACACTGTCACTCACACCAACAGACAACACAGCCAGACACACCCCCCACACAGGACTCACCCACACAGACACACACACAGACACACACACACAGGACACAACACACACAGACACACACACAGTCAAACACAGACACACACACAGACTCACACACACACACACACAGACACAACACGACACACACCACACAGACACACAGACACAGACACACAAACACAGACACACACAGACACACACACACAGATACACACACACACACAGACACACAGACACAGACACACACACAGACGCACACACACACACACACAGACGCACACACAGACACACACAGACACACAGACACACACACACACACAGACACACAGACACACAGACACACAGACACACACACACACAGACACACACACACAGACACACACACACAGACGCACACACACAGACACAGACACAGACACACACACACAGACACACAGACACACAGACACACCGAGACACCGAAACCCGGACACGCAGACACGCGGACACGCAGAAACACAGACAAACACAGACAAACGCAGACAAACACAGACAAACACAGACACACACACACAGACACGCACACAGACACACACACAGACACACACACACACAGACACACACACACAGACACACACACGCAGACACACACACACAGACACACACACACAGACACACACAGACACACAGACACAGACACACACACAGACGCACACACACACACAGACACACACACACAGACACGCACACAGACACACACACACAGACACACACACACACAGACACACACACACACAGACACACACACACACACAGACGCACACACACAGACACAGACACAGACACGCACACACAGACACACAGACACACAGACACACCGAGACACCGAAACCCGGACACGCAGACACGCGGACACGCAGAAACACAGACAAACACAGACAAACACAGACAAACACAGACAAACACAGACACACACACACAGACACGCACAACAGGTCATAATATACAGTACACACTCACAGACACACACACCACAGACACACACCACGAGAACAAACACACACAGACACACCACACAACAGGACACACACAGACACACAGACACAGACACAACACACGATCGCACCACACACACACAGACACACAGACACACAGACACAAACACACAC
>CAUJNA010002530.1:0-5000 GCA_963377175.1 Effrenium voratum | reverse complement strand
GCCCTAACGCCTTCGTCTCCCTCCTTGGTTTGGGTGGCCTGCTGGCTGTTTGGGTTTTTGGCCAATGGCACGCCTTACAAGCTGAGAGGCTGAAAGTGCGGGACGACTTTAGCCAAGGCAAAGCGTCACAATAGCGCCTCTTCTTTATAGTTACATATTGATGATTCTGTGGAAATGTGTGTTGTTGTTAAGTTTCCCAGGGCTTATGAAGGGATTCCACCTCAGTGATTATCCACATGGGCCAGTCCTCTGCGTTGTGCAGAAGCATGGATAGTTTAAATGGGTGAGGGTATGGTCGTGCGTTGTGCAGAAGCATAGACGGAACAGAGTATATAATGTGTTCAGCTGTTGTTTTTGTTTGTGCCTGATTTGTTTGCTGCGGGTTAAGCGCTGGTGTAGTCAACATTGTTTTCAATTACGCTCAGGGTGCTTTGTCTTGCCTATCACCAGGGCCTACGGCGCTAGACAACAAGCAAACCAGCCAAACCAGCTCAAAACACAGGGCTGCCCAATACGAGGGCAGCTGTCGGCAGCGAATCTGATACTTTAGACTTAGGTTTTCTAATTTCATTTGAATATTAAGGGTTTGGACAGGATGTTTATACTACCAGGCTGCATTGATGGGCATTATTTGACTGAAGTGAGCGCTTGCTCCAAAAGCGATTCGAAGATTTGGATTTTCACTTTGGGACAGCCGCACGAATCTACCACGAGGTGATTAATCCTGGGTTCCCATTAAGGAAGGGATACCTCTGCGTACTGCACTGTACTTCCAGTTTCGACTATAGCAAAGACATCAAGGTGAACAATTTATGCATTTATGTTTACCTGGTTTTACAGATGGCTTGCTTTGGTCACCTACTACAATAGGGCAACTGGAAGCCCAGGCAGGGATTTCGCAGTTGGTTTCACAAAATGGGGGGAGGGAAATTGGTTGCGCATGAAAGTGGTACTGCTCCCACTGAGCCAGATAATGACGCTTAGCAAGGCCCAAAGAACCCACCCAGGCCAAGAGCTGACGGCCTGCAAGGAACCAGACACTTCCTTTGGCCCCAAGTCGGGGAGAAAAAAATAAACACCAAAAGGTTTCAGACAAGCTTGTATGGTCTATAAATGAGCAGCACAGGCCAAGCACCCCAAACATCTTCAAGTCTTACCATGGGCCTTCTTAAATCAGCCACGTGCTGGATGGCTCTATGGGCTTCAGAGAGAACCAAGCCTACAGCAGCGAAGCTGCGCACCCCTGTTTTGCCTTCCCAATGCATTCTTATGAGTCCCCAAAATGCTGGGTTACCGACGTCCCCACGTGAATGGTGCCTATCAAAGCAGCAAGTAATCCTGGCTTACATTTTACGTCGCCCGCGGGCGATGTTTTTGCAATTTGGCGCGGCTGCACTCGTGCCGCGTGGCCAAATGGGGCTTGGGGCCGTCGCGCGTCTGAGGCCAAGAGCAGCTTTCTGTCGCTCTGAGCCTGACATGTCTGGCCAGCGACCAGCCCGCGGCTGCAAAGCCGCTGCATGCGCCCAGAAGCCTTAGCCTGGAACGCCGAGTGCATGAAACTGTTTCTCACTCAGCTCAGAAGAGCCTGGAATGGCCCATTTCACGATCCATAGGCGTAGACCAGTTTGGCGCAGCTCCGGGCTTGTTTTACTGCCCCAACTTGGATTAGTCGCGGTTTCGCGACTTGGGGACGCCATTTGCTCACTTGAGCATTCGGTGGCAAACGTAGGAATCCGGTGGGGCTCGAGATTAGATGCGTGGTGTGGAACTGTCCCCAAAAAGTGCCCCTTTTCATCCAGCCATGTCCCTTCGCTCACCTTGGAGGTACTTTGGCACCAGCAAAATGCTGGGCATCGCAAAGCGCTGTGGGGATGAAGGATTTTATACCACGACCTCGCCATGCGCGAAATTGCGTTTAGTTGCATTCCCTACTTATTACTTAGAACATGGGGCCCTGCCACCACGAATAGATGATACCCTGCCACCACTACTAGATGATACAGAAGACTACTTTTAAATTGGTTTTTGATTCTGTCTAAAACCTAGCAGTTCTGGCTGGATGACTCCAATTGACCAGTGTGCCAAGATTCAACTCCAACGTCAGACATCGGTACCGTCCTTGCCTTGATGCCCATAGGTCCATATCTCATCGCCATTGATTGAAGGGATCTGCTCTCTTTGTAAAGGCTCACTGATTGCAGTTTTCTTCAGACCAGTGCCCGCAAAAGGGCTATCCAGAAACTCGGACCTCGTTTCAAGGGAGACTAGATGTAGCCAGCACCATGTGTGGCATCCCCCATAGGGAAACGCCTCGATGGAGGGTTGGCAAAGTGAATTCCTGTCGGACACATTTCACCCAAGGTCCCAAGGTCCCAAGGGCCTGGAGTGATCCCTTGTTGGCTCTTCAGACGGACACCGACTGGACATCAACCAATTCTTGGCTTTGGACATCCTAATGGGCGTGTCTCGAAATGGGAAGACCCATTTTGTGTTACCTTTTCTAGGTTCAAAACAACCCCGGAACGGAGACACTGCCCTCAAGGACAACTCAACTAACGCCTAGTCAGCATCAGAAAGTTCCCTCAGCTCTTGCCCTTCGCAATTTGGGCCCCCAGCAGAATTTGCCTTCTCACAGTCCAAGTAAAGCTAGCATTAAGGCACTTAGGGCCACGTGAGTAATGATGGGGGTGGCTCTGTGTGGAAAATCGAGAAACTGGCATGACATGCGTGTTGCAGCTGGTGAAGAGCACATTGAAAGTTAGGTCATCCACCCGCCTTGGGTGAACGCATTGCTGCAAGGTGCAAACACATGTGTGTGTATACATATATATATATATATGTATGTATTTAGATGTGTTTGTGCGTTTGTGTCTGTGTGTATGTAGGCTGTTGATGAAAGTAGACAAAATCAACACATTGGCAGCCCATTTTGGCACAGCATGGCGAGGTCACCAACTTCTGCGTGGCTTGTCAGGGCTCCCAAGGTTCTCCTTCGCACGTGATATTACATAACCCTTTGGGGTGGTTGGGGCAATCCGGATTGGCTTTCCTTGCGGACTATGTTGAATGGGGAGAATAGGGAGCCCTGTCTACCCATGCTTTATTTAAGCAGAGAATGTTTTCCGAGCAGATGCGTGTGCAAGACTTACTCGCCGCAAAAAGGTGCGCAAAGCCGCTGCCCGCTGCGTACCGAATGCTTGGATTCGGAAAGGAAGCGCAGCCGTCGCCCGCTGGCTGTATTGCGATTGCGAAGGTTGGCAGCGCCTGTGCGAACGATTTCGGGCGGCGCCCGGCGATACACCAAGGTTCAGCTGCTTCGAGCCACGCGTCACCTGTGCATCAAGGGCGCCGCGAACGGCCCGCCTTTCCAATGAATCTTCAGCCCTGATGGCTGCGACTCAGTGAGGTTGGGTTCGACTCTTGCAGCGGCCACCCAAGCGTGGTGTTCAATTTGGCGACTGCTGTGAAAGACATGTGCTTGGAAGTGATGCCTGTGCAGGCAAAAATGGCGCGGAACATTCTTGCCTTCATTGAGGATGAAGGTGTCCAGCACTTGCAGGCCGGGACGCGTGTTCAAGGGCAGCACTGCACCGGGTGCGGCCTCAGCCAATGTGGGTCCAACGCGCCGTGTTTGCGTCACGTCGCCGCAAACAGCTTCTTGCTGTTGCCGCGTGAAGGAACAAGCAACAAAAAACAGTTAACACTGTTTTACAACAGGTCTTGTAGAGTGTGGAACCCGACTCTGCATGCTCAACGCCGCCTTTGCCAGGGCTTGCACTAATGCCCCGGTGGCTCTATCCAGGTCCGAGCCAACGAGCGCGATACCTACTAATTACATTCCAAAGCGCGTCTTTCCGGAATTCAAGCAGGTGTGAAGCCTGAACAAGCATGTGCTCTCGAGTCGTGCCAACAGATGCCACAGATCGGTCAACCAGGCGGAGTTTGCAGTGGGCCCACGCCCAGCGCATACAATGAGCCCTGCCGCAGCTGTCACGACGCAGACAGGCCAGAACCCGCTTGGGCACAATGTTGCCTGCGCTGCTGAATCCTCGCGCGCAAATCAGTTTGCCCCAGGCCCCTCGCGAGGCCGCGACAAGGCGCTGTTGGGCGCATCGCCAGCCTCAGCCAAAACCTTGCGGGCAGGCCACTGCCACGGTCCAGCTGCCTGCCCTGAGGAGGTGGTGACTGACACTCAGTCTTCGCTTGGCTTTCTGCACGGGGCGCTGAAGCACGTGATCGCGAGCACACCGACGTGGGTTCGCGAGAAGCACGTGATCGCGAGCCGGGGCTTACGCGCGTACAGGAACCCAATGTTTCTCGCTTTTGCTCTGCGCGTCCCCCAGGCCATGGTGCAACCGCATCTTCGCTGCTGACCATGACCGTGCCTTGCTGGCTGGCCCTGATTCGGCCTCACCTGCCCGACATGTGCCGCTCCGCACTCAGTCATACTTAGGGCGCTGGGCTTTTCACGGTGTATCAAATCTGATTTTGATCCACCGCATGAACTTGTGCCACTCCGCACTCAATTACACCAGGCCGCTAGCCAGTTTGCCCGCTTGGTCCCTGCACAGGCCTGACCCAGTGCAGCCCCCAAAATATGAGCCACGTTGCTGGCTTACACACTCAAGCCGCCAGCCACGCCCGCAGCCACACGCTACTCCGTGCTCGCTGGTACAACTTAGCTTGCCTTGGTGCATGCGCTAAGGTGCTGCCTTGCCTGCTTGGCATTGGGCAACCTCAGGCATCAAAAATCACAAATTCGATTCTGCTTCGCCAGTCGGTGGCAAAGCCTCAAGGTTGCACAGCTGCAGTTCCACCTGCACGCAATGTGCCCTAGGCCATCAGCTTCGCCCCGGGCTTAAGGCACGTGATGACCCCTTGGCCCGCCTGGCACGGCCTGCAGGCCCGGGCATCTCAGATCCGGTTCAATACCAGCGAACATGCATGGCTGGGCAGTCCAAAGCAGAAACAAAGAGTCTGACAACCGCTTGCAGTTTCGT
>CAUJNA010002529.1:10000-30727 GCA_963377175.1 Effrenium voratum | reverse complement strand
TGTTGGTGTTGGTGTTGGTGTTGGTGTTGGTTTTGGTGTTGGTGTTGGTGTTGGTGTTGGTTTTGGTGTTGGTGTTGGTGTTGGTGTTGGTGTTGGTGTTGGTGTTGGTGTTGGTGTTGGTGTTGGTGTTGGTGTTGGTGTTGGTGTTGGTGTTGGTGTTGGTGTTGGTGTTGGTGTTGGTGTTGGTGTTGGTGTTGGTGCTGTGGTTGTTGTGGTTGTTGTTGTTGCTGCTGCTGTTGCTGGCATCCACCGACATGTATTAATGCAGGGTTCTCAAAATAATCACAGCTTGCATGACAGGTATAGTACTTGCCTATCTTGATCTCATGCCCGCGACGCGCCGTGGCTTACCAGTGGCAGCATGCAATGGCTGTGGCGAATTCGGCTGCAGCCCGCTACGTGGCAGCTTGGCGCACGGTCGTGCCGGCAGAGGGGAAGCAGGCGTTGGCAGATTGCTACATGTTCCTTCAAATTTCAAATCTGATTTTTTTTTGGACAGGTGGACTTTGTGAAGGGCCTGGTGGAGGGGACGTGCCTTCGTGAGGGGGATGAGGACAGGGTTGACAAGGATGCCCTCTGCTCAGAGAATGCGACGTTGGTCGCAGAGTGTCTTCGCGAAATAAAGCAACTTTTGGCTTGCAAACGCATTCCGGCTTCAAAACCTGGCCACGTGTGTGTCTCATCTAAGGAGCTTGAAGGTCGCTGAGGAGCTTGGGACGGTCCCGAACTTGGATGTGCTGGAGATGGCCATCTTTGAGCTCTTCCCACAGGACACCCGTGTTGATCGATCGCTGTGCAACGTGCTGCGCCATTTGAAAGAACATGTTTGGGAGAGTTTGCCATCCAAATTCGCAAAGCCTGCTGTTGGTTGGATCATGACGAGTTCGATCTTTTCCGGCAGCATTTGTGCTCATTTTTCAGTTTTTCCATTTTTCCGTCATGGAGCCAAAATCACCTTGGAGCACTTGGAGCGCTTCCACCGCGGCGACGTGGGATGGCTCGGACTACGTGGCGACGGAGAAGGCGGACATCACGGACACCTCGGACGCGGAGAACGAGCCGCCTGCTGCAGCGGGTGACTTCGGATTCAAGGTGCGCTCGGACACATGGATCCTGAACCCGGACCCGGAGGATGTTGCTATGGAACCCCAACAGCCGGGAGCGGACACTGGGCTCAAGGTGCTCACCGCATCCGACCCAAAGGCCAAGAAGAAGCGCTGCATCCATGACCCTCGCAGCGAGGTGGTGAAGCGGGCTCAGAGGCTTGTGCGTAGCCCGAAGGGGAGTGTGGGGAAGATGATGCGCGTGAAGACCATGCGTGCAGGTGAAGGCCCAGATTTTTGGCGTCTGAGACGAATGGCAATCTTTTTTTCAATTGGATACCCAACCGTTAACCCAATCTTGTTTCAATCAGATGCCACATGCAAAGCCAATCTTGTGGCTATACCCAATCTTGTTTCAATCGAACGCCCAACCCCCCCATCCAATCCATGGCCACCCAATTCTACCCAAACCTGTCAGGTGCTCTGGGCCCTGAGATCGACGAATGCGATCGATTGGGAGGAGTGGGACTACCTGATGCGCTCGGCGCTGGAGGTGATTTCGCCTTGACCTTTGCCTTTCCTCGGCCATATGGGCCGGGCAGTTTTGTGAGAGCTCTCGCGGGGGTCGGCTTGAATTTCAGATACCCTAATATATATCCCGAATCGATTCACCACGGGGCGGACTACCAATTCGGGGTCTCACGCTTCATCCACCCACAACCCCCGACACCCCAGCACACCCCAAACTCTCGACCCCCGCCTGCGAGCCCGTTTTTCTCTTAGATCGCGCATGCCTATATGGCATTTCTTTGCAGCTCCCAAGCTGGGAGGGTTAATCGCATGGGAAATTTTCAGTTTTCGCCTCGGCACCATACCATTATAGCCTTGAGATTGAGAAGATAAAAGTGTGCGTCACTCCACCCAAGTCAGTCTGCTCACGCATGCGTGGATTTGATGGAAAGAGTTTGATATGGTTGCGCACGTGTGCCAAGCTTTGCCCGCTGCAGGATCCTTCGATGGGAAGAGCGCAGGCGGTGGCCTTGAAGATTGGGCTTCAGCATGTTGTCCGTCTCAAAAAGAGGGCCCCGACAACAAGAAAGGGGACATGGCTCGCAGCTTTGAAAGATTCTTGGTTTGATAATGTTTGCAAACATGGTGTCGATCGGTCCGCTTTTCATTTCCGTCCAAGGAGTGTGTGGGGCGCAACCTGATGCAGAAGAAGTTCACTCGGAACAAGCCTGCAGCGGGCGCAGGAGATTTCACCGGGATGACCAAACATCTCGCTTAAACTCGTTTGCAGTTTGCAGGAGACCACGATAATCCAGCGGTGAGCGTGCCACCCCCGGGACAACTTGAAAGAGCGCTGGCGCAACTGCTATTGGAGCCGCCCTCGGAGCCCTTTGACCACCAACTTCAGTATCGCAAACGCCTCAAGGCAGCCCTCAAAGAGCAAGGAACCCGTGCTATATTGCTTATTTTTGCCATGCAAGAGTGCCTTGATCTTTGGCTGTTTTTGTTTTGCGCAGGACTTGATGGTGACCCACTTGCACCAGCTGCCGCGTCCTTGGATTTACCGAATTTAATCATCCTCCTCATCATCATCCTCATCCTCATCCTCATCCTCATCCTCATCATTCCCATCCTCATCCTCATCATCATCATCATGATTATCGATCAACATGAATCGCGCATCATGTGTTGGCTCTATTTGGACGCACGTGCCTGCATGAGTCACTTGCGCTTGTCTGGAGGCGGATGCTGGCGCGGCTCTTCGCCAAGATGTCTCGCCCTCAAGTTCTCTCGCACGAAGCTTGCTGCCAATTCATTGTTTGCAGGCGTGTTTCAGGTTGAAACCAACATGTAATCTCATCTTTGCTTTTTGAGGCGCCGGTGCCGGGTCAGACAGGTGGGCCAGGCAGGGCTTGAGTCTGGTATCTCTCTTGAGTTAATTGTGGCAGGAGAAGAGCAAAAAGCAGAAGGTGGCCAAAACGTTTTGCCCTTATATAAGTGCTTTTCACAAGAGCGTCTGTCATGCTTTGCTTTTGTTTTATTTTCCAGGTTGGTGGCGCGGCGGGCAAGATGGTCAGCAAGGACGAGCAGGCCTGTGACACAGGTTGCTCACCTTGCGGACGCTGCGCCTTTTCCAGGTTGACGATGTGGTTGCCGGCAAGGACGAGAAAGGTGGGCAGGCCTGACACAGACTGTATGCTCGCGTTTTGGCGGCTTGCAGTTTTTGCCCAGGTTGCTGTTGTGGTTGCCGGCAAGGGCAAGAAGGTGCTGTGACAGATTGCGGCGGCTGTTTGCTTTTTTATACTACATGCCTGTCATGGCTGCTTGCATTTTTCCAGGTCGGTGATGCGGTTGCCGGAAAGGGCGAGCAGGTTGGCTGCTTTTTTCCATATCGAGGCGACTGAAATTTGCTCTTTTCCAGGTTGGCGATGCGGCTGCCGGCAACAAGGAGCAGGTCAGCGTGGGTGGCCTGTCACGCAGATTGCTCGCGTACTGCTTTTGTCAGGTGGGTGATGCAGCTGCTGCTGCCAAGAGCAGGATCAAGAAGGTCAGCGTGGGTGAGCAGACGACAACCCGCATGTGGCTGGCTGGCAGGCCAGTGGTGTCCATGCCGGCGCCGAGAGCAAGAAAGTCAGCAAGGGCGGGCAGGCCGGACAAGCTGAAGCAGTACCTTCGTTGTTGCTGATTTGCAATTTTCAGGTTGGTGGTGCAGGCAGCGCACATGCCAAGGACAATGAGGTGCGAAAAGAGGGCAGCTTATCGCAGTTGCGCCAGTTTGCAAACCAATGCAGGATGAGGACTCGATCGAAGAGGTTTTCGACAATGAAGACAAAAAGGAGGACACATGCAACCGCAACCCTGTGATAGAATGTGTTGTCGTCTTGCGCAGGATTTGGTTCCAAACCCAGAGACGAAAAAACCACGCAAGGCAGGGCTGACCTATATAGCGTGGCATGAACTTGTCATGTGTAATGTTGCTTGCAGGCTTCTGAAGGTCCGATGCAGCAAGCCTTCTACGAGTTTGTCAGGACTTGTGCTCCTGCAGTTGCAGCATGTTGCGCGTCTTTCCCCCACTGTTCTGCCATGAGCCGAGTTGCAGGAAGGCCGCTGAATCGGGCGTCAAACGGCCAGCACGGGCCCAAAGCCGCTCTCATGCACTCATCCTAGAGTCTGTGTCTGCAAACTATAGGTGGCGATGGCGCTGTGGCGGCAGTCAGCGGTCCGACAGCCCTATGCTCAGCGTTTGAACGATGTGTGCGTGCAAGTGTAGTGTTTCTATAGGATCATTATGGAGAGCTTGCCGGAGGCTGAGAGGAAGCGCCGACGGTACATATAGGTGCGAGCTTTTTCACATGAAGCTTTTTCCAAGCAAAACATTTTGTTGTGGCCCCATTGCAAACAAACAGCGCAAAGCGGCACCTGTACAAAGCATGCGAGCTGTCAGTCCGGGACTTGCAGAGCCTGGCTGAAAACAATCCTGTTGACTTGATTGCATGATGATGTGATTTGATTTGATTTGATTTGTTGGAGCACTTGGCCAGTTGCACGTTGATTGCCTTGTGCAGTTGCCTATATATCTGCATGACCGTGTTCAAGCGGTATGGGTGGCAAAGGTCTCCGCGAGGCCGCACTTTCAAAAAGTGAGGGCGCCTTGAGCGAGTAAGGGATTGCCAGGTCAAGTTTTTCGACCCAATTTCTTTCATTATATTGAGCTCCGCAAATTGCCATGCCGCTCTCGCCCGCATGTGTGGGCACGTGCCGGATGGGCCCTCGACCTCGAGTTAAAGAGATGCTGGATTTCGGAGTGACGCTTAGCCGCGTGTCTCATATAAATGATCGTGCATGGCCTTCATTGACTGCATGAGGCCCAGGGCTCTGGTAGTCATCATCTACACCCTGGCCTTCACTCCGCAGGCAGCGCCCCATATAGCAGACATCCAGGTGGCTGAGTTCTTTTCAGGCACTCAGCAGTTCACACAAGCTGCCAGAGAGATGGGACTGATTGCCCGCACATTCGACGTTGCTAATGGAGAGCCTTTTGATCTTACGCAACCAGCTGCTTTTTTGCCACTGGGCGCAGTTGAAGGATCATATTGAAGTTGAGTGCGTGATACTTCAAGGAGACCATGTGCGTGTCAAGTGTTTGTTCCGAGGCTGGGGCTGGTGGTGCTGAGGAGGCTGCAGAGAGGGGCTCTATGTCTCCTTGCGCCGCCTTGTGACTTAACGCACGAAAAATCAATTAGACATTCAGACTGCATGGTTCTTGGCTTCTCTGAGGCTCCTCGTTTTGCTGGGCAAACATGGGCACGTCCCTCCGCTCATGGCTGCACCCGGCCGGAGATGGGGGCGTTGCTGGGGTGCGCCAAGGCAATTTCCTTGCAGTGCGCAGCTGGCTGTACACCATCTTTGCGAGGGCTTTGGGGGCTGCGACGATCCTTGAGCAGCCTGCTCACCGAGCGGGAACCGCGATGGAGCGGCAGCCGTTCTTCCAGAAGTGCATCCGCGAGTTCCACACAGTTCGGCTGGAGGTTCGCCAAGACTGCTGGGGGGCTGAGACCAGAAAACCAACCTGGCTTTATGTCTCACACGCCGTGCCGTGGGCTTGGATGTGTGAGCAAAAGCCGGAGAAGGTGGACATGCAGAACCGAAAGAAGCGTCAGCTCATGGACATCAGTTTCGATGAGCCTCATCCTCAAGTAACGCACCAATCTTTTGGTGCATGCATGGTCGCGTGCCTTTTCATTTCCCAGCTTCGTGTTTCAGGATGTTGACGATGCGCCTGGCTTGTAGGCACAAAGCGGTTGTGTGCGCATTGCAGCGAGGAGAGCGGCAGAAAGCGGGTATCTGGAAATGCAGAGCTGAAGAGCGCACAGCAGCTTGGCACGTTCGGTTGATTTTGCACGGATATGTTCGCAGCATGCCTTGGCAAGCTGCTCAGGCATTACACGAAAGAGTTTGGCGCTGCGCTCCTAAGAAGCTGGTTTATTCCTGGCGGGGGGTCCATAGAATCGGCGGCTTTGCTGCAGATGCACACGTTTGTGTGTTTTCAATGTGGGCCTATTGTCACACATGAGCTCTGCATGTCGAGGCTTCTGACGAGGCTGCGAAGAGCCCCAGCCCACCGCCGATGTTTGAGTGTCTGGATCATCCGGACAGCTACAACGAGGCGAGCTGTTACATAGATATTTCACGAGTGTCTTAATCTCCTGTGTGACAAGTTTGCATCAATCGGCATCTGTGTGTTGTGCGAGGCGGCCAACATTGAGCTGCTCTTCTCCGAACCTATTGACTGGCTGGAGGAGGCAGGTCATATCACACAGTTAGTCTCTCTCAGTGCCGTGTGTGGCGCTTGGTGAGGCCGGCTTGCTGGAAGTGGCCAGCTATGCGATGAAGACGTGGGGCGTGATCCTGCCACATTCCTGGCCCGCAGATTCTCTATAGCTGCAAGGGGGTAAACACCTATAGGCTCTCAACATCTCACATGTGTGTTAAGCTTTGTGTTGGGGGTAGCTGTATTGGTGAGCCTAGATATGTCGACTGGTGCAAGTGCCTTTTGCCAGCAATCGATGCGCCACTCTTTGTGTGTAACAATTTGTTGATCGCGAGATTCAGAGGCATGCCATGTTGCAGACCAGGAATGTCCTGAATGTTTTGCGTGGTGCGCCCAAAGCGGTTACATCTTCGGTCTGAAAGACTTTGGACCAATTCTGTGGTGCTCGGGCAAACAAGTGCTCATGATGAACAAATACTGAAAGCCTTGACATAATCACACATGTTGATCTGCACGCATGTGCGTGCTAAGTTGAATTCTTGAGTTTGGCATGGATGTGTCTTGGATTTCACACACCTAAACCCTAAACATGATCACAATTTTCAGATCTGTCGAGATCTGTCGAATTCTGTCGAATTCTGTCGAATTCTGTCGAATTCTGTCGAATTCTGTCAAAATCTGTCAAATCTGTCAAATCTGTCAAATTCTGTCAAATTCTGTCAAATCCTGTCAAATTCTGTCAAATTCTGTCAAATTCTGTCAAATTCTGTCAAATTCTGTCAGATTTGCAAATATCTGTCAACTTTGCCAAACTCGTTTGTGTTTTTTAGATCACGTATTTTCAGTTGTTCCTCACATGTCACACACGTCAGACATTTTTTTCTGGGGTGTGCGCCTTTGCGCTCATGTTGACACTGCTCCGTGTGCGTCACCAGTGGATCAATGCATGTGCTGCATGTTTCAGGGGTAATTAACATTATCAAACACAATGCAACATAACGCAAGCTGATGCAGGTTGCACTGTATGTCACATCAATTGAATTGTATACGAAGGAGCAAACCTTTTGTCAAAATCAGGTGCGCTGCATCAACCTGGTACATTCTGCCCAAAATTGCAGCACACTGTCACACACATGATACCCTTTTGTTTGATACCGCCTAGCCACTCGCTATGTCAGCTTCTGCGGCACACATGACCACCGAGCAGGATCCGGATCAAGCTGCCGGGCGCACAGACATGTGTCTTGTGTGTGTGACATTGTCCAACCATGGTGGGTGCACGCAATGCCATGGAGGCACTTGTGCGTCGCATTGATGCACACCTGGCGGACACCATGGCGTCTTTGACGCCGGAGCAACAGCATCAAGTGCGGGGCCGCATGTGCAGCGCTGAGTTCGCAAATTGGGAGGGTCATGTTGCGTGTGACCGCAACGAATTCACCATGTGGTTAGGGATGTGTTTTTTTCCCGGCCGTCAACTTCATGTCATTGTGGGTAAGGAACGCGCTGCAGTCGCCCGCTCGATCAGCAAGCACGGTTGGCCGGACAGGATCCTTTGAGGACACCAGCGATGCGGCAGCTATGCACCAGGCACTGGCAGTTGGTTGCTCGCAGATTTGCAAGATATTCCATTCGTTGCTTGTGCGAGTACACACATGTCACGCAGTCCTTGGTCCCGAATGACACCAGCGCTGCCACACTGGCCAGCACTTGCCACAAGGGTGCAGCTTTGGATGCTGGCCTGGATTTGTTGGCGGCGCAAGACCTGACCGCGCCGCCCGAGTCATCAGCTTTGGCTGCAACATGGAAGGCCAATGCTGACACAGGTTCCTCAACACCTGTGCCAAAGCCGGCTACCAGACCAAAGAAATCCCGCAAGCAGGAGCGCTTCATTGAAAGGTCTCTGCATGCCACATGTTCACGCGTGCATGTGCTTTTTCAGGACAAGGATCCCGATTCCTTGCCAGTGCTGGATGGGCCAACAAAGGCCAAATATGCGAAGTACTGGAACAATTTGGGCAGCCCCGCTGCAGACCCTGCTGCGCCAAGCGAGACCTCATCCATGTGCAGCGGGCGTGACGACGCGTCAGCAGACCAGGCACCCCATGGTGCGACAGTGCTGGACACCCAGCCCAAGGACCCTTCGCAGCTGGAGACCCTACCCTTGGAGGAAACACCTCCCAATGCACAAGCTGACTTGCTTGTGGAAGCGCAAGCCCTTCTGTCCCAGCTCGACCCTTCTGCGCTTCAGCGTTTGCTGAGTGCAGCCGCCGGCACCGCCCCAGTGGGCCAGCCAACCCTCGAGGGTCTGCCAGCAGATGGCAACCAATCCACGCAGTCTGCGCCGCCTTTATCGACAAGCCGCCCGTGTGATAGCCATGGCGCACCATTTGCGCCGCCGGCACCAACCCACATCAGCCCTGCAGGGGCTGCTGCCGTGTCACCTCCTGCAACAAGCTTGCAGGCGTCTCCCTTGACTTTGACCGAGGCAGAATTGCTTGAGCTTGATGGTGAAGCTCTAGTCGATGCAGCTTTGGCTTCACAGGGTTTCGAGTCTGTGGCAAAGGCTTTAGCTGATACCTCGTGCAGCCCAACATCAAGTGCCGCACCCACGCCTCGATCGATTCAAGCTCCCGGGCTTGCCTTGTCGTCCTGCGCAACTGCGCTGCCGCCGCCAGCTGCACAGGAGCCACCAGCCCCCTCGCAGGAGCCATCGCAAAACGCAACCCCAGCCCTTGCAACACCTCCTCCAACCCCGCAGCAACCTCCAACTCACCACAACCCGTCCCAAGCTCCAGAATCGGCCAGCGACTTGCAACAAGCCCTTGCCACTCACCAAGAGGGCCCCGTCCCAACCCATCAGCCCCCACAGCTGGCCCAACTCCTCGAAGCCCTGAAGCTGGCACAGGCCTTTGCAAAGCAGCCGCCGCACCATGAGCGAGCTCAAGCTAGCGAGCCATCCCCTGCAGCTCCAGCTCCCCACCAGGATGGGGAGCTGGTCCACCCGCAGCACACACAGCAGAAGACCGCCCCAGCTCCCCACCAGGATGGGGAGTTGGTCCACCCGCAACACACGCATCGGCCCGCCCAAGACCTTGCATCGCCCTCTCCAGCTTCCCACCAGGATGGGGAGCTGGTCCACCCACAACACACACAGCAGAAGCCCGCCCAAGCCCTTGCGTCGCCCCCTCAGCAGGGGGAGCCGCCACCCCGGCTGCCCTCGCAGTCATCTCAGCCTGAGAATGCTGAGAAGGTTGATCTCGAGGCGACTCAACTGGCTGTGATCCCGAAGCGCTGCAACAGCAACACACACCCAAAAGAGTGGCGGCAGTTCGAGAGGTTCGTGAAGCGGAACGGTGCCAACACTGATGAGCTGAAACGTTCATTTGAGAACCTCAGCTTCAATTGTGATGTCTTAGGGTTTGGGGTGGAGAACCCACCCAAACTCCAAGCTGAGGAGAGGTGGAGACAGCCGCACGGCAGCCTTTGCGAAGTTCATTGCCGCTGAAGGCTGGGTGTCCATCATGGGGCCATTTTTTATTTTTTGGGTCGCTGATAGATCAATTTCCTAATTGCATATTTTGCACGTGTGCCTTCATGGTGTGTCTGGGTTGTGCAGGAGACGGATTTGCTGTGGAGGCAGTGCTTCGCTTTCGAAAGCTGCAGGAAACCGAAGACCGAGACGCGGGTCGCTTGGCCGCCAGTCAGATGGTGCCCAATTGAATCATGGTGTTTTTTTGTGGGAGGGCTGCATAGAGCCCAGGCCGGTACGTCAAGTGGGACGCGGTGATGCAGCATTTCAACAACGACGTGCTGCAGGCGAACCGCTTTGCTGCACGCAGGCGATGTGAGCAACATGGGCGGCTCGCTTAAGTTTTTGGCAGGTTTTGATCCCACAAAGCCACCGCATGGTGGTTGCTTGGCAGTTTTTTTGAAAAAGAGACACGGTGTTCGAAAGTTGGCGTTGGCCCGTTGCTGCCACATGGAGTCAGGACATCGTTCGATCGGAACGATCCCACCGTGGAGACCTTCCTGCTCTATGGGGAGCAAACGCGCTCGACCAGCACTAAAAGCTTTGATTCTTGGTGGCAGTCTTGTGTGCTTCATGACCATGTGCATGCATTTGTTTATAGGTTGCTGAATTAGTCGACCCGACAAATGGCAAGGAAGATGTGTGTATGGAGGTGGGATGTGAGGGATCGGTCGCGCTGGATCTGATGAAGAGAATGACCTCTGCGACACATGTGGCAGCAGGATCCACGCCCATCGCAGAGCCCGGCACTTCGTCTGCTCCGCCCACCCCTGCAGGGACTGTGGAAGGTGAGGATGACAATAAGAAGCGTAAGCGCAACTCAGCTGTCAAGAAGCAGAAGCAAAACGGCTCCCAGCTGGAAATGATTGCCGAGGAGGATGACCCAGTTGCTTTCCTGCAGGCGTGGGTGAAGGCGTCAACAGACGCACAAGGAGTTTGCACAACTGTGTCTGCTCAGCAACTCGGCTTGTGCCTGATCGACTCATTGTATCCATGTATATATGCGCTTTTTTTTTTGGATGCCTTTGTTTTGCACCCAGGCTGGAGCAGCTGGAATCCCAGGCTGCCCTGGCCCAACTCCTCGTTGACTGCTCCCACCACTTGGGGGTCGCGCGCAAGGAGTTGCTCAACTTGGGGCCACGCCCGGCAAAAGATGCTGTGGCTCAAGTGCTCCAAAGCGTTTCAACATGGGTGGTTGGCTACCGCAAACATGTAAAAACTGCCAACGCCCTGCTGCAGTCCCACAAGAGGGAGGTGCTCGGCAAGCCAAAAGGCAAGGCCAAGGCAAAAGCCAAGTCTTAGGGTGCGCTCCGGAAGCTTAGCAACGTGCTGTTAACAGCCTTAAATTTGCAAGTTTCCTTGATCGAGTCAATGACGGCTGTTTTTGTTTGATTTTCATTCGCGGCTGAGCCCGGAACATTTGCTTTCTGCAGAGCCATGTTCATGACATGACACGTGACACCCACTTACATACATGATGCGGAGATGGTTGCATGAGCATGGCTTTGCATGGGTCTTGGATGCGCCATGCTGCGGTGCCATCTTAGGGTTTGGGGTGCGTGATGAACACGCAACGTACGACGCTGAGTCCTGTGGAAAAAAAACTTGCGCCGTGCATGGGATAGGTAGGTTGGAGCGTGATGCTGAAGTTGAAGGTGCATGCTGTATGTGCGACTCATTCTTGTCCATCCGGTCTTCAATTGCTCCAGCCATGAATCTGCATGAAGATAATTTTCATTGCATCCAAAAAACCAAGAGTTAAAAAAAGGCGACCTCGAGAAGCCACATGATGTTGTATTCGCAAGCCTTGCAAACAAACACGCACATGTGTGCACACACACATGCACACATGACCAAACTTTGTGAATCTTAGGATGCTGAGGCGCTTGCGCAACCTCAAGCGCAAAGCTGTTGGCAATGGGGCGGAGAAGCAGGCCAATCAGCCGCGGATCTCGCTGGAGGAGTCCCCGATCATGCGGGTGGCGATTGAGCAGGTTGGCAGAGCCGGCGAACCTGGCCCAGAAGTTTGCTGCAGCTGCTGTGGAGGAGGCCGGTGCTGGCAATGTGTCGAAGAGTGCCTTGGCAATCCTGCGTCACATACTCATTTGCCCCCTTCAATCGATCCGAGAAGCGTTTGAAAACACTGCATGCTTGCAGGCACCAAGTGGGTCGCTTCCTTGATTCGCAAACGCGGATATCGAGGGCATTGCGAGCGATCTATTCACAGAGAAATGAACAGAAGCAATGACGCAGTTTGGCTGATTTGGGGGAGGTGATCCAGACATCGCTGTTTTGTTCCTTTTTTCACTTAAAATCCGAGGCTGGGGCCATCAAGTGCCAGCTCTCCTATGTGGTGCTGCCGGTGCTGGACATCAGAGCAGCTCGGGAAGTGGGGGCTGCTCGAAAGCCGAAAGCCAAATCGAGAGCCAAGGCGGGAGCCAAGGCGAAAAGAAGACGGCCATGTGTGAAGGGCGCTCAGCCCGCGCGTGTGGTCTACAAGGAGTGGCCAGTTTTCAGTCCGGAGCACATGTGCCGGGCGATCTTTGAGGCTGGCCGGTGGGAGTTGATGATGCTTGCATGTATGGTGAATGAGCATGTATTTACTTATATTTACTCTTTTTTTTTGGCGCCACTACTTTGCCTTGTGCCGGTGGAGACACATCCTAGGACTGGCAACTTCGATTGGTCTGATTTCTGGGTTCGCGCCCGCAGCGAGAGATGGGGAGAGAGACCTGGCATGTTTCTTTGGTTTTTGAGGCACAGCCACTTTGCGCCACATCAAGTCTTGGGTGTTCTCAAAATTGGGGACCTCCATGCACATAGGTGGCTTTCCCTGTGGTTCCCTTTAAGAACACCCACATGACCATCCCAAGAAGAAATCCCCGATTCTGAGAAGCCCTCTTTTCACCACCAAGTCTGTTGGAAAAAAGAAAGAAATAAAAAAAGAAGAACAAAAAACGACATCCCCTGTTTTTGTTTTGGAATGCGGGCTTCGTTCCAATTGTTTGAGTGCCTTCCTTTGTTTGCGCACTTACATGTGCCGAGGCACCACCCTGTGCAGCAGTTCGAAGAGGAACAGCGAGGCCGCGCTTGCGGCTTCACCTTGCACGGAGATGAGGGCGAAGGGAAGCGGAAGAAGCCGATCATGATCATGTCCTTCAGCCCTCTTGGTGCGCACGCCGCTGTGTGGGCCATATAAGCACATTGTCTTGAACGTGCCGCATTTTGCGCCTGCGTGTTGATGCATGATCCTATAGGTGATCCCATCGAAGTTGTTCGCCTATGACGGCTCTATCAACCTGACACTGCAAAGTTTGCAAGGCCATCTTGTGAGGATGCTGAACGTGATCAGCAAGCCTGATCCTCAGCTTGGCGGTTGGAGCGTGCGCTACCTGGCGGGGAAGGGCGACCAAAAGTACAAGGTGGAGTGGCTTCTTGAGAAGAGAAACTATCTTCATTTGTCCTCGGGAGGTGGTGAGATTTGCCGCAGGTGCTTTGCTGGGCGGCGCGACCGACCTTGGTTGGACTTCTTTGGGTTGCCCTTCAACCAGCCCGAGGAAGTTGAAGCAGCCACGATGTCCAGTCTCTCAGCTCAATCTTGCAAGAGTGCATGCGTGCAAAAAGCCCGAACTGCGGTCTTTTCATCATCTGCGTCTGTAGGTGTGGGAGAGGGCATTCCGCACCTTGACCTTGATGGCATTTTTCAAGATATTTTTGTTGCATGCGCAAAACCTATTTCTCGGGTGGTTTCATGCACTTTGTGTGGCAGAACAAGGATGTGGCAACTGAGCGGCTGGACGCCACATATGGAACATGCTGACGTGCTGCACTCTGTCTGGCTGGGGACAGCTCGCGACAGCGCGGCAAGCCTTGCGCTTGTGTCGGCGCCTTGCCGTGTTTCCACTGCCCTTTTTTGAGGGCGCATGCATGCATGCATGCGATTTGTTTCATGGGCTCACTGATCGAGCCGTGTTTGTCATTTGCTTGGTGCGCTGTCTGAGGTTGAGCACCTTCCTCAATACCAGCACTTAAGCACGTTCGATGACAGGCTGCACCACCTCAGCACCGACATGTGGCGATGGTGCAAGGAGCACAACATCCCATCGTCTTCCCTGGAAGAGCTGTCCCTCCAAAAATTGGGGGTGGACACTTTGTCGCTGGATTTCCCGCTGGCCTACAGCAAAGGATGGAACAACAAGGTTCTGCGCCTTTGTACGCACATGTACTTTGACGTTCATTGTTTTTTTCTTGCACGCATGCATGAGACTTTAATTTTCAATGTCAATTGCTTCAGTATCCCAGCTTGATTGGCGCCATGCGCGTGCATGCAAGGATCAACTTTCTGGCCCACCTGCTGCGAGATCTTAAGCTGCAGTTTGCGTTGCTGGGGCATGTTGCTGCCATCATGATTGCAATCGATGGGGCTGAGTTGCGCTGAATGTAAATGTGTGTTGCGTCCTCGGTTTTTTTGAGGACACCGACGTCCCTGAACTTGGCATGCCAGCTGTGCTGGCATGGAGCTTGAACGAGTGGAGCTACCTGGTTGACAATTCTGGGATGTGGCTGGATGACGAGGCGCATGCCCGTTGTCGGGAGCATCCTGCCTGCAGAGATTCGAATGCATGCAACCGGATTGGAGCCTCGTTTTTTTTTGGCAGAGTTTGGGATAGCTCATGACCATGGATGCATATTCACACGAGTTCAGATTCGCACATGAGCTTGGCTCGCCGCATCTGCAAGGTTGGGCGTGCTGTACGCTCAGTGTCTTGTCTGGCTGGCGGACAAGGCATCAAAGGAGAAGCGGCCGCTGTGGAAAGTGAGGCCGAAGCTCCACACATTTGTGTGCGAGACAGTCTTGCGAGACACTCGGCTAAACTGCCGGTTTGTGAGCTGCTGGACAGAAGAGGATAATGTTGGAAAAACTTGCAGTGTGGCACGCGGAGCGGTCCACGCAAGTACGCTTTCGAAGCGCTTGCTTCAGCGTTTCTTGCTGCGCCTCAACGGGCAACTTTCGCAAGAGTGAGAAAACAGCCACGGAGCAGTTGCACGCTTAGGGTTTGGGGTCGGCGCTTTTCATCGCAGCGCAGTTTTGTTTTTTTTCGGAATACATGTATATTATATGTGAGAACAATTGTGAAAATATTTTTTCAGATCGATGTGTGTGTTTGTGTGTGCGTTTTTTCGGCCCCGCAAAAAATATATGAACACACATTTTTCGGAATATATATGTGTGACAACTGTTGCAAATAGTTTTTTTAGATAGATGTGTATATATATATATAGGGGACGCATCCATTTTGGCTAATTAGCTTTTGGCTCAAGGGAAACGAGCGTGCGCTATAGTACTGGCTCGCCCAACGACACTTGATACTGGCTCGCCCAACGACACTTGATACTGGCTCGCCCAACGACCCTTGATACGAATTTGGGGACGCATCATTTTGGCTTACGTTTTGGCTCAAGGGAAACGAGCGTGCGCTATAGTACTGGCTCGCCCAACGACACTTGATACTGGCTCGCCCAACGACACTTGATACTGGCTCGCCCAACGACACTTGATACTGGCTCGCCCAACGACACTTGATACTGGCTCGCCCAACGACCTTTGATACTGGCTCGCCTAGCTTGCATCCTGCGTCGCGTGCCTGCACTGATTTCATATAACGTTGTTTGGCTCAAGGCGCGTGCGCCTGTGGCAAATGCATGTTCATGAACCCGGGCCATGCTCTTATAGAGATCCATGTGCCAATTTGCCTTCGGTGTCACATGTCGCACCTTGGGTGTCACATGTCGCGCGTTTCTGAACGAAATCACGTTTTGGTCCTTGCGAAAATGTGGTCGTTGACCACTTTTTTTTGGCCTCTGCGCAAAAAAATGCTATGGACAGACCTCCAGGAAGTTGGAGGCCGTGCCCAGCCGGTACCGGCAGCCGAAGGAGTAGCGTCTCCCCGGCGTCAGCGTGTAGGTGCGCACAATGTTCCAGGCGAAGGCGCTCAGGGTCATGGCGTAGCCCTCCAGAAGCCTCCCACAGTGAAGCTTGCCGAGGCCACGGAGCTCTGGCTGTTGGAGCGCACCAGGAAGTTGCCTAATGTGGTGAGTGTGGGTTCCAGCAGCACCTCGCCCAGGGTGGCCAGCGTGACGTCGTCGGCCCCTCCGTCGAGGAACTCGTGCTTCAACAGCAGGGCCGAGGCCGTCGTGTCTGCCTCGACCTCCGCTGTGTTGCCGGCCTCCAGGGTTGCGTCCAGGATCTGGAGGCCGTAGACGTCCACCGTTCCTGCCGTCTGGTTGGGCAGGCCCGGCGCCTGGAAGTGCGCACCAAAGTGCAGCTTCGCCACTCCGTTTGGCGGCACGGTGAAGTACATCTTGGCCGTGCTCCAGGCGCCCTGGTCGCCCACGAAGCTGCCGTACAATGGGTCGTAGACGTTGTCGGCCTCTGACATGTACACCACGAAGTTGGAGGCCGTGCCGAGCCGGTAGCGGCAGGCGAAGAGGAGCTCTCGGCCGGGCGTCAAGTTGTAGGTGCGCACAATGTTCCTCGGGTTCGCCGCCAGGGTCAGGGTGTAGCCGTCCACGCTCGCTGCGCCCGCGGTGTGCGTGGCCAGGACCACGCTGCAGCCGCTGCTGGGGCGAACCGTCCAGTTTGACAGTGAGACGTCCGTGGGGGCCAGGATCTGCTCTCCTATGGCGGCACCACCTCGTCGAGGCCGCCTCCGTGACTCCGAGTTTGTTGGCCAACAAACCGTCCACCTGCGTGATGGTGTAGTAGCTGAGCAGGGCGGCGGCGATGCTTGAGGCCGTTGCCGTGTCCTGGTCGGCGGCTGAGCGGTACGCCGCCAGCGCCGAGGTGATTTGGTTGGTTGTGAACACGTCCTGGTCCGGGCCCGTCCGGTAGGCCAGCAGCGCGCCCGCGATGGCCGCCTGCGTCTGCGTGTCCTGCGCGCTCGCCGTGCGGTAGTCTCCCAACAGCGCGTCCACTTGCGCCGCGTTGTAGTAGGCCAGCAGCGCGGCCGTGATGGCGCTGGTCGTCTCCGCGTCCTGCGCCGTTCCGGTGCGGTAGTCTCCCAACAGAGTGTCCACTTGTGAGGAAGTGTAGTAGGCCAGCAAGGCTGCTGTTATGGCAGCGTCAGTGCCCGCCGTGGAGTAGCAGTCTGCCGTGATGCTCAGCGTGTCGTCGCCGTTGGCAAGCGCAGCAGAGAGAGGAGCCACGAAATGCAGGTTGCGAACGACGTTGCCTCCGCGAAGGAGCTCCCAAGTTGTGAAGCCCGCCCAGGCCGGCGCGTTAACAACTCCGCCGCCGGAAAGCTGCAGGGCGGCGAGCTCCGCGAGGATTGCGTCGAGGGCGCTCTGGGGCGCGGTCTCGCTGGCGGAGAGCGCGGCGTTCGTGGCGTACGAGGCCAGCAGCGCCGCGTCGGCCTTGGAGGCCTGGAGCGCCGTGATGCCGGCGTCCCGGCTAGCAAGCTGCGCTGCGACGAAGGCTTCGGTCGCGAGACCCAGCAGGGCATTTGCTATTTTGGTGTCTACCTCCAGCGGCGTGTCCAACCCGTCCACCGTGGAGAGCAGGGAGGCCAGCGCGCTTGCGTCCGCCTTGCCGGCGAGGGCGGCGTCCAGGGCTGCCGTGGTGACTGCGTTTAGGAGGGCCGCTGCTATCTTAGAGTCCACCTCCGAGGAAGTGTCGACGGTAGACTGCAGGGCGTGCGCGGTCAGCGCGCTGGCGTCCGCCTTGGAGGCCTGCAGCCCCGAGATGGTGGCGTCTCTGCTCGCGAGCTCGGAGGCCAGCGCCGCGGCGGTGACGGCCCCCAGGAGAGCGTTGGCCACCTTGGTGTCCACCTCCAGCGGCGTGATCCTCGCCGCTATGTCCAGGGAGTGCTGGTCCACCACCGTCTTGAGGCCGTAGTTGGCGGCCACCGTGGCCAGCGTGGCGTTGTTGGCCGAGGCGATGGAGCCGTTCATGGCCGCCGTGGTGCTGTAGTTGGACAGCTTCAGGTCCACGCCGTCCGGGGTGCTCTTCGTCGCCACCACGCCCTCCAGCACGTCGAAGGCCGACTGGTCTGCCTTGTTGGAGAGGCCCGTGGTCAGCGAGCTCTGCAGCGCGGCGATGCTGCTTCCGTGCGCGGCCACCTGTCCGTCCGTGGTGGCCAGGGCCGCCGCCGTGGCCAGGGGCGCAATTGCCGGCGCCAGCGCGCTGCTGTCCAGCTTTGAGGCCAGCTCTGCGGTGACTCTGTCGTCCAGGGACTGGATGGCCGCTGCGTTGTTGCCGGACGCTGCCGTGTTCACCGCCAGGTCCGTTACTTGAGCGTAGGGCGTCAAAGCGAGGGCCAGCTGCCCTGCGGTGACGTGCGTGCCGTCAGTCACCTCTCCGTTGTCCAGGACCTCCGGGATATTGCCGGTAACAGGTCCTTCAAACATGTTTACATATGTTCTCGCCGACGCCTTAGTCCAGTGGCTAAGGCGTCGGCCAAGGAGCTAAGCGCTTCTTACTCCGCACGGGGCTCGATTCCTGCCGCGAGCGCAGTTGAGTACCATTCCGGCCGTTCGGAGAAGTTTCCTTGTAATCCTCGTGATTCGGGGGTAGTGTGTTTGACACACCACCCCCTCACGGCTAGGCGTCACCGCTTGTTGGTGCGTCAAACGCACCAACCCCTCTTCGGCACAAGTTTCCGCAAGTACGGGTGACCTTGAAAGCGAGGCCCGCACCAGGCCCGCACCAGGCCCGCACCAGGCCCGCACCAGGCCCGCACCAGGCACGCACCAGGCACGCACCAGGCCCGCACCAAAGGGTTTTTTTCCCGGATGTGACTCAATTTGATTTGACCGATGGCGCCGGTCAATCGCGGGACCTGCGCACGATGGAGCCAGTGTCCGACATAATCGGACACTGCTTCGTAGTTGGTGATAACATATGAGACATCATCCACGATGGAGCCAGTGTCCGACATAATCGGACACTGCTTCGTAGTTGGTGATAACATATGAGACATCGTCAGCTGCGTGCCTCCATGTCGGCGGGCTGGCGCGGCTCTGCCGGGCAGATTCGCCGAAACTTTAGACAGTTGTCCCCCCACAGGACAACTGGATTTTTTTTTCCTGGGAAGAATTCCGACCTTGGCGCGGGCTCGGCAGGGCTCCGACGCCGGGCAGGTGGCGCGGCCGGGTCAGGCGAATGCTTCTCGCACTTGGTCTGCAACGAAGAATGACGAGAATTTCAACATGTCAATCCGACATGTTGAAGGAATTCGGTGCCCGGGACAACAAGGTGGCTGGCTCCGCAGCAAATCGGGTTGTCCGCGTTGTCCGCAGTGGGTGGTAGAATCCCCCACTGTGGACAACCTCTCTCTCTTTAGAGGGCGTTTCCCAAATGGATTCTATTCTACCTGGGGGGGAGTTCAATGCAGGGATTCTGCAGGGAATCCCTGCATTCCCGGTATCTCTCTCTTTAGAGGGGGTTTCCCAAATGGATTCTATTCTACTTGAGAGGCTCCTGCCCGCGTGGAGTTCCGCGTGGAGTTCAGACGCGAACTGCGCGAACTGCGCAGCGACTGCAGCGACAGCTGCAGACTGCGCCGCGCGAAAGCGCGAATACAGAACATAGCACCTCTGTCTTTAGAGGGGGTTTCCCAAATGGATTCTATTCTACCTGAGAGGCTCCTGGCACTCGTCCGTCCAGCACGACTCGCCCCCGCCCCAAAAAGAAAGGACAACGCAACAACTCCAAAGCTGACTCTCCTTTCTGGAGCCCGCTTTCTGGCGAGCCCGCTTCTAACAAAATTCCTGCTGACAAAATTCCTGCCTGACAAAATTCCTAACAATTCCTGCCTAACAAAATCCCTTTCTGACAAAAATTCCTCCTAAAATCTTCCTCCTGCTGAAAAAAAATTCCTTTCTGACAAAATTCTTCTGACAAAATTCCTTCCTGACTTGCCCCCCCCAAAAAAAACTCCAAAGCTGATCCCGAGCCGCTGAGCTGCCCGCACTTTCGTACAAAAAAACCAACGTTCTCAGCGCGCGTTCTGGGCAGAAAGCGCAAGCCACCTTTTCGCCTGGCGAAACAACGGTTCTCTTGTGCAGCACGAATTTGCGAACCGAAGTGGCCACCGGTCGGACACACCGACTGCAAGCTCACAGTAAGGAGCTTTCTCGGAGAAGACGGAATCGAGGGAACGGACTGGACGGGTGAAAAAAACGTCTGTTCGTAGCCTAACGCTGCTTGGAGACTTCCCACGCCACGCAGATAAAAAACTTCGGGATCAAGCAAAACCATACAAAATCATGTCACGCCAAAAATCGTGCGAAACGACATTCTTGCCGTCACGTAGGATCGGAAAAATGTCCCGGGGGCAAAAAAAAGGGACCCGGGCGGGCCGCCAGAATCCGAGAGCTGCCGGAGAGCAAGGTCTGCGGAGGGGTGCGGCTGGGGCAGAGAGTGGACTACGCACAAGATCTTTCTGAAGCTGCTGAAGTAAACGAGACCGGCGTGGCAAGAGAGAAGACCCTGGCAAGCTGGACATAGGCTTTCCGGCGACTGCACAGAAGCGGGAAGTCCTTGCCAGCTTGTCAGCCGCTCTCCCCTCAGCGCACAAGTCTTCGGGAAACGAAAGTCAGCTTCCGGGGAACGAAGGGGATTTTTTGGGGGCGAGGGAAGTCAGGTGGAGGGGGATTGGGTAAATCAGCTTTGGAGTTGTGTTCTTTGCTTTTTTTTTGGGGGACGGGGCAAGTCTTCCGTTTGGCTTGCAACCTTGTTTGACACATGTCAGGAAGGGATTTGTCAGAAAGTTACTCGTCAGGAAAAGGGGTCAGGAAGGAATTTTGAAAGCAGGAATTTTTCAGGAATTTTGTCAGGAGCGGGCTCTCCAGGAAGCGGCTCTGCCAGGAAG
>CAUJNA010002529.1:0-5000 GCA_963377175.1 Effrenium voratum | reverse complement strand
GATGTCAGTGGCTGGGTGGACTGCCAATGCTTTGTCAAAAGCGCCTCGGCCTGTGAAGGAAAAAGTCCTGGGCAAGAAGACGCTCACACTGACCGCCGCCGAGGAAGGCAGCAGCTTTGCTAAAAAACGTATTTTGCTTCACTTCCAGCGTGGGTTTCCGTAGGTGTCGTTATGAGTTTTTACGCGGCCTAGGCCTGAGCAAGGATCAGAAAAGCAGCTGCGGGCAGCAAACAGCGGCACGCGCTTGCCGCAGCAGTTCCACAGTGAGCTGCTGGCGTCGCTGTGCTGCCAAGGCGTTGTAGATCTCACACCAGGGCAAGGGTTCCTGGAGCAGGCGTGCTTGGATGCGCGCGTGCCAGTTCTGGCGGTGTGCCTGAGCGAAGCGCACGGCGCTGGAAGAGCGCCTGACGAAGTATTGCTTGTCCAAGTTTGTGGAGCAAGGACACACCCTTTACCGAGAGGGGGCCAACAAGTTCTTGAAGCCAGACGGCTCCATAAAAGAGGACAAAGGCGACTGATGAGCCCGAGGAAGTGCCAAAACCTAAGCCAAAGGCAAAGCCAAAGGCATCCAAGAAGAAGAAGCGAGTTGATGACGACAACTCTGGCGACGATGGAGCCTGAAGATGACACTGAGGCAGGCGACACTAAGAAGCCCCCGAAGAAAAAGAAGAGCAAGAAGGAAGACGCTGAGGCATCCTCTGGCTCGGAAGAGCTTTGGTGATCGAATCGGCTGCCGCCGAGATCAAGCAGTCGTGGTGGCGCCCGCTGCCCGGGAGCTCTCTGGCAAAGGCGGCTTGAGGGCCCGCGTTCTGGGCAATTTTGGTAGTCATTTAGGAAATATTTGGCAGAAGCGCGCGCTTGCTTGACAAAAGGCAGCGCGCAAATGCCTCCAAGCACGTGAAAGCGCAGGCGCCAGGCAGGCCAGAGGTGACACATACGCCGCCTTGAGTGATGAGCTGTTTGCTTGGCTTGCTTCCACGGTCTGATGTTTATTTTTCTTATGCATGTTGCCCACAACATTTGAAAAGTACAACATGCCTGTTTTGTGAGCCATGGCTGCTATAGTGTCTGCAGCTGTTCCCCACTCACAGCCAACATAGGGTAAGGCGCACGCTCTGCGCCTGCATGGCGGTCAACGCGCAGACGCTCGCCCCCGCGACCGTGATTGTCTTGCTGACGCACGTGCCCTTCGCCAACAATATCGAGGTGCACGTTCCGACCTGGGCCACACTTGACTACATCAAGGAGATTGTCACCGAATACATCGCGACACGTGCGTTGGAGCTGGCAGTTGGCGGCGGGCACTTGCGAGGACACTTCATTCTGGAGCAGGACGCGGTCTGTGCCATATAACATGCCAGTGCTGAGCCTGAAGGCCGAGGATCAGCCGCTCCGCTTTTGCTGGCATGACTGGAGCCCGTCGTTCCAGAGACTGCGTGGCTCATCGCGCCCTTCATGGCTGGAGGACAGGGCTTGAGATGTGGTGGTACCCAGCCAGGCTTGCTGGAGGCTGGAGGAGAGGCCTTGCGGAGTGAGCTGTGGTGGTACCCAGCGGCTGGGGAAGCGCTGAAAGAGGCGGTGTCTTTATTTTTGAGCTGGCAGGGCCCAGCTAGGCGCTAGGCACTCAGCCGCAGCTTGAGCCAAAACAGCGCGTGGGAGGCGCAATTGCCTTGAATGTTTCTGGACTAAATTCTGTTCTATACGCACGAGCACGCACACAAACATATCCCTCTCCATTTCTCGTGTATTAGGAATATATTACATCAATTTTATTTCTCATAACACATGACGTGTTGCTGCGTTGAAAGCATGGACATGCAAACGAGCGCGCGCTATATATGCCAAACATGTGCGTTTAAATATCTAGAATTCTCTGCAAGCACCGCGCATTTTGTCCATGTATATTCACATCATGTTTTAGATCATATAAAAATGTAGGTTGTTTTATTGCAAAGCCAAATTAATATATGATAATGCCAGCGCAGCGCAGCGCTCCAAGCGCAGAGCAAACCTTGTTTGCCTCAGTTTGCTTTCCGGGGGCCAACTTGCAAGGGGCATTTCGCCAACAAACCGGTCAGCCCCACTTCCAAGAACGACCAAGCCCTGCGTGCCGGGGGCAAAGCGCCGCAAACTTGCAAGGAGCATAGGCCACAAACTTGCAAGGGGCATTTCGCCAACAAACCGGTCAGCCCCACTTCCAAGAACGACAAAGGCTTGCGTGCCGGGGGCAAAGCGCCGCAAACTTGCAAGGGGCATAGGCCACAAACTTGCAAGGGGCACCTCGCCAGCATGCCGACAAGAATGCTATTTGTTATTTGTTTGTTTGAGGCTGTCTGGCACAAACCTGTTTGGAAAGAAGCCCTCACAATATCATTAGGATTTGTTTAATATAATATGGATATGTCTTTTCGCTAAAGCCAGCGTCGTCCGTGGTTTCTTCTCCTGCACGAGCATGTGAGACAAGTCATATGCCGCTGCTCTCAGCAGCTGCTTTCAGCTTCTCTTTGCGCTTGGCCCTGCGGAATGCCTCAGAACAAGCCAACATAATCATGGCCATGCCACGACACACTCTGTCACTTTAGATGGCATGACATGCGACATAATCAACAGCTGAGCTCCCGGCAATACGACTGCAGTACTGATGTTTGCCTGTGGATGGCTGCGACAGCGCCGATGGCTGCAGTGTTGCGGCGCCGTCCTGCGGCTGCGCTGCGGGCTCCTGGAGCCGCGCTGGTGGCAATGGAGCCGATGTCTGCGAAGGACTTGGGCCTGAGGGGTGCTCTTGAGATGTTGGAGGCGGCAGGCAACCCCCTTTTGGACTTGGGGGTACCACCACGCCAGGCCCAATGTTTAGGTCCGGGATTGCCGCCACGCCATTCTTGTTGTTCATTTCGTCAGCTTTTCGTTTCCCGAAAGGGCTCGGAGCAGCCCCAAACTCCAGCGCCGCCCTTACTTCGTCTTCATCTGCGTGGCAGTAATGCTTCCTGAACACTCTCGCATCCGAGCGCTGCTGAATTTCCAAAATGACATGCTCACATGGCCTTTCTGCCGGGGAAGCGCCTTTTTTGAAAAGTAGCAAGGCAGCGCTTGTGTGTCGAGTTGCGCCATGCGCTGTCACCCTGTTTCCTTGGCACCGCGCAGATGGGTTCCAGCGACGGCTGTTTGTCAACTTGTGCATGACTTCCCGAATGCGCGAAAGGGCTGAGGAAACTGTTTGCCTTGACATGTTGGGCCGGCAGCCCTTTCTTTTCGTTATAGCCGGAAAGAGAAAATTGTTGCCCCCAGTTTCAGGAATGGTAAAAGTTGTTTTCCTGAGCGGCTTTAGCTTGAAGACCGCTTCGTGTGACTGCCTGCAGGCTTCCAAAACTGGAAGAACACCCCACTCCAAACCCTCTGATCGCAACTTCTGCGTGCCTTCAATGGCTTCAGTTGAAAGTCGAGCTACCACCCTCTCTGCGCCCAACTTGCCGTTGCCTTTATACGCTTTGTCTTCCGCCCACTGCTGGAAAAGCACATGTGGCTCGTCGTGGTCTTCCCCGCCCAACAAACGGAGATCCGAAGTTCTAAGAAGCAGCGTTTCACTGATCCTTCGGGAGGTGACAAGAGCAATCCACAGTACTGCGCAGTACACAGGGCCAGCAAAGCACAACGCGACTGCGAAGAACAGGTCTAGCTGGTCTCGGGGCACAAACACATGTTGCTTGCTTGTTTTGCTATGTTGCTTCCCTTTGTTCCAGGGAGCGCGGGTCCACCAAAACGGGGGGCCGGGGGGGCCCCGCTGCTTCTGTTGCCCTTTGCGGGCGTTTTTTGGCTCAAACAAAACTTGTATGCCCGATGGAGCTCCCGAATTTACCGAGGGGTGGCGTCGGTAAGTTTGGTGGGCGTTTGGGGCATTCCAAAAAAACTCTCCTGTGACTGTGGTTGTGTGTGAATCCGGCAGCAACAGCAGAAGAAAACAGCCCGGAAACTGCTCCTTGCCCACTTTCCTCCAACCAGATCCTGATCTCGATCCGCCAGCTGCTCCTCAAGTCCTGCCAGGGCAGCAGGCGGGCCAGGGGGGAAACGCGCATCTAAAGCAAATGTGCCTTCGAGCCATACCAACATACCACCAAACTAAGACAGGGCCGTCTTGGCCTTCTCCAGCAACCGTTTCGCAATAGAAGTATGAGTGAGGGGTACAACCACCTTCACTTACTGTGGAGCTGATTGTCTTGCAAGTCGGCACGTGCGATATCTCAAGTTGTCAAAGATTGATGGGCAAAGCTGGCCTTCTGAGACTTGGGAAAAGCAATTTTCGAGCCGCCCTGCCCCCCCCCCCCCAGGCGCCTGCAGAGTGGTTGTAATTTGCTGCCCCTGCCCTGCGCGCACTCCCAGCCTTGGGCAAGCCTCTTGGCCTGCAGTAATTCCCAATTCCTTGCTGCAGCACGGCTTTTGGAAGCGGCGCCTGTAAATTGCCACGCCAGCCCAACATGACACAAGCAAATGCAAAGAATTTGCAAGATTCTCGCTCCCAACCTTGTCCGTTGCAAAGCTAAGGCCGTTATTAATTTCAACAGGTTCTCGATCTGAACTTGGGTGAGGGGTACAACCACCTTCACCAAACACTGAGGGTCTTGCAACTTCGGCGGCCTCCGGCTAACAACCGCCGCACATTCACTTATGCAAGCTTAAAGGGGAGTCTTCCCCGAAAGCCGAGGCATCAATCATGGTCCGTATTCGCACTTTGCGCTGTTTGTTGCGCAGGCCAGCCTTGTTGAGCAAAACCAAAGACTCAGCCGATGGAGAAACATCTTTATCCTCCGATGCAAACCCCGCCTGTTTCCCGCAATGATGCCTGGACCTTAAAAAAAAATTAGCATCCGACATGCGCTGAAGTGCCCACCTTGCTGAAAAGGCCTTCTGGAGGACTACCCAGACAACCCATATAACATCGGCAAGTATGACATAGCACAGATAGCGAAGTCTAGACCGAAGCGCTTTCAGACCAAAGCCGCGGAGCC
>CAUJNA010002528.1:0-30787 GCA_963377175.1 Effrenium voratum | reverse complement strand
TCTTACCTCCCTTCTACCCCTGTCCACGACGGTAGGGAGGAGACAGTGAGGAAGGGCCATCTCTTTCTCTTCCCTTCTACATCCCACCATTTCTTCTCTGTAGAGCGTGGGATGGAAGGAAGAGAAGAGATGGGGAGAATGGGTTTGATGGCGAGTGGAAAAAGGATCTGTAAGCCACGCTCTCGCCACCCATTCTCCTCTCTCGCCTATCTTCTATTGGTCGCAAATTAAGGGATTTTAGATAAAAGCGACCAATAGGCGAGATATGTTAGGAAGGGAATGGGAGCCCTCGTCTTCACTCGCGACCCAATATTCCCTTCCTCCTCTTCTCTTTACCCTTCCCTGTCTATCATCTCATCCTGGAATCGATGGCGACAGGAAGGAGACAGAGAGAGAGGAAAAGAGATGATGGGAAGGGGTTGGGTCATTATCTCCTCCATCCTGTCTCTCACCGTCGGTGGAAGGGACAGGGGAGATAATGTAAGACCCAACAGAGAAGAGACAGGTATGGGATAGCGGCTACAATGTGAAGATAGAAATGATGGGCCGCTATTCTCTGTCTCTTTCCCTTCTCTCTGTCACACTCTCCACCAACCCTCGACCATAGGAAAGAGAACGGGTTGGGAGAGGTGTGAGAGTGAGATAAGAGAAAGGGATGAATGGAGAGGCTTCTCTCACCGCTGTCCCAGCTCTTGGATCAGCCATTACTCTCCATTCATTATCTTCCTTCCCTCGTGTTCATTTCCTACGTCATGTCCACTCACTCATGCCTCGCCGCTGTTGGGTAAGGAATGAATGATAAAGCGGCGAGAGAGTAAGGCCCGGCAGTTAGAGAATAGAGCCGGGGAGAGAAGGGAAGTGTTGGCGGGTGATCACTCCCTCGGTCACTTTGCTCCCTCCGTCACCGCCAAGTCGCCGCTAGCCACGGCAGGCACACAGTCTCTAGGTCATGCCGTCCGGTCTCTCCATTCCCTACCTTCGTGTCTACTCCCTGCCGTCGTTAGCCACGGCATGCCTCCAAGTCGCTCCCAATCCATTCTCTTCGTTCATTCATGTCGCTTGCCACCTGCCGTGGGCGAAGGCAGGATATGGTGAGGAGGCGACATGTTCCTGGATTCAACGTGTGACCGAAGGGAAGGGTAAGGGAGGTATAGAGGTGGAGCGGAAGAGATGGATGACATGGAAACGCCTATCACTTCATTCCCTCGCTCATGCTCTTCCTGGTCTTTACCATCTATTCCCTCTCACTCTATCCCTCTCTCGTCACTTCCCTTGTCTCTCCATTCCTTTTACGTTCATCCACTCCGTCTCTTTGTTCCTTCCCGTCTTCTCTGGAATGGATTGACGAAGTGACGAAGGTAGCAAGGAAAGGAAAGACAGACAGGGAAGGTATGGTGGCAGCTAATTCAAGGATTTCTTAGGTGCTGCCATGACATGCCTCTCATTCCATTCCTTTGTCTAACTGTTGGTCTCGCAGTTAGGACAAGATATAGAAGGAGACCAACAGATAGAGGAATGGCCCAGCCTCGTCTCTCGGCTGTGGAAATGATGGGCGAGAGAAAGGCCACTCAATTGAGTCGCTGGAGAGACTAACGAATGAACCCGAACGAAGAGAGGAAGAGTGAAGCGAGTGGGAAGGCGACTCAAGGCATTTCTCTCTTCCCTTCCATCCTGGTCTTTCATTACACCGTCGATGGACGAGAAGATAGATAATGGGAAAGACCAGGAGGAGAAGAAGGGAATAGAAAGAAGGAATCTCCTTACACCTCACTCCTCACGTCCTATCGGTTAACGGACAATAATAAATAACCTGTAATTCCATCTTTGAATCCCGGCCCTTGGCCTTCTCTTGTATTGTTTGGGAGATTAATAGCTTTTCTTTTTCATCTTAATTTATTATTTCTTTATCTTTTATTTCTTTTATTATTCTTTTCTCTTCATATCCTCACGTGCCGACTGGAGGCCTCATACCAGTTCGTGAAAGCCTTTGGCTTCGTCTGGTTAGTTCATGACCATCTATTCCGTCTCCGAGCGGGTTAATAGTAAACGATAGAAAAATGCGGGAGTCCTATGTCCACAGAATGCTTCTATTACTATTAATCCCGGCGCTGTCGCCACCCAATGTATTCTCCAGTTGTAAAAGCTATAGATGGGCCAGTGGCCGTGTATTGGTCTCTTGGTCTGTTCTTTTCATCACATCCCTAACCTATTAACTCCTACAAAATACCTGACAAAGGAAGGTGAGGAACAGATAAGACTCTATTACCCCGACTCTTCGCTATCCACTGGCTCATAGACGGTCTGGAGGTGATAGGGAGGAAATAGTGTGAGATGATACCGTCCGGTCCGTGTTAGAGATGTTGGGAACCGAACGGACGAAGGTAGAGAGGGGAAGATATAGATGGAACGGACGGGAAGGAAACAGGCCATCCACTGTCAGGCCTGGTGAGTTCTTGTCTTAGTTGTTTGTCTTTTTGGTATTTTTGGATGGTTTTCTTCTTTTTGTTGTGTTTATGAGATTTGTTAGGGTTAGAAGTTACATTCATTTCCTGTATTTGAAGTTAATAGATCCCAAATGCTTTATCACTTTCCTGTTTACCTTTTACTTGCTTTCATCCTATCCCTACCTTCTATCTGTTAATCCTTACTATCTGATCTCATTCTATTTACATCCCTTTTATCTCTCCATCTGTGCCTTATCTTCTCCAGATGAGATTCCCCCCCGCAGCTGGGATAAAAGCCTTGAATAGAAGGACTTGGAAGTGTACGTTCATTGCCTGCGGGCGGAGTTTCTAAGATGGAATGTTGACTCGTGGCCTCGCTGTCATGACCCAACAAATGACCAACAATCTCACCGCCTCGTCACCTCGTCTTTATTGGTGCCGCATGGTCTATTTCCTGACAATGTAAGACACGGGAAAGCTCTTTGGATTAAAGGGAGAGGGAATGCAAATGAGCGAGGCACTATCCTTTTCTTTCCATGTACTTCCGGTGGCTCTATTCCCTATCCCATGTTGATTGCTAACTAACAAATCCCATAAATCTCTGAGACAAGAATGAGAGGAATATAATGGAAAGAATAGACACATGAAAGGAATGGAAAGGTAATGTGGGAAAGGCCATGAATGGGCCGCTTGGTCTAGTTCTTACCATGTACCTGCTCCCTCGCTCTTGACTCGGTTCTCGTCTTTATGGTCTATTTCTTTTCCTTTTCTTTTGGTCATGACATCTCTCTTCCAGATCCTAGAGTCTTAGAGATTAGTACTGACATGAAGGTGTACCAATATGAGATAGACGGTAGGACATGGACTGAGGACATGATCCAAGAACAAGATATAAATGATGGACCCAGCTCAGGGAATTACACAGCTGGGAGAAGATATTTGAGGAATTAATATGTGTTCATCTTTTCCTATCATTATCTCTTTTATTCCTCTATTCCTTACTATCTGATGTTGAATGGAATTCCATTATCCAAGAGAAAGGAAGGGAGAAATACTAGGAAGAGAAAGGAAAGATGATAATAATGCCATTCTTTCCACTGTCTCACCATGTACTTTCCCTACCTATTAATCCTGTAATTCTTGAAGACCAACCAAAATAAACAATCAAGATTACAAATAATAAATTAATATAAGATGTACAAGTGAATTACAGATAGAATGAAGAGAAGCCTTCACTCGGTCCTTACCTCGTCTTTTTGAGGCTTTTAATCTCTTCTTTTCACACACTAACATCCCAATCTAAGAGATGCATTACAGGGAAGTGATTCCTCTTCTCTTTCTAATTCCCATTCTAGAGATTCTTGAAGAGCATGCCACCGTTCGTTTCTCCGGTGTGCGAGGTAACGAGGAAGAGATAGCATTCTATCTGTTATCCCATTCACCTCATCTATATTCCTCTATTCATCTCTTTTCCATATCTTTCCCTAGCTTTCTTTACCTATTTTATCCTGGAAGATAGTGACCCACCAAATGATGGATGAATTCCAGGGAAAAGAAAGGGTGAAAATGTAATTAAAAATGAAAGAAAGAGAGCAATAAAGTGACTTTAAGATGTACCCCTCACTCCATCCGTTCGGATCTTATTCTCTTCTTTCTTCGTCAATAACTTCAAACTCCTAAAGTCAACAATAAACAAGAAATAAACACTAAACAAATAAGATGAAAACAAGAGATAAAAGATACCGAGAATAATGGATTTCCTTTCACTTCAATTACATTCATTCCTTTCATCTACTTTCGTTCATGTTCTGGTTAATTCCTGTTCCTTTTGGATCCTAATGACAAGACTCACAGAGAATAGTGGATTGTAAATGAGAGATTAATAGGTGAGGAATAGATAAGAGAAGATGCAAACAAATAAACAAGAGAAAAGGATTCTAACTCAGGGCCTCATCCTAAAGGCCTTCTCACCTCCAGACCATGAATGGGTAAGGAATCACCATTTTAACCATCTATCTCTCTCCATTGTATCTCCTCTTCCTTACCTCTCTGTAATGACTGATGAGGAATGAATCCATCAAACACAAGAGCTTACACACGGCTTAACCAATAGATGAGAGGCTTAGAACCCAGTCCCTTTCAGATGCTGAGGAGATAGTGACTGGAGAAACCGTCGGTGATGGGAAGAACAGCCACAAAGTGACATCCCATTTCTAACTCCTTCACTTTTCCATCTTTTACCTCTCTTTTGTTGGAGTTCTAATGTTAGGAATTACTTGAATGAATTTCTCTTTTAATCTGCTCTTCTTTCCATTTCAAAGATTCCAAGAAATATAAGTTAATGACCATAAGATGTAGAACTTTGTAATGAAAGTGAAAGCAAATAATAGAACTCCATCAAATATCCTCTCCCTTACACATCTATTAATCTCTTTTGCTTTAACAACGTGACCCAGCTCTTGAAGAGCCTGTATGCCTCACTTTCTCCTCACCGTGTGTACGAAGAGACCAGTCCCAGAGGTAAAGAGTTGGAGGAAATGAACCACACGGTGAAGAGATCCCAATTAGAGAAGATACAGATAGGGTAAGGCCCTGACAGAGAATGGGATATCTTACCTTCATCTTCATATACAAATAAAACAGATATTAAAAGCATTCTTATTTACTTCTTTCTTTTACTTTTCTATTTTATAATTTACAATCCTAACCCATAGAATGCTGAGAGATGGATATCAGAGATAAAAGGGTTAGACAAAGCCCAGAAGTTAACAGCCTAGAGTTGGAGGAGGCTGGTCCAGTGTATAAGATAGAATGGCTTTAGGGACATGTTGAGATGATGGAAGTAATATCTGGTCTCTTAACTAACTTTTGGATGCTTTATCTCTTTCTTTTTCTCTTTGTTTCGTTTATAATTCTATTCTTGGTTTTCATGTTGCTTTTCTTCTCGTCCTTATTCCCTTGGTCACCCATTGGTCAAGAGATGATAGAGGATTAGAAGATAGATGAGGGTGACCATGTGATAATGTAGGTAAGGAATGGAAAAAGAAAGAGAAATTCATTCAAGATCTAACTGTAAAAGCCTTTATCCTTACCTACCATCCGTTCACTCCATCCCTTCCACCTTTCTAGTTGGTGGGGTTTACAGATGAGACCGAACGGATTAGAGAGTGAGGTCCAACATTCCTTTACCTTCCCTTACACCTCTTCTTTACAGTCTTTCATTCTTGGGATTAGAAGATAGAATGAGGAAGATATAGATGGTGACAATAAGATAATGAATGCAACAAGATACAGAAAAGAGCCGGAGGGATTAGCAAAGATAAATAAATATAAACGAAAAGATAGGAAAAGACATAATAAAAACCAAGACTTCTAACTCTATCTCGCCTCCAAGCGACTCCTCCCATCATCTGTCATCACTTTACTGCCTTCTCTATCCTCAAGTTCCCGGAGCCTCTATCATATGGCGGAGGTAAGGTGTAGTGACAAGTGATATCCAGAATTAAAAAGTAAAAGGAAAAAGACAATGATAAATCCGCCATCATGAGACAGCGGAGAGACAAAGATAAGGTAAGGGATAATATGATAGTGAAATAAGGCTCTGGAAAGCCATGAGTGGTGAGGGGAAGGTACAATAATAAATAGAAAAGAGACCAAGGGACGTACATTGGACCAGATGGTAGGCCGTGGGTTTGTAGGTGGCCTGGCAGCTGTTAGTCTCTTCCTTTCACTACTTCCTGTCTCTTCAATATCTTAGCATCTCATTTACAATGTAGAATTACGTGAAAGAGACTAAAGGATAATACTTGAAAATAAAAGGAATAATAAAGATGGATTTCTAGGGTAAAAAGATGACATGAGAGACAAGGCATTTATCCCTTCTATCTACATCTTATCCTAATTAACTTCAAATACAGAAAAGAAAGAGAACAGAGATGAAGATAATTGACAGGAAAATGAATGTCCATCCGGTGACTCCGGGATATAGAATGTTGATGATGGAAGAAATCATTTGGAGAATCCAGACACTTTAGGATGTGAATGGGATAGTGTTAGGACAAGAGCTTCCTAAAAGTAGAATCCTTTCCTTCTTTCTTTATCTTTTCCTGTTATTTCTTTCATATTATTATCTTATTTTATATTTGTAGATCTTAGAATTATGGAAATGTTAGGAAGGATAGTGATCAAGGGAGATATACCCCGCCTTCACGGCTCACCCAATGGACATCTCTTTATCACCGTTCATATTCCTCTCCTTTCGATCTCCGAGAAGACGGAGTGAGAGAGATCTCTTCATCATGTTGAATTACTTTCATCTGGTTATCTTTGCTAACTGTAATATCTTGGAATCTTTGTGAGTGCATCATGTCCTTTCTGTTCCCTTCAATATCCTGCATTTCTAGTCCCTTCACATCATGTCCTATCTTCCTTCTTTCCTATTCATTTGTAGATCTCAGATGGAGTTATGATGAAGGAAATAGAATGGAAAGGTAAGAACGAAGGCACCCAACTCATTCACTCTTCACTCAAGCCCTTTCCTCCGGGCTATTACACACTGTGGAAGGAACTGGTGAAGAGAATAGGAACACACAGAGAAGAAAGACAGGATGAAAAGGAATGACAGATATAATTCTATCCCTTCTTCTTCCTAAGGTCGAGAGAAGCCTTTTTCACTCACCTAACAGCCATTACTCTCTCTCCCTTGCAGTCGATCCAATGGCTGACACATGATGGGTAAATAGAATGCCAATAATAAAAGCATCTGGAAAGCATGGAAAGGATAGTGACTCACCATGAAGAATCCACTCTCTCTTTACTATTAATATCTGTTTCTTGGGGATTCTATCTTCTCAAAATTCAAGATTCTAAAGGTGAAGGAAGGATGACCAACGAGAGCTAGGATAAAGCCTGACAATGGATAGGTAATGTGGAATAGCGAATGAAAAGGGAAATAGAATGACATGCCATGGAAGAGCCGTCACCGGTCGCTCTCTTCACTCGCTCTCTCTCCCATGTACTTCCTCTATCTCTTGGAGTCTTACCCTCGTGTCCTATCTGTAACCACTCTTCACCAAGGGAAAAGGTAAGGTGTAAAGACTGGAATCTTCTTTCCTTTTCCTTGGGTTCTTGATCACCATTTCATCCCTAACTCTCTAACCGTGTACTCGCTCCCGTCCTATCTGTGAGGGTTAGGTGACGTACGAAGTGACGAAGAAAGCTGAGGAGCGGTAGGGCATATTCCTTCATTCACTTTCCGGATTCTTAATCCATCTTTTCACTCCATCTCTAAGCCTCACAAACACCAAGGAAAGAGGAATGAGAGACAGATAACATCCTAGCCTTATTAACTCCTCAAAGAATCTGGAATTACAGATGAGGACAGGTCGTTAGGACAGTGTATCACCTCCCGTCTGTCGGGGTAATTGAAAGGCTTAGAAGAAAGCCGTTAATTCTAAGTATGAAAGAAAGGAAAAGGAATATAAATGAATGAAAAGAAAGGTAGGGCCCGGTCGTCTACTATCGTTTACTCTAGACACAGAGAAGGTCCTGAACTAACCTAGCGGGCCACGCCATAAAATATAAAATAAAATAATAAAATAGCAAAATAAAAGAAAGCAGATAAGAATAAAAGATAAAGAAGAAAGAAGCAATAAGGCTATTACAGAAAGGGGCCGGAGGCAAGTGTGGGATCATCTCTCTCCATTGGATGCGGGAAGCCAGGGGCTGACACCTCACTCATTCATTTGTAGATCTTAGAATCTTGAAGACTCACCTATTCACCCGGTCCCTTCGGTAGACCTCAGATCCTTATCAACGTGAACCAGCCATAAAGGCATGCCAAGAAGAATGCTATCTTAGTTCCTGATGAAGCCGTCTCTCGGCTGTTGGCACTCACTTTAAGACTTTCCAATCCACCATATCTTCACTTACTATCTTCTCGTTCCTAATGACAAGATATCCTACCAACAAGAACTAGAGAAGACTGAGGAACGAGGAAGATGTAGAAAAGCCGGTCATTTATTGTTTATTTGATGGCTTTTCCATTGTATCGCTTCTTCCGGAATCTCCAAGAGATGGATCTGTGATAGAGTGAAGAGAGTGATAACAGACCAGTCCATGCATTGCTCTCCCTTTTTCACTTTCTAGTTCACTTAAGGATGAGATTATACCATAGGAAGATAAGGCATAAAGGAAAGGAGATAAATGGAGATGTAAACAGATTCCTTTTCCCTTTATTACACTCTATTACACTCACTAACCCCAGCCTCTAACTCTAGGATGTAGGAATGAATGAAATGAAAGACGGAAAGAATATAAAATGGAGATTAAAGAGATGGAAAGCTTCTAAGATGGGCAATTAAGGCCTAACATTATCACCGAGAAGACGGTGGCACCAGAAGTTACAGGAATTAATAGGTGAGTTATAACGACCAGAATGAACAATAAATATAAGATGGATCTTCATTCACTACTTCCTCAACACTCATCCCTCTCTACGTCTGGTCGGTTAATTCTCTCTTCCAATGACCATGAGTTACGACGTAGAAAGGAAGGGTTCAAGGGAAGAGGAAAAGATAAAGAAAAGACAAGACTTCTCTATTTTACCCTTTCATTCGCTTTCTAGAGGCTTCTCCAGCATATCTTTTCATTCTCTTACACCTGTTTCCCAATCCTGTATCTTCATTCATCCTTACAGTCTATTCCTCTCTGCTCTCGCATATTGGTCAGGAGATAACCCAAGCACTAAGTGAATGGGCCATCCGGTGCAGGATGGAGAAGGAAATAGATAAAAGAGAAAGAAGACCTAACATAATAAAAAGATAATAAGATAATACTAACAAATAAACACAATTCTAGCTATTAATCTTTACGACAATAAAAGACAAGTAATTACTATGGGTTCGAGCGTAGGGTTCCACCGCATTATACTATCGTTTACTCCAGACGACCACGAAGGGCCAGGAGATGGTCAAGAACTTACCAGACGGGACTAAGGGAAAGTGGGTCCACACGAACCGGAATTATAAGGCCCTTCCCGGTTGGGCCATAGGATAATATGAAAGGAAAAGAAAGGAAAAGAACGAGAAAGAAGTAGATATAGAAAGAGAAGTAAATAGGTGTGAAAAGCTTGGACACTTCATTCATGGATTTCCTGCATTTGGGATTATTACGACCTGGAAAGCGAAGCGAAGGTAAGGTATGAAGTAAAGAGAAGAGAAAGAACAGACAATCCGGTGGCTTCCCTAACCTCATCTATACTCCTTCCCTCTATCCCATTCACTAGAATGTAACTCACGGTCCCTCACCTCTTTCCTGTCGGTGAACGGGAGTGAATGGGACCTTACCCTCGCCTTCCCGGCTCCGACGGTAGGAGGAAGGGAGTGAGATTTCTTGGTCATTACATTCCCTTTTTCTTTACGTTATCCTCATTCACTCACCACTCCGTCTATAAACGGAAAGCCAGACGTTGTGGCCCAAATCAGGTTACCCACGGTTACCCCCAATTGGTGGTTTGGAAATTGGTTTGGAAATTGGAACCCTTGGCTTTTGCAGAGGGCAAACGGAGGAACCCCTCCGTAACACCAAGCCATTAATCCAAGCCACCAATTGGAGGGACCCTGACTATGTTGACGACCCTATGATTTGGCGGTTTCTCAGGGTTACTCTTCTGCAGATAACTCAAAAACAGGGCGAGATTCCTGCAAAGATTATTGTTTTGCATTGTTTGGAGGGCTTTGTGTGAATCTGCCGGAGTGTATCAAAGCCAGACACTGCCAGGTTCACTTCAACTTATTGATTATTGGGAGACTTTGACAATAGTCAAATCCAGAGGCCAGCAAAAGCAAGGGAAACAACGTGCCTATAGAGGGTAGATTTCTGGCACGCACCCCAGCACAGTGATTTTCTCCTTGCTTTCCGTTGTCAAGGTGATGGAACGTAGGCTCGGGGTCTTTACAGTGAGCTGCTGAGTAGGAACGCTGTCAAAACTAGGATTTGGACCCTTTCCTTTAGGTTTTCCTTTAAGCCAAGGGGAAACGGGTATTCTGAAAGCAGCCTGCCCAGATGCGGCAGGCACCGCGGTCCCTGAAGCAGTTCTTCTTGGAGTGTGGCGGATCACCTGAAACCGTGCAAGGGCCTCAGCTCGTCGAGCATTGGTTCCTGTAGAGTTGGCTGTGGCTCAAAAGACTGGTACCAAAATGGAACCCTGGTAAGTGGAAACATGGACCAAAACCTGCGTAACCCCTCCTGTCTAATTTTGAGCCCCACCCAGTTGGGTCAGTTGGAACTCCAATGCCTCGTGCCAGGGGGAGAGTGTTGACCCACTTCTCCACACACCTGCATCAGTCAAAGACGAGCCTACGCCGTGCCCTAGAGGCCCGGAGTCCTTTCCTGGGTTTTTCGCGAGGTGTTCTTTTTTTGGCCCGGTTAGCTCATTGACTCAGTCTCTCCAGTTGAGTTTTTTTCTTCTTCCCGGTTTGTCTATAAAGGCATCCGTTTTTTTTTTGTTTTCTCCGAATGGCACCCCCCATGTTCGCCAGGCCCCCGTGCAAAGGACCTCGACACGACCGCGGCTCCTTGAGCCAGAGGCTTGCCGTTTGGGAAAGAGGGCGACCCCCGGCAAATTGTCGTCACTTTGCCCTGGGGGAATTAAATGCTGACTCTTTCTGGGGGTTATGAAAGTCAGCGCATGTTTTTTTGTTTCTTCTCCTTGAAGCTGACAGTTAAAGGATGACTTTGATCATGGTGAAGTGAGACCAGCGCGTTCCAAAATACTAAATCGAAGCGGGTCCTGTGGTTCTTGACATTTATTCTGTGTGGATTTGTTTGACCGGGCTGTGCATGATGACTCTAGTGCTTTGACAGGACGCTGACAAAGAATTGAGATTGGTTGCCAGCTCTGGCACCACATGCTGCGCCCCGTTGTGTTTGGATTGGCGTTTTCTTCATGTTGACTCCAGTTCAACCCTTCCCCCCACCAATAGGTGAAGGACCCCAACACGCTGACCTTCAGGTGAAGCCGGACTTCCAAATGGGGGCCGGGCACCACAGAACATCGAACGCATTGGGATGGTGCGTGGGTTGGTGCTCAGAAGCTGAGCTGGTAGGAAAGGAGTTGATTTTGCCCATTGGACATTTAGGTTGCCACTTTCTGTGAACTCTCCAAGGAACCGGTTCGTTTAAACGGGATAGCCATGGGAATGAAACACTTTGGTTTTTTTATCAAGGGGCAAATTTACACCATCGTGCTTTTGACAACCATGCTGCGTGATTGCAGGGGGAAGCGGCTGTTGTTTTCAGGTGGAATCCACTTGGGCATGCACGGATCATACATCCTCTCGCAAGTACAACCACATGTGTTCAGCTGCGTTTTTCTCTATTTTTTCCAATGCGCAGAGCATCCAATTTTGCACGAACACGCAAGTGGGCTCGACCACCTGTTCTGATTTGAGTGTGTGTTTGCGTGTGTGTTTGCATATGTGTTTGCGTGTGCTCGCGCGTGTTTGCGTGTTTACGTGTGTTTGTGTGTGTGTGGTTGCTTGTTTGTTTGTTTGTTTGTTTGTTTGTTTGTTTGTTTGTTTTGTTTGTTTGTTTGTTTTGTTTTGTTTTGTTTTGTTTTGTTTTGTTTGTGTGTGGGTGGGTGGGTGTGTGCGTGCGTGCGTGCGTGCGTGCGTGCGTGCGTGCGTGCGTGCGTGTGTGTGTGTGTGTGTGTGTGTGTGTGTGTGTGTGTGTGAGTGTGTGTGTGTGTGTGAGTGTGTGTGTGTGGGTGTGCGTGTGCGTGTGCGTGAGTGTCTCTGTGTGTCTTACTGTGTGTGTCTCTTTGTGTCTCCGTCTGTGTTTGTGTGTGTGTGTCTCTGTGTGTGTGTGTGCGCCTCTGTGTCTGTGTGTGTGTGTGTGTGTGTTTCTGAGTCTGTGCAGGTGTCTCTCCCTCTCTCTCTCTTTGTCTGCGTGTCGTTTTGTCCCTGTGTGTCTGTGTTTGTTTGTGTGTGTGTGTGTGTGTCTGTGTGTCCCTGTGTGTGGCCCTGTGTGTCTCTGTGTGTCCCTGTGCGTCTTTGTATGTCTCTGTGTGTGCGTGTGTTTGCGTGTCTGTGTGTCTGCCCGTGTCTCTCTCTCTCTCTCTCTCTGTTGCAAGTCTAGGTTCAGTTTTGAACCAACTTCCATGTTTGATTCTCCCGTAGATCTTTTGCATAAGCTTGCCTATTTGTAATGGACGGATCAATACGGAATGGAATGCAAACGGTGTCCTTTGTATGAGAGGCATAGTCCCAGCGGTGCTCACACAGAGGCAAGACGTTCATCCTCTGAATTCTCGGTAGGTCCGTGATCCATTGCTTCTGTTGCCAAGGTCAAAAATACCTTCATCCACATCGACGAACCGAAGGCAAGTCAACAAAGCTAGGGGTGATGGAACCCGAAAATCCCATGACCCATATGGGTAACAATTGCAAAACGGTTGATTTCGCTCCGCGCTTGCATATGAGCATCGACAGGGTTGGTTTCAGTGTCATGTATTTGTCCAGAAGGACATCTGCGATTTGACCCGCTATTGTCCCTGGGTTTCTGGAGGTCTCTAGAAAAACGCATCCCTGAGAGTGGGGAAGGAGGTATCCTTTGAACCATGGTTCCTGGCGCGTGCTTCCTGCTGCTATAGGTCACCTTGCGCCGCTCCCAAAGCGCGCCTGACTTGCCTCAGGCGAGTGTGCGCGAGGGTGTGCCTGGAAATGAGGGACCCCAAACTGGGTGACAGTTCTCTTTTGGTAAGAATTTGCAGCAAGCCAAAAACGACAGAACCGGGGTCCAAAATTCAAGTTGCCCAGTTGAAGAAGAGAGCAGCAGTGTTTGGTTTATTGCTGCTGCGGGCATAGATCAGCTTCCCCCGGTTTGGAGGTTTTGCGGGTGTGGTTTCCCATTCACCCTTTTGAATCAAAAGTTCAAGTCCACAAACCACTCCAAACCAACTAAGGGGTACCGGAATCGATGTGAAGGTGTTCGACAAAATCATGCAGCTGCCTCGTTCCTTTGAAGCCCATTCCAAAATTACGGCAAAATACAGAGCTTCCTTGCGGTGTGCCACGAGACCACGCCCAACAAGGGGAGCAAGCACCGAGCAGTTCCAGGTTTCGCCGCCACGTGGGCATTGAGTGCGGGCTTCCACCTTTGCAATACACGGGGACTGTGGAGAGAGAATTCTATGAAGATTTGATTCTGATCTCCATAGAATGGGCGTGGTGTCCCTCGGAGCGCGTCAGCCAGCAACGCCTCAACAGCAGGGATTCGCTTTGCCAGAGGGTTTGAGACTCAGGAGTGTTGCTGAATGCATCCCACTCATCTTTGCCAGAAGCATCCCGATAGCTTGTGTCAGCTTCAGCTGTTGCTCATTCTGGGAATCTTTACGGGAAACCTGCACTGACCTGAGACGGTGCCATGCGCGCAGTTGAGGCCTGAACATGAACTTGAACAAGAAGTCTGAAGAGACTGAGCATCGGTGTGTCTGCATGAGCCCCGAGGGGCTCATGCTGAATTGCGAGCAGTTGCGTGTTGCCATTTTAATTGGACATTTGTTCAAGGCGTACATCAAGTAGCCCTTGCATGGCGGGTTGTCCGGCCATGTTATGAGTTTGCGGCGTTGTGGTTTGCGCCACAAGCGCCATATCTTGAACACGCCACTGTTTGCGCGCCCTAGTTTCCTTTTTACTGGCGCCCAGCGGTGCGCCCGCGGGCTCAAGAAGTTGTGCATGAGCCCCGAGGGGCTCATTTTGAATTTGCGAGCAGTTGCGTGTTGCTGTACGTCAAACAGAGTTTGCATGGTCTGTTCGGCTCTGGGATGGGTTTGGGGCTTTGTGTGCGACCAAAGCAGTGTATCTTGAACGCGCAACTGTTTGACCAAAGATTCTTGGATTGCATGAGAAGAGAAAAGGGCTCCTCCGTGGCTTGGAGGGCTTTCAACTTGGTATAGAGAGGCGCTTTTTCCCGGTTTTCGTTTTTGCTTCGGTGTTTTGTTTGTCTCTGTGCTTTGCTTGGCGGGGCTTCTGGCTGCCTCGTTCTTTTCAGAAGCTCGCTGCTCTATGCCACTTTGCACGCTTTCACTGCGCCCGACAGTTGGGGGTTGGTCAGAATTTGCTTTACATAGGAGGACCAAACCGCTAAAGAAAAAGGATATAGTTCCACTTGGGATTGGTGACCCATGGTCTTATCGGGTGGCCGAAGGGAGTATTGATCAACCCCCAGTTTCCGCCTCTGACGTGGGGGTCTGAGTGTTCTGGAGCAGGAGATGATCACGTGCTTAGCAGCAGGCTGGGTCGGTCATATGGCAATGAACTTGGTTGGAACCCCCTCAAAAGTGGTTGGTGGACACAAATCCCCACCTAAGTAATGTCCCCCAAAGGGTCCTTGATTAAAATTCATGCACCATATGTTGTGGCGGCGTATCAAACTCAACGCAGGGTGCGCGTGCGAACGGCCAGCATTGCCAGTCGGTAGTTTGGCAAAATTGGCAACAGCTTACAACCAGCGTGCAGGTTTGTTTGAAGGGCCCTTCAACTCACGACAGATGTTTGCGGCAACCTTCTGACAATTTGGTTTTGAATGACTTCCAGCAACAATCACAATGTTGGCTTGCATCATGAGAGTGCGGCACAGTGCTCCGGACAAGGCTTTGCAAGAAATTCCAGGGCAAGGGCAGGGGCAGATTGCTTGCAATGAAGACACGTCCATAGCACCCAACCCTGTGTGTAACCGAATGGCCTTACATGCAAGCAAGAGCCAGAGCCGTTCGCTCCGTGCAGGCCAAGAACAGCTCAGCAACCACGCAGCGCCCTCAAACAGAGTCAAGATGCCGGAGTCGCGGACACCGGCTTCGGCCTTTGGCGGTAGCTTGACGACTCGGCAACTAAATCTGACAAAACAACCTCACCTTAGGCACACACTTAAATGCAGATATACCAAGGCCGGGAATTGCTTATCGAGGTGTTTTTGCTGAAACCGTTTGACCAGCCCCCGCTTGGCTTCAACTTCATAGGCAGCCGACAGAAAATGGTCAGTCTCCAAATGGCACTAGTTCTTGCGCATCGTGTGATGCGAGCGAGTTATTCTGTTTATTTGCGCAGGCAGCATGTGACTGCATTACAACTTACAACAAAGCAATTGCTCATATAACATGGAGGGGCGTTGAACGAGTCTGGTTGCAAACATGTTGGTGCATATTCTCTGCAAATAGTCAACGCTTGTTGAGGTGGGCTCTCGATTCTCCGAAACCTTGATTGAATCAGGTTCCATGTTGGCTTGGGTGTTTCCCAAATTCATGGGAAGCACGTTTCAGGTAAATGCATGCGGCAGCTTTTTTGGCTTGAGCTGGGGTTTGGCCGCTGGATCGAAAAGCTGGACCGAGCTGGAACCGAGGCCGGGGTGGTTGTTTTTTAGGGATTTGGAGGGTACCCTTTGCGAAAACCGCAATTTCGGGGGGGCTGTCTTTGACAAGCCAATCATCTTTGGGGGCATCCAAAATTGCACCCGTTCCAACCACGCGGCCCCTTTCCCAGAGCCCGCAGGGCACGGTTTGTGTTGGAGGTCCGGATGGTACCCATTTTGAGGTTGGTTAACAGGGAAGCCGAAGGGAAACGGACACCCGTGTTGCTTTCGTTGGGGGTGCGGGGTCCTGATTTGTGCCATGGTCATGAGACCCTTGCATGGTCTAGATTCTGCATTTGTGATGTAAGCATGTTGGGTTGATCACCCTAGGAACAGTTTCCGTGCTCCGTTCTCGTGGCACATCTCAAAATGGGTGGACCCCAATACTGGTTTCCGTTTTGGTTTCCTATTAAACCAAGGTAAAAAAAGGTCCCCTCAAGAAACACACCCGTGGTTGTTCAAGCCCCATGTTGCAGGTAACCCTCTTCTTGGTGGTTTAGGGATTACCCAGAGTTTGACCCGTTCGTCTTCGTAGCCAGATGAGAATATAGGTGATGATGTTTCAGCCGCAGCCGATGTCCCAGCCTCAGCCTTTCGTCATTTGCGCGCCACCCCCCCCCGTTTTTGGTTGCTGGGTTGAAGGAAGCCAAGAGAATCAAATGGCCATGGCCCCCCAAATGACTATGGCGGGCTTTTCCCAGTTAGCGGGAAGCTTTTTTCTCTTTTTTTGGCCTTCCCCGTGGTCATCCTTATGTAAGGGACCTTTTGATCAACCCGCACATTGTAAGTTCCTTTTTGCGAGGTGTGGACACATCGCCTTTTGGGCCATTGAAAGAGTTTCCCGAGCCCCGGTCTTGGCGCGAAGAAGTCCGTGAGGATCGTTGGAGTGGTGACCGTCGGATTCCACCAAGGACGGGCTGCGAATCGAAAGACAAAAGGGCTCCAGCTGAAAGCTTTGGATTTGGTTGGTAGGCCCAGATATTGGGGCAGGTTCCAGGTGGTTGAGACAGAAAAGGGTCTAGCGGAAACGTTTTGAACTACCTTCAGCATTGGGCTTTTGCTTGCATAAAGGAGTTGTGCCGGGATGCTACAAGCGAAATTCACTTTCATTCGGGGGGGGGGGGGGCAAGCGGATTGGATGGCAGGCAGCTTCATGCCGACGTGGAATCTCCAAGGACTGAGTGTGCCTTCTTTTCCTAGAGATGCTTGTGCCCAAGGGAAACCGGCCATGCCCACCGAAATAAGTACTGGAAGCCCAGTTGACCAGTTTCCCTTCATGAACTAGGTCCCCCAGTAGTGCCCTTCTCTCCCCTTTTTTGGGGGAGGGTTCCCCTACTAAAATAGACAAAACCGAAAAAAGTTGGTACCCTTATTCCAACCTCTCAAATCTGGAGGACCTAGTGAATACCAGCGAAACTACGGAAACCCACCAGGTGGCTTAACCCACCAGGCTGGAAGTAGACACATCCTTTTCTCTCGGCAGGAAGGATGAACCCAATCTGGCAGGGGATGGTGCCGTATGTTCACCCGCTAGACCAACGACAAGACCAACGACAATTGTAGACAAAAGAATAGGCTGTCTAAAAACGATTTTTACTCGCAACATATATAGGTGTTCTGACCACCTGAGAGTCCGGTGTGCCAGCAATGCGCTGGGAAACCTTCTCGATGGAAAACAGCATGTCCAGGCTGACAACCGGTAGACAAGCGCCGGTTGCTTCAGAAGACCATTTGTAGACTTACCGGGCCAAGCTTGCCCAGACTGCGCGCATGTCAAGATTGACGCTTTGCAGATAAGCATGTTGTGGATCGTCTTTAGCCGTTGAACGCAGGAGATTGGCAAGGCCAGCGCGGCCTTATGGAACCAGGAGAGATGTGTCATGGGGTCTGCAAAGTCGGGCTCTGGACATGTCAGGGGTTTTCTTATGAAGTTTGTAAGGGGGGAGGTAGGTACAAGGTTGGTTTGTAGTTGAATGGGTTGTGGGTGTTCGGGTTTTTAGGGTTTTTGTTAGGGAGCCGTGAGAAACCCGCCCCCCCCTTGGACCCCCCCCCCGTCGGGATTCCACAATTTGCGGAGGGTTCGGGGGTTGGAGCGGTGGCATGGGGTTCCAGGCACAGGTTGCGGGGCTCCAATGGATGTTCAAAAAAAGCTCCAAAAGCTCCGAAGTTGTTTTTTTTGTTAGGAGAGTTGTCCTTAGGTCTTCATTGAGTTTTAGTTCGTTTTGGCAGTAGTTCCTTGGACAAGTTGCTTCAAAGCCATGTTTCTCCATCTCAGCCCAAGGGAGCGGCGCCCAAAAGCTTTTTGCGGGGCCATCATGTGAGTGGCTGGTTCTACTATCTGGCTTAGATACACGAAAGTATAACCATGATGGAACCAAACGCCAATAGGTGTTGGTCGCTTCCCGATTTTCTCTGCTTGAGTATTTTTCTTCCATTGGTTCAGGGTTCCGGAAAAGCTCCGGAGGTGTTGGATCCTGATTCTGAGGCTCATCCGTGGCGTGTCTTGTTTTTGTCCAACAGGGAATTCCAGAGAAACCTCAAATGGAGTCGCAACCATTTTGGGCGTCTAACCACCACCAAACCACCGATTCGGATCCAAACCAATTACTTGCTGATGCTCAGCAGGGAATGTGGGAATGATCCCAGGAATTCCCTTAAAGGAAACCACCAGTTGGATGCTTTTTCTTGGTCATTCCATTTCTCATTCCCTGCATCTCTCGCACCAACAAGATTAGGGTTGCTTTGGCCAGAAATAGATGGTCCACTGGTTTAGATTGGTTTTATGCCATCCATGTACCAGAGAAACCCAGGAAAGCTGAGAGGTGGTTTCCCTTGGACGTTTGAACACGCGCCGCAAACATGAGCTGTCCTTGGCCTCAGGAGAAGCGGATGGCGCAAGTTGCCAAGGCGAGAATTCGACGGGTGCGTCTGCGCAGACGCAGCGGTGCTGGGAAGGTAGAAGTTGATGACCAATCGTCTGAAGAAAGGAGAGAGGGAGAGAGAGAGAGAGAGCGATTGAGAGAGCGAGAGAGAGAGCGAGAGAGAGTGAGAAAGGGAAAGAGAGAGAGAGAAAGAGAGCGATTGAGAGAGAGAGCCAGGACACTTTGACATGGTTGGTGGTTCCATAAATCCAAGTAAATGATGTCCACAAACAACACCCGAGTTAAACATCACACCCCTATCTTGGTGGGTAAGTCAGTTGACACAGCTTGCAGGACAAGTGCGGCCAGTTCAAGTCCGGGGCAGCATTCCCCAAACAGGAGAGCAACCTTTTGCATCATCTTACCTTTGCTGTCGTCCTCCGCAATGATGGGGCCTGGGGGGGAGGGGAGGGAGAGCCAAGGCTAGAACGTTGCCTCCCTCCGCAAATGGGTGTTCAGTAAGAGGCATACTCGAGCAGGGATGGTTTCCTGGCCCTGAAAAAAACAACCAAAAGGAGATGCTCATTCTTCAGACCTGCAATGCTTTCGAAATTGGGGAGAGCCAATGGTGTTTGTTTCAAAATCCGGGACCCCCCTCAACAACATATATATGCGCGGTTTCCTTTTTGGATTCCCTTTATATAAAAGGTAAGCAACAGGGGTAGCCTCAAGATCCATGGACCCCAGAAATCCGCAGGTTCACAGCGGTATCGGCGTCCATGGGCGTCCTTAGGTGAGTTTGATTAGAAGGGGATGGCTTTGTGGTGGGTGCCAAGGACCGAGGGCGTTGCTGGCGAGGTCTTTTCTTGCTGATAGGTACGGAATGATTTTAAACACTAGTCCAATTCTCATTCCCTGCCTATCGCACCGGCAAGTTAGGTTGGTTTGGTCGGAAATAGATGGCTTCCACTGGTTTACATGGGGTTTAGATTCAAGTGAGACTCCTCCAAGAGAAGTACAATGGGAGTTCGGCAAGTGACACCGGCGCCTTGCAGAGAGCGGAACGTGTCGCATTTTTGGGCGGCGACAAAATGATGACCTGTTTCCTTTGAAAGGTGGCACTACCCTGTGGTTGGGCAACCAAAAGCAAGGCGTTGCCATTTTGGGGGTAGAGTTCCACATATGGGTGTGTCCTTTTTCAGGTTGGACCCACTAAAATGGTGGTTGTGCTGTTGGTTTAACAAACATGGGCTACCCTCAAACAAAGACCCCCCCCAAACATTTCGAGACAAACCCATGTGCCTTTGGGCAGTTTGCCGTCTCCGAAGCAGCCAAACCCCTCAGGCGGACTTGCGCTGATCGAGCAAGGAAAGCGTGCGCAGGCGGGGAAGAGCCGAAAAGACACCAATCTCAGGGTTCCCTATATTTCCCCCTTTGATGGCTTGAAACATCACCTTTTGGGCCCAAGTTCACATGTCCCCTTCAAACATCACAGGAAACTTAGATTAGTCTGGCCTCCAACTTTGGGGAAATATAGGCAGCCCTGTTTACCCTCGAACCTGACATGCAGGTGGCGTGAGAACCCACAAAATCGCGGAGATGGTGTTGGTTGCTGTTTCTACGACTTTTGAGCAGCCACACTGAAGGCCCCGCTTCCAATGGTAGTGGGGGAGGGGCCTCCAAAGGTCGCGGATTTTGGATCCGTTAATTGGGAGAGTATGAAGCATCAAATTGAACCGATATTCTTTTGAAGACATGGGGCAACATTTGAGCCCCCCCAAGCACTCCTTTTGAACATCAGATTTGTTTGGGATCCTTTCCAATTCCAGAGATTCCTGTGAAACTCGTGGTTTTGGATTCCACGTTTGCAGGAAGTTAAACCACAAAGTGGCCCAGAGTTGCTCATGACATCGTCAGTTCATCTGGAATTATACAAGCAAACGAGCATTGATATCGTCTGTCCATTGCTGTGTTTGCAAAACGCGTCACGTAAAGCGACGTGAGGCAAAGCCTTTTCGGGCTCATCAGGTACACCGGTACATGCCTACCTCCGCTATGGTTACCACGCGCCCACGTTGAGCCCAATTCCCTATGTGGTGGTGTTTTTTGAGCAGAAGGGCGCCCTTGCAGGTAGGTGCCATAGCAAAACCCAAAGGACCGCGAATCATTCTGTACTTTGATACCCTCCCCACATGGCACCTAGCCCGGTTTGTCCAACAAAGAACTGAGCTTAGGCGCCGTGTGAATTGGGAGGGTAGCCATCTTAGTCCAAGCTCTGGGAGTCAGCCACATTTCTCTCGCAGGAAGAGGGCGTGAGGCGCCTTCAACAGAAGCTGCTACCCGCCTTGGCCAGCCAAGGAGCTGAGGGAGGTGGCTCTTGCAGACGCCGCCCGGTTTGCTTTAAAAGCAAAATGGCTGCTCAGAAAATCGGAATACCAAAATGGCTTGCCCTGGTAAGTGGAAACATGAACCAACACCTGCGGTTTGCCCCTCCGATCGTTTAATTCTGAGCCACACCCAAATGAGGAAACCAGCAGGACCCCAACCGTTTGCTCGAAATTGACGGCAAGCCCGTGGTGCTTCAACAAAAAGAGACACCGGGAATGAAGCTTGGAGGTGGCCCCACCATAATACCCACGCCGCGTCTCTAAAGCGACCCCCCCAATCAAAAGGTTCACGGTGTTTTCGCCTTGAAAGCAACTGCGACCTGGGTTACCCAAGAAGACATATCCACAGTTGGGGGACATTTGTGTTGTTGCTTGCTGACAGAGGCCTCAACTCTTCGAAATGGTGTAAGACGAACAGAAAGGATGCACACGGCCCATTGAAGGTTTCATTCGATGTTGTTTTCTTTGGTGATGGCATCTCAATCTCGGCGCTGCCTCCAGGGTGAGGGAGGGGAGAGGGGAGGGGGGGAGGGGGCAGGCGCCTTCTCACCGCAGATGTCAGCGCAGGAGCGAAGAAGGCCGCAATAAAGGCGAGAGATGTGGTGTCCATCTCCCTCTGGGTACAGCGGCCTCCCAGCTGCACCAAGGCGTGTGCTGTGAAGGCATATTTGAGCACTCCACCTGGGTGTGTCCTATTTGACACCACACACACACACACCCAGAAGCCCATTTGGGTTGCTTGGCTGACTGGGACATTGATCTCGAAGGGTGCAGGCTGTTGCCCCAAGAGACTCAGTCAGGATTTCAGCACTTTGGGTAGGCCGCGGTGCCTATTCCTCAAAAGGACTCCTTTTCTCACTTGGGCACATGCCCAGGATTCCAATTGCCAGAGAAGCTCTCAACTAAACCACCCGAAAAGGATTCCCGTTTCTCCACATGTGCCGTGGTCAAAAGACCGGTTCCTTTACTTGGGGTCAGGGAATGATTCTCAACCATTGTAATGATTCTTTAAGGGGCCAAGCTGCCATGGCTCACATGGCCATGTCCACCGGGGCCCTAGAGGCTTTCTGTAGCACGATTTTCTGCCTGGTTCCCTTTGAAACAACCCCCAAAAAGATACCCAAGCAACAAGTCGATACACTTTGCTCTTGGTCACACAACTCCAACGCTTGCCATTTGGCCACGAACTCGAATACGGAGCCGCCTCAAATGTGCTTGGTGGACATGAACCCCCAAATGCTGTCCGCATATGTCCAAGGCCCGCATCCAGTCTGTTTGTTAGGGCACCCACTTCTTGGAGAAACGGGAATCCTTTCCGGGTGGTTTAGTTGAAAGCTTCTCTGGCAATTGGAATCCTGGGCATGTGCCCAAGTGAGAAAAGGATCCGTCGTCCGGCGTCCTTTTGAGGAATAGGTACCGCGGCACATGTGCTTAAAGCATTTGGCCCAAAAAGGGCACCTTGTGTCTAAGGCCCAGAGCCGTGGAGATGGCTCTGAAGTTCAAGGAGAAGGACAAGGTGCTGGGCCTGGATGGAGGAAAGCAGCAGAACTCCCAGGTCATCAGCTCCTTGCCGAAGGCCGAAGCTGGATCGCTGGATCGGATGCCCTTTTCGCGGGGGAAGTTCCGGAACCCGGGCGGATGGTGGGAAAGTTGGGGCCCCAGTAGTGCCCTTCTCTCCCGTTTTTTTGGGGGAGGGTTCGCCTACTAATAAAGGGTACCCTTATAGGACCTAGAAAAGAAGGGGCGGTTCGGGGCTTCAAAGTTGCAATGCGAAGGGTCGTGCCAACGGACCCCTTCAGCCAGGGTTGGCCGGAACTTGCCGCCAGGCCTTGCGTCGGCTGTTGGAGGATGCTTGGCTGCACGTTCTGCCTCTCGAGTGGGAGAAATGCTGGGCTTGTCCTTGGCCACGAAGGTTTTTTGGCCTTTCCTTCAGATCGGCTTGGGCTACAGCTTGTAGAGTCCGAGGAAGGACAGCAGCTTTTTTGGCTGCGGAAGGCCAGCAGCCCCGCAGGGCAGGGGGCTTCCGAGTAAGGCACCCGAGGAGGTGTCGGACGTGAGCGAGGCCAGACCTTCGAGGTTCCGTTCGGCGAGCAATGGAGGTGGTTTCGTCTTTTGAGGCTCAGTACCCTGTTGTGTTTGTTATTTTGAAAGGTTGTGTCGTTTGTTTTTGCTCTTTTTTTTGGAGGGGGGGCCAAGGAAACCATCCATGTTTGCTGGGCCCATTTTGAGACGAACTCGAAGACGAGTTGGGTTTGGGTTTTTCGGAAGCCCGGATGATGAAACCTCTGTCTGATCTTGTTGGGTGTGAGGGCGTGTCCTTATATTTTCTTTTGGGTCTCTGCGCTACCTTTGGGCTATTTGATCGAGGACTTGAGGTTCGGGGATGGTTTTCGGACCAAGTTTCCGAACTTCCGGCAACTCGGACCAAGTGGTGTCGGTTTCCTTTTGGCGCCTTTAGCAAGACCTCCAAAGGTTCGGGGAAGACCCGGACGCGCTCGCTCGCAGGTGAGCGAGTCTTTCAAGAAAGAGATTCATCATTTTCGTGGAAAGATGATGGAGGCATTCAGGATTTTCGCCGACGCAATGCAGCGGGAGCCGGGCCTCTTGGTGGCAGTTGAGCTGCGCCAGGCTTGACGGGCCCTCTTACCCAGTTGCCCCTTTCTCCCCCTTTTTTGGGAGTTTTGTTTTTTCCCTTTGAAGGCGACCAACCAAACAACTCGGATGCCTTTTGTTTTTCCCCCATGAAATTCCACCGGGCATCTGAGAACTTTTGCTTACACCCTAAAAATTGGTCTTTCCTTTTTGAAGAAACCATATTTTTAGTAGGTTCTGAATGGGTTCATTGGGTTTTTCATGGCCAAATGGTAGGTTTTAAAGGGACACCCACTTGGCGGTGCGCACAGCCGAGATGCGGCGGAGACGAGGGAGCTTTGCGATCGCATGGCGAGGCTGTGCCTGTTGCTCAGGCGCCCGATGTGTCGCTGGGTTGACGTACCGGGCCGAGTGCTCGTCCGCGAGTTGGTTCCCTTTTCAGTTGGTTTGCATTAACAAATATAGAGGGCGATTCCTGGTAAACAGCTGGTTCAAACAGCTACCAAGGCCATCTGTTTTTCAACAAGGACGCCTATGGAAGTCCCGGTGGTCCGGTGTCGGTGGCTACTTCAAAGGAACGACCCATACTGATGGCCCGGACTTGTCAACCTGAATTAGGGGGGTGCTGCTCCAAAGGTGAAGGATTCCTAAGGGACGCAGGGGCGCCCTTCGTCCGGTTCCCATTTGGTCAGGAATTCCGGCCACTCTGGATCCCTATGCATCTGAACCAACCATATCCAATCACATCCAACCACACAACCTTTGCAGATTGCGTTAAATTACGATATTACAGGGTGTCGAACTTGTTTCCCCTTGCGTGAAGCGGATTCCAAGATGTTGGTGCGACCCCCGGAAATGAGTGGTTGTTTGGGCTCCCCTTAACAAATCCAACAGACGTTGTGATTTTTGCCAGGCCGAGCGAGACGATTGACGCAGAGGAGGCGCCAGCCAACAGCCCCGAACTCCCGGACCCCCCGATTCTTTCGCTCGGGAAGGCCTCAAAAGCGCCCGTTGAAGCAGGGGGTTGAAGTAGATTGACCCAGTTGACGGTGGCATACACCAAAGGGCCCCAATGTGAGTTCCAGGCCCGAAGAGAAAACTGTTTGAGGCGTTTGTTCCGAAGTACCGAAATGGAAACAAAACAAGTTACTGCGGTTGTGAATCCTCAGAATGGATGTTTGAAGACAAATCAACAACCAATTCCATTTAGCCTCATTTGTCGAGCGGTTCTTTAATCCAACTGACTGCCAAGGGGGGCGCTTCCCCGCTGAATCTCTAGAAATGCTCACTTTCTGAATTCCTGGACTTGAGTCACTTTTTGGGAAGACCAACTTAGTGGCCAACAAAAAGTTCAGACTCTTTTGGCCAATCCACTCGATGGGAAGTGAGAATTGGACCTATGAATCAACCAGACGAATCCTGGGCAAGACTGAACCGGAAGGCATGGCGCAGCCTCAAGTTGATGAAGTCAACTGCGACTTCAGAAAATGGGTGGGTCGTTTTTGGTTGGAGTTGGGGCTCCGTTTTGGTGGTGTGAAAGGGAATGCACAAGGAAAGCCACCATTGTTGCTTTTTTTGGGGGGTTCCCTACAAGAAGACACACCTGTATTGACGGTGGCTTGCATTCCCTCACAAGCAAGAACCCGACTATTTGTATTGGAGAAGCCAAAAGGCAGTGGGGTTCAAAGTAAGGAAACAAGGGGGAACTCTAAGAGCAAGAGAGGTCCCGGCCATTGATCAGGGGTCGAGCAAGCAAGAACTGGGGCGTCCTGAGAGTTGATTTGGCGGATTGTAAGCACTAGGATATGTTTTGATATTTTCGGGATTCTTGGAGGATCTATTTTTGCGGGTTTCTTTTTGGCAGGGTGAAGCTGCTGAAAGGGCGGATAAGGAACCCAGCCAAACCTTCTTAACAATGCCCACGGTTTCATCCTTTGTCAAACTCTCATAAGGCATTCCTTGAGACTTATTGAAGAAGCGCATGCTCTGGCAACGGGGGAGTTTTACTCCACGCCTTCTGGAAGGAATCCAAACCTGGCAAACTGCAAAGGCATCGTTGCAAAACGACTCTAGTCGTCAGGATCCAAGCGGCAGGTTGCAATTGCTCATCCGTTAAATGGGCAATGTTTGGTCAGAGGGCAAAAGGTCAAAGGATTCAGATGGTTTCTGCTTTGTTATTCGTTTGATAAATGTATTATATATATACACATACAAACAACACCTTTCGGGTTGGATCTATAGACATATATATATATATACATTTGATTACAAGCAACAGTTGTAGGATTTCCCTTCCGAAGCTTTTGCCGCTGTGCTTTTTCTATTTTCCGCCAGAGCGGCGCCGCTTGATCAATTCCTCGCCTTCCGAGCCGAAGTCGGCCAGGGAAGGAAGGAGAGGCTGAAAGGCTTCTTGGGCCAAATGGGCCTCAAAGGCCCCGCGATGCGCCGGACTCAGGGTGTGTGCAGCGAGTAAGGGCTGTGTTCGTGTCCGAAGGGATTAGTCTCATGAATGCTCTCTCCACATTCTAGCAACAATTATAGCCCACCTATCTTTTGCAATCCCCTCATGGTGGGTCACTTGTCGCTGTCCTTGCGTTGAGTCTACCAATCACACCCGGGTGGATGTGCTCGTGCTGAAACCGAGCTCTTTGGTCTGAGTTGAGCAAAACAGAAAAAACAACTACTCTGCCACAAGGGTTTCACAAATCCATTCCAAGAATCGGCGGATGTGGTTTTCTTCCCGCCCCACGGTTGAACCCGCTTTCTTCCCTTGTTTCAACCGCTTCAAATCAGAGTTTTTCTTTTCACTGTTTGAACCACCTGTCACATTCCCAAGACATCCTTCTTTAAACCGACTGTAGAGGAGTTTCCTTTGGTGGGCTAGGAGACATATGGTGTGTGTCTCAACATTAGAGGATTCATTAAATGTGGTCGGCTTCCTCTTTGTTTTCCTTCACCATTTTAACAGCAGTTCCTCTATGTTGAGACAAGCCCCTATGTTTTCACGCTGGACACCGCTCAGGGGCCGCATGTTGACGCACTTTAAGTGCCATCTGAGCACTAGTCGGCGCTTGCTGCAAGAGGCGCTACAGGCTGGGAGGTTTCGCTTGGGGGGGCCTTCGGCATCCTTGGGCCGAAGTTCGCAGATGGATGCAAATGTGTTTGCTTCTTTCTTTTGTTTGCCAGCCACCTATCTTTCCACCTGTTCCAGCTTTGAGCTGTGCGCAAGAAGCATTTGAGAGCGGTCCACTCCGTGACAAACAAATCTGCGGCCCGGCGGCTCCAGGAGCACGAAGGGACGAAGAAGCCACAGGCACGGCACGTGTAGTTATGCTGAAAGCTGAATGGTCCGAAGCCTCTCCGAAACTCGTCCCTTCCGCACACCTGCCGCTTCCTTCCAACCGTTGTTCTGAAAATCTCTGCTTCGCTGGGGCGCCCCTGCTTGCGGTTGCGGGCCTTCTGCAGGGCATGTTTTCGGTGGGATCGATCGGATTCGGCAGGCGAAGAACAAGAAGGGAGGAGCGACGGTGGTTGGCAGCTTAGGATGCTGAAACCTGGCGTGGGACCCTCAACTGGCGGTTGTTCAGCAAGGAGGCCCTTTGTTCAGGAAGGAGGCGTTGCTGAAAAATCTGGATTGTTGTTTGGGGGGGATGTTGGACTTGTTGATTTTGAAACCTTCTAAAAAGGGCAGTCGAGTCTATGGCATCGGGAGGGAGTTGAGGGGTTGATGATGTAAGGCCTTTTGTCCGGTGAAGCAAGCTGTTGACTCCCAGCAGAAAGACATCTCGATGTTTGTTGCGGTTTGGCCGCCTGCTCCACAAACGTGTTTTTGCGTTCCTGGTTGTTTGTTTCTGCCATGCCGTGCTTTTTTGCCTCAGAAGCAGCAGGCGGGCAGTTGTTCAAGACCAGCAGATTCTAAGTATCGGTGAGCAGGCTTGGGCAGAGTTGTGTCTGAGCAATTTGGGCAGGTTGGTCTATTGGTTTCTTAGATTCGTGCAAGCCGTTCGAGGCTTTTGTTTAGACGTTTCCCATCCAAGATGCAGATGCCAGTGCTGTGCTTCGTCTTTGGCTTTGCTTTGTCCTTGGCGAAAGGCCATTGAGAGGCAGCGTTGTTACAGGAAAATTGCCGGCGCACCCCCCTTTCCTGGGCGCGCGTTTGGCTTTTCCAAACCAACCCAAAATAAGTTCCCTCGAAGACCATTATTGATGGAGTTTGGAGCTAACTGGCCTATGGTAGGAAGCCTTGGCCTTTTGACCGGGTTCCGGTTCCCCTGAAAGCGCTGCGGCTCCCCTTCATCAGCGGAACAACCCCCTTCTGAAACCGGTGGAAAGAAAGACTAAAACCCTGCGGTTGGCCCTAGCCTATCATTTTGAGCCATATGGGTATGCGTCAAAATGAAAGCACCAAAAACTGGACCGCAGGTTTTGGTCCTTGCCATTTACCCAGGGCAAGCGGCAAGCGCTTTTCGATTCGGGCGCCGTGAGGTGACGGAGGCCCCCGCGCCCTCGCCAACAGCTGGGGATCCAAGGGCGGCTCCGGTGGTCGCGCCGCTCCGGTGAGCGTGCGGGCGTGGCTCCGTGTTTTTTTTGGGGGAACCTCTTTGGGGCTTTCAAGGGAAGCCAAACGGAAAGCAGCCAATTTGTGGGGTCGCCTAAAAATAGACACACCCAGATATGTGCTCAGCTGATCCCTTTTCTTGCCAGTGAACATTTGTGATTTGTCATTGAGTGGCATGTGCGGGAAGAATTCGCTCAAAGACAGTGAACATCACAAGTCAGATTGTTACACCCCAATTGAACCTGACCAACCTGACTCTCAGAAAAAGTAGCGTCTGGTGGGCCAGGGCTGGTGGGAGTACGTCTTGGTATCTTTGGCACGACTCAGTTTTGGACAGGGTCCCAGAACGGGTACCTTGTGTTGACCGCCCATTTGGCCCCCATTTCTTGCGTTGGAACTTTGGGCAACATGTGTTTGAAGAACTTGATCTTGATAGGTTCTGTAACTTGCTGGTGCTCAGTAGGGAATGAACCCAGGGTCCCCTTCAAGGAAACCACAAGGGATGGTTTGCAGGGGTCCTTCCCTCATTCCCGACCGAGCACAAGCAAGTTGAGTAATGGATGTTGGCCCGATCGCCCAGGTTCAGGTAAAGATCGAAAAGACCTTTTATCACTTCGAGACAAGTGAGGCCACGCTCGTTGGTGCAGACGCGATGTGGACCCACATGTACAGGGAAGCCCCTATATGGGTCTGTCCTTCGCTGAGGATACCGTTTTTTGGGATTGGCTTGAATTGTGAGCTACGCGTTCCGGTTGCCAAGAACCCACCTACGATTTTGGAGATATTTAAGCAACTAAGTAGAGAACAAGGGAAACCATTTGATCCAACATGTTACGGTAGTCTGAGTAACTGCTGGCAATATTGGGTAAGACGCTTGTATTCTTTTGCAACTTCCTGTTCAGACCTTGGTCCACGGAGTGACCAAAACTCTACGTTCAAGGGCTGATGGCCTTTCTGCTGAACCAAAGCGCTGAATGTCAGGGGCTGCGCGCGCCAGGTTTCCCACTGGCGGCGTGAGCATTTTAATGCTGCCATAGCATCCGATTTCTGGACTACATAGGTTCTGGATGCCCCGGTTGGTTTCTCCCCCTTGAGTGCAAGAGGGCTTACATATGCTTCAAAGCAGGTGCGTGTGTGTGTGTGTGGGTGGGTGGGTGGGGGTGGGGGCATGGAAAAGAGGGGGTTTAAAGGGAAAGTATATAGTAACTGAATGGGGTCCCGTTTCAAACGGGAAAAACTCATGTTCGAGTTTGGGGGGTGGAAATTTAATATGGGGTTTCAAACGGGAAAAAACCCATTTTCGGGTTATGGGGCATGGGAAAAAAAGGGGGGGCGAGGGGGGGGGGGGGGTGCGGGTACGGGTGCGGGTGCGGGTGCGGGTGCGGGTGCAGGTGCAGGTGCAGGTGCAGGTGCAGGTGCAGGTGCAGGTGCAGGTGCAGGTGCAGGTGCAGGTGCAGGTGCGGGTGCGGGTGCGGGTGCGGGTGCGTGGGTGTGTGTGTGTGTGTCTGTGTCTGTGTCTGTGTCTGTGTCTGTGTCTGTGTCTGTGTCTGTGTCTGTGTCTGTGTCTGTGTCTGTGTCTGTGTCTGTGTCTGTGTCTGTGTCTGTGTCTGTGTGTGTGTGCGTGTGCGTGTCTGTGTCTGTGTCTGTGTCTGTGTCTGTGTCTGTGTCTGTGTCTGTGTCTGTGTCTGTGTCTGTGTCTGTGTCTGTGTCTGTGTCTGTGTCTTGTCTGTGTCTGTGTCTGTGTGTGTGTGTGTGCGTGTGTGTGTGTGTCTGTGTCTGTGTCTGTGTCTGTGTCTGTGTCTGTGTCTGTGTCTGTGTCTGTGTGTCTGTGTCCTGTGTCTGTGTCTGTGTCTGTGTCTGTGTCTGTGTCTGTGTCTGTGTCTGCCAACAGCACGGTGTCATGCTCTGTGTCTGTGTCTGTGTGTGTATGTGTATGTGTATGTGTGTATGTATGTGTGTGTGTTTGTGTGTTTGTGTGAGTTTGTGTGTTTGTGCGTTTGTGTGCGTTTGTGTGTTTGTGTGCGTTTGTGTGTTTGTGTGCGTTTGTGTGTTTGTGTGTTTGTGTGTTTGTGTGTTTGTGTGTTTGTGTGTTTGTGTGTTTGTGTGTTTGTGTGTTTGTGTGTTTGTGTGTTTGTTTGTTTGTGTGTTTGTGTGTTTGTGTGTTTGTGTGTTTGTGTTTGTGCTTGTGTTTGTGTGTGTGTGTGTTTGCGTGTGAGAGCTTTTGACGGCACCGTTTGTCGAGGTTACGGGAAACCAACAGGAGAGGGGTCCAAACCCCATTTTGAAGCACACCCGTGGCAGAATCATCGCCCCCAGGAGGCAGCGGGCAGTTTGCGGCGCTCGAAGAGCGCACCAGCTCTGGGTGCTTTGATGGAGCGGAGCCCAGGCAAGCGCCGTGTAACTGAACAGGGCTCCTTAAAAGATACATTTGCAACCATTTGAAACATGGCTTTTCCCACCAAAATAAAGGTACACACCACCATTGACAAGGCAAGCTTCAGGTGTATAATGTAAGGATTTCTGCTGAAAGTGCCAGGG
>CAUJNA010002527.1:25000-30824 GCA_963377175.1 Effrenium voratum | reverse complement strand
AAACGCAAACGCATTGTCGCAGCGGACAGCTGGGTCCGTGTAAAGGCTTTACCGCAAGAAAAAGACAAGTCGTTGCTTGATTTACTCTTCAAAGCCCCAAATAGACTCGATGTGTTTGCGGGGCCGCGGCCGCAACAGGCTTGGGACACCCCGCTCGGGCCGAGCACAGATGCCGCGCAAAGGGCTGGTAAGGACAAGCAGACAGCTCGGGATTCCGCTGGGCCAAACGTGCCAAGGCGCACGATACGGACCAACACGTAACGCTCGGGAGCTTAATTGCAACACGCAGGGCCTGCAAGGACAAGCGGGCCAGGCTCGCTAGCCCGCTCGGGAGCCCGCTCGGGCCTTCAAAGGCAAGCGAAGCCGCGCTCGGGATCCCGCTCGGGATCCCGCTCGGGGCAAACGCGGATGCCACGCAAAGGCGTCACTCTTGCGGAAGCCATACAGTTAGCACACGCCAGACTCTGGCAACCTAGCTTGGGCGTGTAGCCAGGACTTCTTTGCGATCACGCTTGCCAGCGCGCTTCTCCTACAATATTTGCCGTTTTCTGCAATGGCGTCTTGATAATTGAATTTGGCTTGGGGATTCACAAACAACGAGCCCCTAAAAGCCTGGCAACTGCACCCCTAAAAGCCTGCTTCTCCACCGCTATAGCAATGCCTCCTGCGACTTGAAAGCGCGCCCGTAGTAAAACGACTGACATTATGAAGAAGCTTGCTTCGTCCGAGTGTTGCATCATGTTGCGCGCAAACGCAAACGCATTACCGTCCCGAAATAAGCATGTGTGGAAGCTTTAGCGGAAATGACAAGTCCATCATTGAAAAAACACATGGTGCTCTGGTATTTTAACTTTGAAAGACCACAAAACACGCTCGAAGTTTTGCCGCGCAGAGAGGCTTGGGATCCTGCTCGAGACGAGCACAGACGCTGCGCAAAGGCGCTGGTGAGGACCAAAAGCAGACACAGTCGGGATCCCGCTCGGGCCAAACACGTGCGCCGCGCCGAGGCGCAGATAAGGACCACTCGGGCCAACTACTATGGATGCAACTCGCAGGCGGCTGAAAGGACCAAAACGGCCAAGCTCGCTAGCCCGCTCGGGATCCCACTCGGGGCAAGCATGCGGGTGCCACGCAAAGGCGTCAGACCCTCTTGCCGAAGCCATACAGTTAGCACACGCCAGACCCGCTTGCGCCTCCTTTGGCCGTGTCAGCCAGGAGTGTTCGCATCACGCTTGCCAACGCGCTTCTCCTACAGTTTTTGCCAAGCAGACACGCTCGGGATCCCGCTCGGGCCAAGCGCGTCAGTCCTGAACGATCCGCTACAAACGCGCAGGCGGCTGAAAGGACCAAAACGGCCAGGCTCGCTAGCCAGCTCGGGATCCCGCTCGAGCCGGCTACGGATGCCACGCGGGCAAACTTTAAAACTTTCAGGATCCCGCTCGGGAGAAACGCGGATGCCACGCACAGGCATGTGCGAACGCAAGCGCAAACGCACTTGGGCTTCCGCTCAGGCTAAGCAAGCTTCAAGAATCCGCTCAGGCTGAACTTGTAAGGCCCAACATACGGCCAAACCTCTGACTTACAGTTAGCACACGCCAGACCCTAGCGCCTTCTCAGCTGGTGTCAGCCAGGACTCTTCGGATCATCACGCTTGCCAATGCGCTCCTCCTAACTACAGTCTTTGCCCTTCACTGACATGGCAACGCAGCAGTTTTAGTGCGTGGCATGCACCCCCATTATTCGGCGAAGGGCGCGCTTCTCCCTTAGGTGCATCCATCGGCGCAACTGCGGCACCCCCCCCCCCAGGATGTTTCGAAGTAATGATGATTCTGGCATGGCACCCTGCAACAGCACCCTGCGCAACTCTGCAGCACCCTGCGCAGCTCTGAGTCTCGTCCTGCCTGCCTTCCTTCCTTCCTTCCTTCCTTTGCTTCCTTTGCTTCCTTTGCTTCCTTTGCTTCCTTTGCTTCCTTTGCTTCCTTTGCTTCCCTTGCTTCCCTTGCTTCCCTTGCTTCCTTGCTTCCTTGCTTCCTTGCTTCCTTGCTTCCTTGCTTCCTTGCTTTCTTGCTTCCTTGCTTCCTTGCTTCCTTGCTTCCTTGCTTCCTTGCTTCCTTGCTTCCTTGCTTCCTTGCTTCCTTGCTTCCTTGCTTCCTTGCTTCCTTGCTTCCTTCCTTCCTTCCTTCCTTCCTTCCTTCCTTCCTTCCTTCCTTTCCTTTGCTTCCTTTGCTTCCTTCGCTTCCTTCGCTTCCGTGCTTCCGTGCTTCCTTCCGTCCTTCCTTCCAAATGCCCATGTAAAGCTATTTTGATGCCAAGCCTTATTTCAAAGACCTTGAACAATCCGACTGCCAGACTAGTTGGAGTGCTAACTGTTGGGCCTCAACCACGGCTTGGGAAAAAACGCTGCGCAAGCGCCCAAACAGTTAGCACTCAACGTTGGAATGCCGTGCGCTAACTGATTGTGATACGACTATACTATTCCTCTTCCTTTCTTTTTCTCCTTTTCCTCTCTCGGGCGGGCTGCGGCGGCCCCTTAATACGCATCTCGCTCCCTTGTCTTCTTTCTTTTCTTTATGTTTCTCTTCTTGGGTCTTTCAGCTTTCCCGGGCGGGCTGCGGCGCCCTAAATACGCATCTCGGTCCTTCTCCTCCTTTCTCTCTTTCTCGCTCTCTCCTTCTTTTCTTCTCCCCCCTTTCGCTACTACTTCCGGTTGTTCCTCTTCGCCCGTTTAGGGATGGCGCGTTCGTGGTGTCGTTCTTCAACTTCGCGGTGCTCTTTCTCTACAAGGTTTAGGAGGGTTTCTGGACTGTTTGGGGTTCTTTGCCCTCGGCGGTGACCCTAAACTCGGTTTCCCGTTTTTCGTGTTTCTTGGTTGGGGTTTTGCCCGCGAGACCCAACGTGGGGCCTTTCTGTTCCTTTTGGGTTCTTGCTCCGTTTGTTTTCTGTTGGGGTCTTCGTCCGTCTTTCGGGCGCTTCTTCTTCCCCCCGAAAAAGAGACTCTTCGCCCCTCGCTGAGGGGCGTGTGTGTGCGGAGTGACAGAATACCCTGTCACCACAGTTTCTTGCGCAGGGGGATGCCGGGGACCTGTGCGGTCGGCATCCAACGAAGACGCTGCACTTGTCCTGTGATATCGAGGCTGATCACCTCGACGTACCTGTGCATCTCGTGTGATTCAAAGTCCTTTTGGCCCGTTGTTTCTCTTGCTGTGTGTGCTTCATGTTGAATTTGTAACGTTTTCGCTGCTAGACGGAAACCAAGTGACTGCAAGCCGAACCTACACCCACTCGAGACTCATCGGTTGTACTCGAGACTCATCAGTTGTACTCGAAAGATTAGCACCCTCCATCTGGAGTTTAAGTGTGTGTGTGTGTGTGTGTGTGTGTGTGTGTGTGTGTGTGTGTGTGTGTGTGTGTGTGTGTGTGTGTGTGTGTGTGTGTGTGTGTGTGTGTGTGTGTGTGTGTGTGTGTGTGTGTGTGTGTGTGTGTGTGTGTGTTTGTGTGTTTGTGTGTGTGTGCTGTGTGTGGTGTGTGTGTGTGGGTGGTGTGTGTGTGTGTGTGTGTGTGTGTGTGTGCGTGCGCGCGCGCGTGCGTGCGCGTGCGTGCGTGCGTGCGTGCGTGCAAAGTGTTTTTGTCTGATGTGGATGTGTGCTGTGCTTTCTGCCCTTGTGTGATCGTAAGGACATGCCGCTCGTTTTGTTGTCCGCGTGCAGGCGCCAGACGTCGTCCTCTTTCTGCCAAGTGAACAAGTCAATTTCATCCCTCTCACAAGCCTATTCGATCCCCAGGCCTTTTTGACAGTGGCTGCGTTTTTTTTCTTTTTCTTCGTGTGTTGCCGCAGGCTGCGCCCATGGAAGATCGATTGGCGTGGTTTTATTGCTGTGCGCTTGGTGGTGCATTTTTCATTTGCCTTGCTGTAGGTTTTCGCTTGGATGCGACTTTCATTTACGATCTGGATCGCCGTGATTTCTTGTGCTCCTCTCCATGATGCGTGGGTTGCTGCACTCATTCGAGCCTCCGACATTGGAGTACTTGGTGGGCGTGCCCTTTCCTGCAGCGTTGAGCGCAACCTCCGCCCTTTGTTCACGCATCGCAACAGACAAGCTCGCCCTTTTCGGCCTCAAGTGGATCAACAATACGAGATTTCGAGCACTGATTGGACCGACATTTTTGATGTTTGCTGATGTACTATTTTGTGTTTGGTTCTGTGAGCCATCAACTGAATCAATCGTTCTGCTTCGTCACTTGCATTGGACGACCCCCCTCTCATGAGCACGGCCAAGTCTGTCTGCGGTCAGGTTTTGGACAGACATGTCAAGGCAACAAATGTCGACCGAACGTGTATTCCCAACGGTCGATGAATCCTCGCTACATGTTAAACAAACAAACAGAAAACCGACTATCATACACCTTACAGTGTTGCTTCCTTAAGGCGACAAATCGCAGCTTGTCGGGGAAAGAAAGCAACAATTATTCCAAATGATAACCACATGTCGTTTCTCCCGCACTGGATTAGAGACACACGCAAACCAAAAGAAACAAATCCGGAGAAAGCTTGAGTGCAAGCGGCGGGTAATAAGTGAGAGTCAAGAGGAACATGCATCCAAATATCAAATGCAAAACGTGTGACTTTACTTCTTCACGTCATATCCTCATATGCTTTATTCACTGACTGGATGCATCTGTTTTTGAAGCGACATCTCAAAGCAATGCGTTGAAAAACTGACGGACTGAGACCCCCTCATCGGATTTCTTTCAAAGCAACTTCAATGCCAGAGTCCAGTCGACCTCAACTCACAAATAACCAACAGCTGTGGCATCCGACAAGCGTTGCTAAAGTTGGTCATGCTGGACCACATGACAAGCGCCGCCAGGCCCAGCCTTCATGCATTGTCGTTTGGGGGCTTTTGTGGGACATTTTCAATCCGCAAAGAGGATTGATTGCATTTTGTAGTATTTGCGTCGGTGTATCAACACCGGGGATTCATTCAGGGAAGCCAAAGTTGTTGTTGCGTGGTCGTGAATCGTCGTCATGTTGTTGAGACTATACGTTGCCTGGCAGGCTTTGCACAGTGAACCTGGCAATGCCGCATATTGAGGTTCAAACACACTTCAGCTTAACTAACCTCGGAGTTTTCAGCCAAACACGTTCTTTGAACATGAAACTAACCAGCTTTCATCGGCGAACGATGCAAAGTCACCTGAGCTAAAGGCAGCGACTTGTTCCAATTGTCGGTTGGCAGTTAGCCTTTCAAGGGCTTCCCATTGGGTTCCTAAATTTAAGATAAAATCCTCTCTCTGGGAGTCGTGCTTCAGCCATGTCGGGTCCCGGCCTTTGATGTGGTGGGTGTTGGGATCTGTGGTCAATGTGGTCAATGTGGGGGATTCAGCTCAATTTGCACAAGCACAACTTTGACAATGTAGTGTTTCCGACGGACCCCCAAGGTTACTGCATGTTTCGCCCGTGGCTCATGAACATGCGGTGTGCTGCCCTGTTCATGTTTGGGCGCACAATTTTGCAGTTGAATTTGATCATCCGAAGTGAGAGCATAGCAATGTTTGAAGGCTCCAGGGTGTAGTGGGAATCCTTTTGAAGGGAGTAGACAAACGTTGCGGTCATCTTTTCCCCAGAATGGATTGGTGAGTTGACAGAGATGAAGAGAAGACAGATAGGTGAAAGCGGTGCAAGAGGGGAATGGGGAAGAGGTCAAGGACGCATCTCACCATTCCTCACCATCTCTCTTCCGTCTATCTTTTCTTAAAGGATTCTTTGGACATGATGATTAAGATCCTGGATTATTAAGTCATAGATGCGATCCTTGAGCAAAGC
>CAUJNA010002527.1:0-17500 GCA_963377175.1 Effrenium voratum | reverse complement strand
CAACACCAACAACAACAACACCAACAACAGCAACAACATCAACAACAACAACAACAACGACAACAACAACAACAACAACAACAACAACAACAACAACAACACCAACAGCAGCAGCAACAGCAACAGCAACAGCAACAGCAACAGCAACAGCAACAGCAACAGCAACAGCAACAGCAACAGCAACAGCAACAGCTACAGCAACAGCAACAGCAACAACACCACCAGCAGCAGCAGCAACAACAACAACAACAACCAACCAACCAACCATAATAACCACAACAACCAAGAGAAGCAAAACAGCACAACAACCACAACCACGACCACAACCACAACCACAACCGCAGCGGAGCCACCACCAACCACAACCTCAACCACAACCACAACCACATTCATCACAAGAACTTCACCACAACCACAACCACAATTGATCGCTCACTCGACCGAGCGACCGACCAGCCAACCGACTTGCCGACCCTCCCACCAACCTACCTTGCAACGAACCCACCAACAGTAAGCGGCAGCCATCCAGCGCGTCAAGCAACAGCCAACAGACCACAGCAGCGACAACTGGACTACTGCTCAGCGAGGCTTTGGAGGCCTGGATGGACTGCGGCCCTGAGGGCTATGTGGGGTCGCCCAGCGACAAAGTGGTGGGAGGGGTGTTGGCCGTTTCGGGTCGTTAGGTGGGGTTTCCGGGGTTTCGAGAGGGCCTTGGACAACTTTCTGGTTGTGGGAATCGTTCGGAGGGTTTTGTTGAAACGGTGGCGACTGCTTTTTGCAACTTTTAAAATGTTTCATGTAGAATGGGGCAAAACTTGAGTGCGCTCAAAGCCGTTTTCCGTTTCTTGCGGCATTGTTAGTGATCAGTAATTGGGACAACTATTTTTGGCCTCTTCCAGCTTCTCTGGGAGGAGGGTTGAAGTTCCAGTTTGGGGGGGGAGGCGGCAGAAGCTATTGCAAACGGATCCGGGAGCCTTGGCCATCCTCGGATCTGGGGGTAGGTGCTGGACAGCTCTCGGCTGTCCGCCTCCCGGCTCGCCGGGCGGATCCCCTGCAGGCGGGGGGGAACGTTAGTCAAGACGCCAGAGAGACCCACTGCATACGCGTATACATACATATATATATATGTATATATACACATAATATACAGACGCATATATGAATATACATTATTCTACAATATATTTGTATTAAGGTTCAGGCATGTGTTTTGGGTTGGGTGAGCAGGAGGCTTTGTGGCTTTGTTAGCCGATTTGATTGTCGACAAGCATATTAAGCATATTTGTTGTTGTTGTGTTCGTCACTCTGCTTCTAGGATGGTGAGCAGGGAGCGAGTGAGTAGTGGGTGTCACAAGCTGTTGAGTGTCGCTGTGTTTGGCCGTTGTATTTTGAAGGAATTACAAGTGAAGTTGAATGTGTTTTTTTTTGTTCCAACCAGTCCAGTGGTGAGTGAGGTAGGAGGTGTACTGTAATATCCATTTTCTGGATTTTCCATTCCCTGGATTGTATGAGGACTTCTAAAAGCAAGGCATAGTAAAACTCACAATTTCAGGGCTCCCCACTTGGAGACATGGACCTCCGGTTTGTTTTTGCGTCCAGACGTACGGCCCCAAGCCGGAAATCAATCCGATATGTTGCCAGAAGGAGGTGCCCAGATGTTTTGAAACCGAAGGATCCCCAAACATTTTTTCTTTTTCCAAATTTGAGCGGGCCCATGTTTGTTCGGGGAAGGCAATAACTCCCCACCTCTCTCGGGGCATGTGGGGTGCAAATTGCCCTTTGTTTGGCTTTGAATTGCCTTCCCCGATGATTCTTGTTGGGAAGACTCTCCCGATCAATATATCAAGTTATGAGCTCCCCTTCAATCATCCCTTTCCAAGGCGATACCCAAAACGAGGGCGCCTTGTGAGCTTCGGTGCAAGTCCGTCGAGAGGTCCAAGTCCGCGGCGGACCTGGGCCGGCTCTTTGTGGAGCAGGAAGGCGGGGAAGGCGGACGACCGCTACCACCGACTGTAGTTTCGCTTGGAGAGAGCAGCCCTTCAGCCTAATGTACTGGTGAGTTCAGTCCTTTGGTTTCCTGGTTAGTGCAAAGGAGGTGAGATAATTCTTGACGTTTTCAACAAAAGCTATGTAAAGGGACTCTCTTTACACTGCCTTTTGGTTGCCTTCTCACTTATATATGGCGGCATCCAAAGGGGAGATGCCAAAAACGGGAGCCCTTGTCGATCAATGAGCGGAAAAACTCAAATTTAGCCACTTAGGATCCTAACTTTGAGAACCGCCCATGCATGAAATCCAAGGCTATCTTTAAGAGGAGTGTGATTTTTCTGGAATTTTATTTTGTTTGTTTGGATGTTCCTTTTTGGCTTCCTCCAGGCTGGCTGATTTTGTGTGTGTGTGTGTGTGTCTTTTTGATTTGATTTTGGGCGGTCCTATACAAACCCCAAACGCACGTAAGCCAACCCAGACCCAACCTGAACCAACCCTAACCCTACCCAAACTCAGCCCAAGCCTAAAAACCCTAAGCCAACCTCAAACCCACCCTAAACCCAGCCTAAACCCAGCCTAAACCAAAGCTTAGCGGGTGTTGAAAAGCGATGCTGAGGGTGCTAAAACGATGCTGGTGTGTTGATGGTGCTTGCTAAAAAATCGCTGTCTTTTACAGCATGACACAGCCTTGTTTGTCCGGCTGTCCTTTCTGTCCTGTCTGTTCGGTCTGTTGTGCTCTGCCTGTGTCAATCTCTGTGTTTCTGTGTGTCTCTGTGTGTCTCTGTCCCATGTGCCTGTGTGGCCAATGGCTCTGGGGCTCTGAATTCAATATTTGAAGAACTAGGCCTTTTTTGCCTCGAGGCGAGCCTGCAATCTTTGTGCAGATGTTGCGGCCGCAGGAGGGCAAGGCTCCTTGAATGGCTGGGGCTGGGGGATACGTGGGGGGTGCAACCGTTGGGTCTAAAGGGTAACTTAACTTGGACTTTTGAGACACCCATGTTGGCCCTTGTTCCGAGCTCTCCCATGTTGCCAGTGGGACGGGCTTCGCGGGCCAAAGTGGCCAGCTTGCAGCCATGGCCTTGCGCCACTAAAGCCCACGGAATTTCGCATTCAGAACGAATCTTGATTTTTGCTGGCCCTGGAATTCGCTGCTTGAAAGACTCCTTGTAAGACGCTCGGTAAGACTCCTTGTCAGGCCTTGTAAGACGTTTTGCAAGGCAGCCTTGGTTACTAAGGTCTGGAAGTTTCATGTAGTTTCATGAAAGGCGGCTCTCCTATTACATATTAAGGCTTGACAAAGGCTGAGGCTTACGAAGCCTTTTCACGGTTCAGGCTTGGTGGGGGCTTTGAGGGTGCTCCCACGTTCCTCATGAAACATGCGGAAGTTTCAATTCGTCCTTTGGGGCAGCTCTTGGAGCTGACTTGCGAACCATTCGGCTTTGTCTCAAAATGGGGCTCCCCAAACAAAAGCCAAAAGGTACCCTCAAAAACTGACACACCCATTTGAGCCTTTGCTTGAAACATGTGTTCCTTTCCTGCTTCTTGTGGTGCGGTGAGCATCGATTTCAGGATTTTTTTGCCAGCTTGCAACACGATAAGTCTGCTGAAGGTGACTTGATTGGAGCGGGGCGAGATGCTCCAGCAATTACTGGCAGGGCCAGTGGGCCGGTTGCATAGGGTGAGGGTAACCTGCCTTGGGAGCTCGTTTTCCAACAGATACAGAGGTGAGATGAGCTACTATCACTTGGCCCGACTTATTAATGTGTTGGGTAGCCCGGTATGGAGGGCTTTTCCGGACGCCTACGTCAGAGGCAGACATAGTATTTTACCATGTGCAGAGAAGGGTCGAAGAATTCTTCAGGTCCTGGAAGAGAGCCCCAAAAGCTACGGGAGAGGAATCCACAATCAACAGTTTCTACAACTGCTGAGACGAGGTAGCAGAAGGAGTTCTTGACACAAGCACGGGTTGCAACCATCATCAACCAGCCAGCATACATATGGCATCGTCCCAGAGGTGCACTTCCTCTACTTCTGGAAGGCGTTCGGAGAAGCCGCGCGCATCGCAGGTGCGGAGAGCCGTTTCGGGAATGCTGCAAGGAAGTTACCTAAGTTTCCAACCTAACACATCCATTCCCCCACCAAAAGGAGAATCTAGAAACTAGAATACAGGCTGGCTTTGAACTTAAACTTGTGGCTGTCAGTCAAGGTGAGTTTCCGTGGTGGTGATTCAACTGTCAGTCCTCTGATGCCAGGCCGATCTGGGTCCACAGGTCATGACTTCCCTTGCGCCACGTTGCAACGCACGTATACTACTCTCGCTGCGCCGTGCAATCGGTCCACAAAGTGACTGCCACTCCACAGACGACCGCGCTAAGGGAGGCACACAATTCAGCTTCGAACCGAGGTTCACGCATCCGCCTCAGTCTGCATTTCCTCCTCGACATAGCCGGCAACCACCACTGCCCATGCGGCAAAGTGAGGCGGGTCACGAGGATGGCTGCAAGTGCCATTTGAGAACAACTCACGCGCTGCTGCGTAGTATCTGGCAACGATGCGAGATACTGGCGCTTTTGTAGATTTTCTTGCACCTCCTGGATCCAGGCATGATTGGCCACTCGTCGGCGCGACGGTGTAGCGAAGGAGGAGTCTCTGACATGGGCGACAAAGACTAAACTTGCCTGTGGCATTACCCACTGGGCTGACGCAACCATGAGACGATAGTCACGCGCGCTGTCACGGAAGGCATAGAATGCCGGGGCACATTGGCGTGGTTCAACCGATCTTTAGCGGTGGCAGGCAAACTTGGATAATTTCCTCTGGGCCATCAGCCCTGCCCGACGAGACATCCACGCATGAAAGTGGCTCCGCCTGAGGCGTCACGGTCTTCAGCCTGGCATCCAGCGTCAAACTGATGATAAGCATTGCGGCGCAACTGAGGGCACAAACCTCAAGGAAGCCAGTAGGGCACCTACGGGCTCACTCACATGAATCATGGGGCTGAGGGCACCGAACCATCCGCGCGCAACGGCGTTAGGCGACCAAGGCGAATGGCCGCCTGAAGAATTGGCCATCTTGGCAGCGTGTTTTTGGAGGTTGCACACCAGCCCACAATCTGTGGCTCCTGCGTCAATTGCTGCAGCGATGCGTGCCTGCAGATGCCACCACAACTGTCTTGTGAGCCTACGCAGGATATTCCCGAAGAGTGCTTGTTTGGTAGCCCAGCGCAGGACTGTCCCTCGACATTGGAAACATTCGCTATAAACTCCCCTCAAAGCACCACCCTTTCCGATCTTCACCCGCCCACAACCCTGGAAGGGGGATAGAAAGATCCATAGACCTCAAATCTCAGGGACTGAAACTCCCCAACTTTTGAGGTGCTTCTTCGTGGGGAATGAAACATTTGCCGTGGTACCAAGACATCCTTCTAGAATGTCGCAACACGGCTAGCAGACCTTCTTTATTTGTTGTAAACCGCTGAGCAAAACCCAAAATTAATGCCCTGACGAGGCAAGCTCTAGTTTGGAGACACAACTGTTGGCACCATGACCCAGGGGTAGCCAGGTATGCTTCCACAGGGAAGCTGCGCCTTCACTATCTTCGTGCTCTCCAGGGGCTTTTTTGTATTAGTGTTAATTCACATTACCAGTTGTTGTCTTGGATTTACTCATTTCAGACTTTCGACCATACAAGTCACCAAACAAAACACATCGGCTCCACTCGGCTCCATGTTTTGTACTTGCATTCTTTGGGCGCCAGTGGGCCAAGTGCTTTGTGTTGGATTATCGCCTGGGGCCGGAAACAAGGCTTTTCCAAGGGGCCTGGTGTCTTTTTTCGGATTCAGGCGTGAACTCAATCAACAAGCACCCAGGCCCTCAGTCTTGTTTGTGGCCCCAGGCGTCGTGGGCCTGCGAGGCCTGTTTCCTGAATAAAGATTATCACTAGGGTTGAGGGAATGTAAGTCCAAAAAATGCTAAGAAAAATCAAGCCTATTCTCCAGCCCGCTGCGCAGGCCATGGCGAATGCAAACTGTTCGACCAGCACCTTTGCAGTTGGATGCGCGTGCGCACGAAAGCTGCGGCGGCGCATCATGTATTGGCACTTCTCAAAACTGCTCTCCACATATCGGAAGCAGCCATGCCAGTGGCGATTGGTCTCGATTTTGACACGTGCTCTGCACAGATGCTCAAACTGATGCACCGGATGGTCTCGCAGGGCGTTCGACCAGGTTGATCCCCACGGAGCAGGAACACGCTGCTGCTGCGGCATGATGCCTGCACTGATTGGCTGGTCATCATCAGAAGGCTGAACAATCGCAATCCGCCACAAAGGAACTCTCCTTGGGAAGACGACAGCCGCATCAGCTTGTGGGAGAGAGCGTTTGAAGCAATCGTTTCGTATGGGTCTTCAACATAGGTACTTTGAAGGAAAAAGCATAAACCAATGAGGATTGCCCAACAATGCCTCTGTGGCAGAACGGTCGCGTTTGACCCTGCCTCATCTCTGTCGGCTGCAACCCCACCAACGCCGGGGTGGTGTCAAATGTGACGCGGAATTGAGATCAGATTGGGCCTGCGAAGCAATCGACCACGCCTTCATCACCATGGAGCAACCAATCCCATCGGGTCGGTCAGACTGAAAATATCCAGCCGCACATTCGCCCCGGCTGGATTTCGCGTCCTTTTCTTCGGAGGTGCGCTGGCCATCGAGACGGAGACCTTGGCGGTGGAGCTGGCGATGCTCCGCGCCCCGCGACGGAAGCGGTCGGGTGGGTGGGGCGGTGGGTGAGCGCGGCATTGGGTTTGCTTTAAGTGATTGGGATCAAACCCATGGGCTTCATCTTGTTTTGTGGGGAAGCGGGTGAAGTGAAACTGAAGAGGCAAGAGTCCCTGTTCAGCATTGTTTCTTGTTGAAGCGTTGGGCTTTCTCCCAGAACCTAAGGGGAACGGAGCATGCCCACAGTTTGAACAGTTGCTAGTCAGCATTGACTAGTTGGGGGTCCCCGTTCAGGGCTTCCTTTCTACAGACTGACGGAACCACTTCTTCCCAGGCAACTCAGGACGTCACTGGTGTTTTGTTTTGGTGTAGGGCGGATTATGAATTAATTGGAACGGGTTAGTTAGTGACTGGGGAAATTAGGAACTTGTGAATAGATGAGGTTTATCAATCCATTTTGAATCAGGTTGCTAGTGAGTGATGCATTCGATCATAAATCTGTCATCGACATGGGACATTCATCGCTGCTTTGACGTTGCAAAATTTGATTCAGCACAGGCACTCAAATATGCTTGTAAGCAGGATGAATTTGCAGCACATGTGGCGCTGCCTGCCACTAGGAGCGAAAAAAGCTTTGGGGTATGAAGAGGTTTACACATTTGGATCAACACCGAAAGACTCGCTAGTAGTCCCATGTGTTTATGGGTAAGCTACTTTGACCATGGCTCATTGATTCCTTCCATGCCGGTGGAGTGTTGAAAGACACAGAGGGAACATGACAGATAGCAGTGACGACAGGAAAGAGGACATGTCCCAGGGCCTGGTTATGTAGCGATTGGTTCATAGGCTTACTTTTAACATAGCCTGATAATCCTTTAGATTCATCCAGTAGACAGCAATCAGAGGGTTTCTTAACATGGAGCCGTCTGGGTGAAAGCGAGCTACCCCTCATTCATCCGGGGTGTTTCATTGCCTGGAACTTGGGTCTTAGCTCGAGCCGGGCCGACCAGACATGCGTGCATGTAGTTTCCCCTATAGGTATCGAGGGGAACGATGTACGTAAGGATGAAGGTTAAAGATCCTGCGACGTTTTACTGAGGTGTTTCGTCTTGGGGTTTTCAGCATGGACAATTCCCCCACACAACCGTGAACACAATGCACTAACTCTCGTGTTTCTTCCACAAGCTAGTCAAAGAAAGGCGTTTGACACGCTGCAAAGAGCCAAACCGCCGCGAGCGAACCAAACCCTGCCGCGAGCGAACCAAACCCTGCCGGCGCCATGGAGCCACAGCGGGCGAAAGTGCGGGTCACTGGGGTGGTGAAGAAGCCTCCCGCCGCCGCCCCGGCTGCCCCGTCTGCGGAGGCGGGGCGCCGATCGCTGGGGTCTGCGGCAGAAAGTGGAGCCTGGTCTGATGCCAACTCCATGTTGCATGCGAAGATTCGTGGCATTTCAATCATGTGGCATTTTCTGTGCTGTTGTGTGTGGATGTGGCGTGTTCAGAGCCCCCCTTGAACCGTCACACCCACCAAGGGGAAGCCAATCTTATTACAAACATGAGTTGACGATTAATCATGCGAACAAAAAACAAGGACATTTTGTTTGTGGCAGGGCGTGGTTCACTTGCCCCAACTTCGGTTGAGTTTGAATTTGAGAACTCAAGATGCAGTCGGACCTATTTCGTCCAATCCCAGAGCCCAAAGAAGGGTACTTAAAAAGACAAAAAGACAGAAAGACCAAAACCGCCCTCCGCCGTTTTTTTCTTCTTTCAGTGACCCGTGCCGGGAGTCCGCCAGGCCTGGTCCACTCCCCAGCGGGGCTTCTCCACCGGCTCTCCGGTGCCTGCGGAGAAGGAGGGCGCCGGGAAGCCCAGCGAGCCAGCGAGCCAGCGAGCGGTCGAGTCGGTCGGTGACGGTCGACTTGGAAGACGCCGGGGGGGAGAATGCCGAGTTTTCCCTATCACCAACAGGCAACGGTGTCAACCATGGCTTCTGGGTGCGAAATGGATCTCGCAACCATGCACGGTATCAACGACAGGAGCCACGTTGATGTGATTTATCTGGGGTTCGCTGTTACGGGATGACCTGGTTTGTTCCAATTGATGCCACTTCAACCAATGCACCCGTTGTGTCTTGAGTTGGTTCATTTGCTTGTAGAGGGAAGCCGAAGCTTCGAAGCTGATGCTCATGGAGAGTGCCTTGAGACAAACTTCGTCACATCCCGTGAGGCACGGGTGGTGAACACCCAGGCCGACCCGATTTGGGGTGGGAGTGGATTCAGGGGGTGGGAGGTGTCAGGTGCAATTCTGAGATTCGCCAGGGCATGCGTTACTTGGAAGGTTTGTTTTGGTTTAAAGGGAAGCTCAAAGAAAACCACGCATTCCACTGCGTAGACACCAACCCAAATGGGAAGGCGGTAAGGTAAGCACATTTTTGCAGTAGATGCAGGGGCATGCTGTAGTGTCTCGGACAGAAACTAACTTTCCAGCCTGCGATCATTTTTTTCTCCACCCACCATTCGTACTAGCCAAGACTTTGTGAGCATGAAGCAAGAGAGTTGGACGGAGTGCGCAAACGTTTATGTGTGCAAGCGAACCAAGCGTTTGCGCTGCCTGGAACTTCAGTCTTATGTTTCCAAAGGGCACTTGGGCGCCTAGCTTGTTTTCCGCCAGAAACTCGAAACACACTCGGCGCAGAGCGGGCCATGCTAAAGATGTTCTGTCAGTCGGCAAGCAGAGGGGGAAGTGGGCTCGGACTGCTTCCCGCAAGAAATGTGATGCCTGTTGGGGGGAGTTGGAGTTGTCGTTTTCTCTTCGGGGCACATGCTCATTGCGGCAATGAGTCCGAGAGGGTTGGAATCATTTGTTCCGACCGCCCGCTTTCTCAAGCTGGAAGGACACAGACAAACCAGAAAGACAGTTGTGTTCGGGGCTGAGAAGAGGATGGTCTTTCCACTTGTTTAGGAACGAAGGACGCTTTTTGTGCCTCATAGAGTCCATGTCGGTTAGGTGGACCCATCCGGATTGATCCAAGATTTCTGTAGCGAAATGTTACTCATTTCGCAAGGGGTCCTCCGGATTGAGACAAAGCGAGCATAAATCTTGGCAAATGGACGTGTTACAGAGGGATTTGGGACATCACCCATGAAGGTTCATTTCTGGGCGTTCTTTGTGTAGTCGACCTCCGTTTAGTGGCTGAACACGTCTCGAAGTCTCTTTCCAAATCCATTATCAAGAGGGTCCTGTTCTTTTTTGACTTTTGATGCACAGCACAAGCTCAAGATTGGGGCTTGTCTGGACATCGGCGGACCTTTTGGCCGTTGTTTCCTCGGTTGTTCCAACCCGCCCCCCCCCCCCCTCCTCCCTTTTTTTTCTTTCCCGCGGGCAACCCAAACCTCACTTTTCGATGGTTTTGACCCTTTTGGGTTTCTTTTGTTCAATTCTAGGGTCCAAATGGTTGCAGGTCCTGAAGGTGACTGGAGCCCACCAGCTCCAAAGCAGACACAATTGGGGCGCACCAGAAGGGACACATCCAAGTTACGCACAGAAACCAAGGACGTATCCAGGGCGAAGGATTCAACTTTCCCTTGCCGTGCTTGAAAGGTGAACCGCGTGCCGAAGGCCCGGAGTGTGTGCGTGCGCGTGCGTATGTGTGCTTCAGGGCAACCACCAGCACCAACTGTTTTGGACAGCTCAGACTCATCCAACCGTTGATTGGTTTCAGCAAAGTCATGACTGCTCAGGGGCGACCACTTTGGACGTTTCATCACACTAGTTGTGCTGTGGCCTCGCGTTTCCCCAAAAACACATACCCATCATGAATGGCCTCACTATCCATGCCCTTCTCCTGCCTCTCGGACCTCCTTTCATTAAAGGTGTTGCAACACTTGCTGACAAGTCCGTGTATTTTCATCCAGGGCGCAAGGCAAAGCCAGCTCTTTTTTCCAAGAGAAAGAGTGATGTGCCCTTTTCCAGTGGGCCAACCGCTAAAGTCCTTGCGCCTGGGATTTGCGCAGGTATAGTAGATTTGTCCTGGTACCTCGCGTTCCGGGTGGTGTGCGTCGTGCTGCGGAGGTCTGTTAGAACCCCTGCCTGGACGGGCTTATAAGGGACCCTCGCAAATTCACGGCCCTTTTGCAGGTTGAAGTCACATGGGTATTTTGCAGTCGATGCTGAAGATGCCAGTGTTTGTAATGTCGGGCGCTGCCAGTGCAATTGGCAATGTCGGACATGCAAGAATGGTGCATATCGGTTTCTCTGGCAATGTCGCCGAGCCAGATCACTGATGCTGCTTGTGCTGTGGATGTGGCTGATGTCAGTGCTGCAGAATGGCAGCGATGTTGGTGACACTGTCGATTTCAGTGTTTTTGGTGTGGCCAGCGATGCTGGTGATGTCAGCAGTAATGATGAACAGCAGCACGTCACATCTGCAAAAGGACAGCAAAGCCAACGCATTCCATGTATCAAACCTGAACTTCCCTACCGTAAGCCAATCATGTCGTATCCATGCCTTCAAAGCGCACGCAGGCATTGTCGTGATGGGATACGTGTGGTGCTTGTGCCCCCCCCCCCCTTACAACCAATCATGTCGTAGCCAAGCGCGCTATACTGCCAAAAAGGACCACCCCACCCCACAAGTGTTTCCCTCGGGCTTAACAGCGCCGGTGGCACAAGCAAGGAGTGAAGAAAGGAATGCCCCGCAGCAGATTCCCCACTTTGAGAACCTTGGTTTGGTCCTTTTGAGTTCCATCTTAGTTTGAAGGGGACTAGAAGCTCGAAACATTTTCGCATGGGATGTGGGGTACTCTAAAACAAATTGAGTCACAGCACGTCATAAGTATACTAGACGAATGTTAGTGGTTATCCTCCCACCAAGCCTGGAAGGGGGTCAACACATCCCTTTATATACTGGGCCCAGCATATTCATGGACTTAGGGATCTTGTGAGCTCAATTCCATGGTACTGGTGGGGCCTTCGGCAGGTGCTGGTGCACGGCCAGCACTCCGAGAGCGGCGCCTCCATCGCCACCCGCGAGCCCTCGCCGCCTGGGCGCCTTGGGAAGCAGTTGGCCCAGACGAAAATTTGAAAGACAACGTGCGGGGGCATTGTTCCTCAAAATTCGAGGATATGAGGCCCAGCTATCAACTACCGCCCTTGATCTTGTGTGATACATCTGCGGAGGTTCTGAAGACGAGGTCGATTTTTGCGATGCAGCCGAGGAACTCCTCACCCGAAGTGATCCGCAAAAGGCGCTTTGGCCTGCGGGATGGGGAGATGCGCATTTCCTCGTTTTGGGAACTGGCAAATCAGCAGCGAATTGTCATTTTCCCAGCAACCAGTTCGGACATGAGCGAACTCTGAAGCATCAGCGATACGGGTGGTCACCATGTTCCCCCTTTCGGTTGGAACATACTATAGCCTCTTTGCCGTGTGATCATCTCCGTTTACCTTTGGAAAGGCCAACTTGAAACGAGTTTCCTTTGAGACTTCCTTCTTTTATTTTGTAATATTTTGATGACGATCAGTATTTTGATGACCATGCCCATGATGACGATGATGATGATGATGATGATGAGGATGAGGATGATGATGATGATGAGGAAGAGGATGATGATGATGATGATGATGATGATGATGATGATGATGATGATGATGATGATGATGATGATGATGATGATGATCATGATGATCATGATGGTGATGATGATGATGATGATGATGATGATGATGATGATGATGATGATGATGATGATAGGATTACTACTACTACTACTACTACTACTACTACTACTACTACTACTACTTGTACTACTACTACTACTACTAATAATAATAATGATAACAATAATGACAATTGTTATTATTATGAAGCAGGTAACACGGGCGACCTTGTGATGTTTTAGTTTGTGGATGGTTGACTTAGACAGCTTGTGAGAATCAAGTATGGGAGTCAGGGTTTCTCAGGCTGAACTTCTTCTTACGGCCCCAAAGATGTTCACTTTTTGCTTTTAGGTCCTGGAGACAAGTGAGCAGAAACTTTTGTGGGTTCACTGAGATGGACCTAGATCAGGTCTACTTCAGCTGAATCGTTGAGGTTTCCATGCACCGCACTGCCACGGACCCCGGACCGAGTGGGATCTCTTGGCAAAAAGGCCATGATTTTCAATGCCAACCCTTTCAAAATTGGTGCAACCACACCCCTGTGAACAGACTGACCACTATTATACAAGGTCCCTAAGTTGAGGGCGACTTCGACTCGCTCCCAAGGAGTTTCTTCCTGGCAGCCCAACTGGCTTCTAGTCGACCTGATATTTCTTGAATCCATAGGCCCCCAAGACGCGTAAGCTTGAGCTTTACTGATTCTAGCAAAGGCCAAAGAAGGATTCTGTCAGTTCCAGGGTGGCATATGTTGGGCCTTGTTCTATTTGGGTTGTTTGCCAATAGGGGAACCCAAACGGGGGGGTTCCTCTTTGTTCCCTTTTAGATTCACACAAATGAGACCAATATTTAGCCTGGTTCTCATTTGGCCGCATTTTTACGTGCATTCCTCATGCCCCCCTCCTCTCGGCTTTCCATTCTTGTTTTCCTCTCACTCGGGCGGCTTGCCAGGCCCATCTCGGCGCACTCGAAGGTGGTAGTGCGCTCCAGGTCCAAGTCGGTGGATGCGCACGCGCACGCGGCGGCGACAGGGCAGGAGAGCCGCGCGCGCGCGATTCGATTCGCAGGGATGCGAGGCAAAAGCCTTAGGCCATCAAAAGGGATGTTTGAAGGGGAGGAGGGTGGACTTCAGCCCGGTTGGCCATCAAAAGGGTGGGCTTGCCACATTTTACCACATGCGCCACGAGCAAACCTGCGCGAATGAAGGCTCGGACGGGAGTCCTCTCGCCACTGGGCGCCCACATGGATGCTTTCCGGATGTTGCACATGGATGTTGGCAAAAAAGATACACGCGTGAATTTCCGTGCCCTGCTGCGGGGGTTCTGTTGTGGGCCTTCCTTTTCCGGGCTGGTTTGAGCATTGATGCCGTAAGGGGAAGATGACCCACCCTTCCAGGGTCTCAGGGCGGAGTGACCTGTTTGAGCGAAGCGCGCAGGAGCTAGCTTCAAAGCCGGACGAGGTGTGGCGCACCTCTGTTTGGCAATTTAGACACCAATTGTACAGGGTCGTTAGAGGTCACATTTATTGAAAGTGTTCTTCATGGCACGTACGAGATTTGGTCAACATTTTCAATCTCGAGGTTTGGTCAATAAGCCTCGGTGGAGCTGACTTTGCAATGAACCATGAGGGAGGTATCCTCCATGAAGCTGGAGGGAAACAAAGTAACAGGAACAAGCTGACGGTACTCAAGGGACCGAAAGGACGCAGAACAGGTTATTCCAATGCTCGTTGTTGCTTGGGAACGCGATGGTTTCGGTTTCCGAGTCTTGCTTTTCTGTGGTTTTACAGTTGTTTGTTGAATGCCAACATTTCACGGTCCGCAATGTGAGGACAATTTTGGTGAACTGACTGGTATCCATCTCCCAAAGCATTGGATGACTCAGACGACTTTCGTTGAACGCAGGGAGCGGCCCGATTGAAGTTCGGAGGAGACATTCAGACTGTCGAAAATGGCTCCCCTTCGGAGGTCCATGGGCCAGGGGATGGCCTCTTTCAAAGATTCAAGGCTTATTGGGATGCCTCAGGTTCCTCATTTTGCCACCTCTCACTTGCGGATTGCCGAAACGCTACACTACATCACCCACATTTGGGTGTGTTTTTTCAGAGGGGCACACCACCCCAAATGAGCAGCAAAGGAGAGCCTGCAACCGTGTGGCACCCCGCTTCCCTTTGAAACCGACCACACAAAAGAGCAGTCAAGAGTCCAATCAGCCAAACATCCAAGCAACCAACCCACCAGAAACCAGCAACAAGCACCCCAACCAACCCAACCACCCCAACCAACTTGGCCAACCCAAACAACCAAACAAGCCAACCGGCCGACCAACCGACCGAACGACCGACCACCAAAGGGCATATCCCACAGTGCGTGGTCGGCAGTCTGCCGTGTCGAGTGGTGCCAAGCGCAGGGCGAACTCGCCAAGCTCCGCACAGAGAACCAGCTACTGCGGACGCAGTTGCAGCAGGTGAGGGTTGGCGGGGGGGGCTACTGTTGGCCGCGTTGGCCGGATCCGGCTACATGCGCTGTCGCAGAGAGTGAGATTTTGCCATAGATGTTGCCGCCGAAAAAAGCCTTGCTTGTGGTTGCCTTGCAGGCATTGCATTGATACAGCCCGACAGATCAATACGTAGATGCTGTCTGGTCCTTTTCACATTCTTGTCAAAGCAACAGGTTCAAACCCGTGAGCCCGTCCAAGGAATCCTTAAGGGATTCCCATTCTAATCTGCAAAGTTGCAGCGGAGCGATGGATTTTGAGGACTGACAAGCATCCCCATCCGCCAGTGTTGGACAATCTTCTTCGGCGGAATGCACACGGAGAACACCAACATCACGGCAGCCAAATTGCCTTCATTGGATGGCAGTGTAAGCTTGGTCGGTCCCGAGCCCCCCTTTTCAGAGAAGTGGCTTACCGCAGATGTATTCATTCCCAGGGCAGGCTTTGACAATCAACAGCTGGTTGGCCTCAACAATTGTTTCCTGAACAATCTCCCGCTGTATTTCTTGAAGGGCAGTTTAGAATGGAAACGGCGCTGACCCCAATAGAAACACAGTGCAAAGCGTGATTCTTGGAGACACCAGCTGTTTGCGCATAATGTGCTGATCCGCACAAAGGACATGAAGACAGCGAAGATAAATTATACTTCCAACTTGTTTTCTCAAGAATCGGCCTACAACAATGTGAAGTTGAATAGAGACAAAAGGGGCTTATGTTGCTTTCAATGGGGATGGATGGTGCCCAGATGAGAAGATGAGGCCGGACGTTTGGGCCAATGACCTCAAACAAGCCGCTCTCCGCATGGCTACTAAGCGCAACATCTCGATGATAGTGCCGGTGTTCAGGAAGCTGGACCCATTTGTGCCGAAAAAAGCTGTACGATGCAGTCAGATCTTCCAAGAGCAATTTAGAAGCCCGTGCAACAGAAACCACAGCCGCCAAGTTGGACGTGCTGTTTGAGTAACGCTCCCAAACTTCGATCTCTCCCCAGAAGCGTCTTCTTCGGTCCCCTGGTCTCCGAATTCGGGAGCCTTTAGACAATGTCACACAATGGTCCCGACTCCCGACCTCTGTCCATAGACGTAATTGACTCACTGGGCAAACCTTCCTTGGGAGTTTGTATTTGAAATTTTTGTCGACGACCATTTGTGGCAAACTTCTAGGCTGGTGTCAGCAGCCGTGTTTTAGAATGTTGCCCATGCGGCGGGCAAAGTCGAAACATACCAGAACAGGCATGGGCAATGGCGAGAAGGCCACCTTTTGATTGACATATCCAGCCTCACACTGTCATAGTACCAGCATGTCTCACCAAGCAGACCACTTTGGTCTTATGGTACCCGCACAACGACGACAAATTCGGTATTTAAATGTGGGGATGCCCCTCAGCTGCTATGGGATATCCTCAAATTCAACAAGGGAACATGAACATGTATACTGTATACTCGTTTTCAACAGCAGGGCAACCACTAGAACTCGCATGTATAGTGCAGGGCACACATCACTTCCATGTCAATGTATAATGCACACACACACACACCTCGTTTGTATGAACCAAGGATTGGTTAAAGACTCTTAAAGACAGAATGCCAGAACCGCACAACTACGATATTTGCGTACGTATTCCAATGACGCCAGCGACTGTCGTGGCGAGGGCATGGAGCAGTCCAGAAGTGTGGCGGCCGAGAAGATGGTTTTGCAGGCCGAGAAGGACGGCCTGGAGTCCAGGAGCGGGGCATGCGGGCGGGGGCCGTGGGGTAGGTGCACCACCCATTTCAGTCTATGTTAGTGGGGATTGGGATGTTCACTGGGGGTATGAGATTTTGACCCATGGCCATTTGGCTTTCTGAGCTCCTCTTGCAATCCGCCGCATCGCATTTTAACCACTCAACCCCAAGAAACTCCAAGGGCACATGGTGAAAACCAACTCAACTGGTAACAAGCGCATGGGACAATTTGGAGGTGGAAAGTGTGCGGAGTATCGAATCAATAAACGGGAGCTCGAGAGTAGCCAGCAATAGTTTACCATCCCACATTGGGGAGATTTTGGATTGGCTTTGGGGGTCTATGTAACACTGGCAACTGGTTGTCACCCCAAATGTCACAACATCCAGGCCAACTGTCCACTCCATCAACGTGGCCTAAGGGATTGGTTTACATTCCAACGTACTGTGGATGGACGAAATCCTGCACCACTTTGAAACCACGGGAAACCGTTGTTTGTTGTTGTTTGTTGGTATTTACAGGGGAATCATCAACTCAGGGTTCCTTCGGTGGTGCGAAATGGATTTCGTCCATGGACAGTCGCAACCAGGTCGCAAGAAATGTCCGATCCGCCAGGTTCGCGAAGCTGGAGAGCCAGCTGGCGGCGCAGCAGCGCGAGCGGGAGGTGCGGTTGGGTGGCGATAGTGGGTCAGTGGGGGGGGAGGTTTGTCTAGAGAAGTTGGACACTGCAGCCTTGGTAAGTGGGGGGTTGATCTACCGTTTTTTGGAGCAAGTTGGTTGGGGGAATCAGAGGGCGGTTCCGACTTCCTTGATGCCTGGGAACTGGATACCATTTCTTTGGAACGTCAGTCTCATAGAAGTGGGCATCCGAAAAAGGTCTTCACGACTTGCAAAAAGGGGAACTATTGAAGGGCACTTCACCTTTTC
>CAUJNA010002526.1:0-30828 GCA_963377175.1 Effrenium voratum | reverse complement strand
GTTTCCTTGACATTGGTGGCACCAATGTCACAAATGCGAGGTTCCCAGCACAGCGTGGAGGATCATCGTCTCGTGGACACCCCGGCCGCGCCACCTGCCCGGCATAGAAGCCTCCAGCCTGCCGAGCCTGCGCCGCCCGAGGTCCGGATTCCGACTTCGCTCTACACCGAGGTCGGTTTTCCGACTTCGCTTTTTTGCCTGCCCGGTGTCTCCCAGAAAACTCAGGGAGCGCACTGCTGTATAGCAGGGCACTCCCTGAAAACACCGGGAGCGCGTCGCTACACAACGATGCACTCCCGGCTTCGAATTTTGGGACTCTAGGCGCAGCGTGACACGGCGCGCACGGGGTCGGACCAGTGCTCCGCCACGCAGGGCAGCGCGCTGTTCTCCGCGTCCCGATTGTAGAAGAGAAAGGCGGGTGAACGGCGCCTCCGGCTCGCGCGCCAGCAGCTCGCCAGCAGGCGGATCAGCTGTGCGCGGCGCTCCTTCTTGGTGGTCCGCCGCGTCACGCCGGCGATCTTGAAGGCGTCCGGGTTGTAGCGCAGTACCAGCAGCTTGTGGCCGCTGCCAAGCGCCACACTGGCGGCCATGTCAAAGTCCCTGCGCACGTCGCAGCTGGGGTCGTAAGCCTTATGCTGCTCCTTGTCAACCTCCAGCAGGACGTAGCCCCACGGCATTGGCAGAGCAAAGTCCGCGTAGGCGTGGGCCGTCTCCGACCCCAACCCGCAGCCGCGGAAGGGCAGGTAGTGCTGGTGCTCGAAGGTGATCTGCGCGTCGCGGAGTGCTTGGTGCACCTCAAGCTCCTTACTCCTGGTCACTGCGCGCGGGTTGTCGCCGTGCCGCTTCTGCATGTGTTGTCTCAAACGGTAGGCTGCCCCAAATCGCTGCCCTTGCTTTGGACACCCCTCGATTTCACATACGAAGTTATGGCAAAGCAAGCACTGACTTTTTTGTCGGTTATGCTCGCAGATTCCTGCGCCACGGCATGTTTCCAGGAAGCCGTGCGGACAGCCTGAGCATTCCTTACAGGATCTGACTCGCCTGTCATGACGGCAGTATGTTTGGGGCTTGCACACACGACATTCCGCGCGACGGGTGTCATGCTCGCACCACGCTCCTCCACCGCAGCCCTGCCTGCAGTTTGTAGGAGTAACGCCGTGCGGGCATTTCTTCGGCCGGCGCACAGGTGCCATCGCTGAACACTCTTGTTTTCTCACACGCCCCGGCGAGCGGCGATGCAAACGGCCGCGCCGACAGGAGTCGAATTTTCAAGATGAGAATAGAGGCAGCTGTGTGGGCGCGAGTTGTTTAAAACCCACAGGCGCCAGCCCGCCCGCCGCGGCAGAGACCGCCGGAGGCCAGCAGGATGAACGCACCGCCGCGCTGGCGACCTGAAAAACTCTGTCAGCGCACTGCTACACAGCAGGGCGCTGTCGGACTCGCCGCCCGGCTTCCCGGCTTCGAATTTGGCAAGTGAAACAAAGGGGTGGGAAAGATCAAGCTCTTTCCTGTGCCGGAATACAGCAGCAAACAGTCCTCGGACCCCGTGGTGCCCCTGGTCCCGTGTACGGGCATCTTCCTCGGCCCCAGCAAGTCCGGCAAAACCGTGGCTCTGATCAGCCTGATTCTGGAGCAGTACAGGGGCGTGTTTGAGAGAATCTACATCTTCAGTCCGAGCATAAACGTCGATGACGGCTGGATTCCCGTCAAGAAGTATATCGAGGAGGACTTGGGGGTGAACGTGGAGAAAGACCAGGCCTACTGGGAGGATTGGGACGAGGCGGCACTGCGGCGCATCATGCAGCAGCAGCGCAAGATCACGGAGACGTGTAAGAAGTTGGAGATGAAGAAACTGTATCAGGCGCTGATTATCCTGGACGACCTAGCGGACATGCCTCAGCTCCACAGACCCAACGGCGCCCTGGATACACTCTTCATCAGGGGCCGGCACATGCAGATCAGCACCTGGGTGAGCTCGCAGAAGCTGAGGCTCATCAGCGCAGCTGTGCGGGTGAACATGCAATTCCTCTGCTGCTGGAGGCTGCGCAACCAGCACGAGCTGGACGCCGTCATTGAGGAGCTGAGCGCCCTGCTGCCAAAGGAGCAGCTGTACCGGCTGTATGAGCAGGCGACGCGGGAGCCGAGGAATGAAATGTTCTACAAGCGCTTTGAAGAGCGTTTTGCACTTGAAAAAGACGCCGATGGGAGCGGCGCTCAGCTTCCTGGGCCAGAAGCTGTTCGCCAGCTCCACGCTGATCAACGCGAAGTGTGAAAACATCTCCTGCTGCACCTCCGTCGCAGCCGTCCAGCCGCCCGTCGTCCGCCGGACGGGCGGGTTCCTAAAGAAAAGGATGACGACGATCTACGCGGACAGCGACTTTGAGGTAGACCTGGGAGAGTCCCTGCACTTGCAGAGCGACGCCCGGCTCGCCGTCTACAAGATCCGCCTGGCCGACAGCTTTTTGACCGGGGCCGCTACCTCTACTGAGTTAACGCCGCGCTGGGCACGCTGAACTGGTGTTGCCCGAGGGCGCGTACACTGGCGCACGGTTGGCCGTGTGGATCAGCTCCAACTTTGCCACCGCCACCTATAGCGAGACCACAAACAGTCTGAGCGTTGCCTATGACGGCAACCGGCTCATCCTGAACGACCTGGAGCTGCGCCAGCAATTCCCAGATGCCGCGGACTACCCTGCTGCGCCGCCCGCCTCTCCCACCAAGCCCTTCAGCGTGGACCACATGCTGGGCCCGAGCTTTGTCTCCGGCGGGCAGCAGGTTTTCGAATTTGTCCGGATGATGGCGCACAACGAGGTCTACCTGTGCTGCGCCCAGCTGGCCAACGCCAGCAGAGTGCTGGGCAACCTGGGCGACGACATCCTCTCCAAGATCACGCTGAAGAGCGGAGTGGGTACCATTGTGGAGACGGGCTCCGACGACGGGCACTTCACCATGGCCCTCAGGGGCCCGGTTACCCTGAGGCACATGCGCTTCCGCCTGACCGACCTGGACGGCAACGTCGTCCAGCTTCGCGGGTCGTCTTTGTCGTTCGTGTTATATCTTGACCACGTATAATTAAAAAGGATGGAGCCGACCGAACACGACAGGGCGCCGGAGGCGCAAGAGGCGCAAGAGGCGCACGCTGCGCCGGAGGCAGCACACGCTGCGCCAGACGCTGCGCAGGACGCTGCGCCGGAACCGAAACGGCGGGGCAGGCCCCCTGGGAGCAAGAACAAACCGAAGCAGGACGTGCCTACTGAGCCGGCTGCCCCAAAGCGCAAGCCAAAGCCGCCCGCGGTTGAGGCGCCGGTTGAGGCACCAGCGGAGGCACCACCGGAGGCACCGGCACCGGCTGAACCGGAGGCGCCTCAGCTCACAAGAGAGCAGCAGCGCGCGCTGCGCATGCTGGAGAGGCAGTCGGCTTATGACCGGCTGACAACAGGCGCAAGCGTACTAGTGTAAAAGCATGATGTCCATAGAGCCCCGCAACGAGCCGCGGATGCTCCGGTGGTTCCGCAGGACGTACCCCATGCTGCTCTTCAACTCCTGGCTGGGGGAGCGCAGGCAGGCGCAGGAGGGGCAGCGGCACCTGGACGACGTGAGCCGGCTGACGGAGGCCGAGGTACCCCAGCTGCGCTACGCGCGGGCCGAGCGCCGGGGCGTGGAACGGGCGGCGGACGAAGTTGCGCAACAGTAAATGAAGACACTTCGGGCGCACGGCTTGGCTTCAACCAGCGCCCGCGCTTTGAGCAGGTGGTGGGCTACCTTGAGCGGAATGAGCCGCTGCCCCTGGATCAGCCGGACCGCAAGGCCACATCTTTCGTAACGAGCCACTTCTACCTGGACGATTTTGTGCAGTCCAGCGAGGACCCCAACCCTCGGCCCCTGCAGCACATGGCCTTGCAGGCAATTCCCGAGGACGGCTTCCGCACTCCCGCAGAGGCCACGGACGAGGACGTGCGGCTGGCGCGGAGGTACCAAGGGTACAGCGGAACCCGCTTTGTTGAGGACGACCTGGCGGGAGACCCCGAGGCCGGCGCCCTGGCCAGCAACGCCGCCCTCCATCACGGACCGTCTGCGCAGCACTGCAGACGGCGCGCAGGCGGCAGCGGACCTCATAGGCGCAGGGGCCGCGGGGCTCGCAGCCGCGCAGGCCTTCCGCTCTCAGCTGCCCCAGGACGCCGCTGAGTACGTGCGCCTGAACGTGTTGCCCCGTCCGGGCCCGGCGCAGCCGCCTCCGCAGATCATAGGCCGGCCCAGTGACGTGGAGCGCCTCCTGGACGAGGCGGGGCAGCGCGCGCAGGAGGTGGAGCGTGGCGCAGCGCAGGCCGTGGAGGAGACGGCGGCCGTGGCTGCGGAGGAGGGTGAGGTTGCCGTTGCCGCCGAGGGCGTGGGCGGAGCCTTTGGGTACCTGGGGGGCCTGGCGGAAGGAGCAGCAGCCCTGGCGCCCACCGCGGGCGAGGTTGTTGGAACGCTGGCTGGCGCGGCGGGAGTTGGCGCGGCGGCAACGGCGGGGCTGGCCGTTGGCATTGCGGGCGGCGCAGCCTACGGCCTGGCCCGCGGCACGGGCTGGGTCCTCGAGAACACGCTCTTCCGGCCCCAGCAGGGCAGCGAGGACGCGGCAGTGCAGGACGTCCGGTCCGCCAACAACATGAATGACGCCACTCAGCCTCAGCACTTCACGCTGCGCACCGGCAGCAGCACGTCCGGCAGCCCCGCAAGCAGCCGCGCCTCCTCGCAGTCCGGCTTCCGCGTGCAGGCGCAGTCCAACAACACGCCGCGCCCCTTCTCCTGGGGCCTGAACCCCGTGGCCCTGCCCCAGTCCCCAGTTCCGGGCAGTCACGCCGGAGCTTGCCTCCGCCCAGCTTTGACCAGCTGGCGCGAGACATTGAGGCTGCGTAAAAAAAAATAAAACCCTCCTCCTCGGGGAGAGTTTATTTTGCACGGTTTTGCGCTACAAAATGCTATTCTTCTCGTCCGTACATAGATGTACGGACTACAAGAATAGCTTTTGCACGGTTTTGCGTTACAAAATGCTATTAGTCCAGTGCCTACGTAAATGTAGGCACCGGACTAAAAGCATTTGCACGGTTTTTGCGCCACAAAGCGCTATTCTTCCAGTGCCTACATTGATGTAGGCACTGGAAGAATAGTTTTTCCTTCGCCGTACGAGTCAAAATGCGTGTATATAAACAAGCATGGAGGTAGTCACCGCCGGAGCCCAGGATGAGCTGATGCAGAGCCTGGGCTACAAGCTGAAAACAAGCAACACCAGCTACGTGACGGCGCGGCATGACGTGCAGTACTTCCCCAGCTCGCTGAGCTCCTTCTCCCCACAACCTCTAGGGTCTGCCGCATCCCGCTGACCAGCGGCACGTCCTTCATCGACCCCGAGTCCATCACGCCGACACGACGGCACTTCTCAACCCGCTGTCCTGCGCCACGCCTAACCCTGCCTGCTTCTGTCTGTTGGCCTGGCCTGCTACCTGGCCAGGCGCTGGGTGACGACATCACCACATGCCGCACCGTGGGTTGTGGCATGATCTGCTGGAAGGGTACATATACACCGCAACAAGGCTACGGAGTGGTTTCGACGAAGTGAACGACCCGCATTCAAACGGCAGGGGTGCACTGCGGGCGGCTACGCGACGTGTTGCTGCGCCCCACCACGGTGTGCATCCTGCGCTGCGGGAACATGCTGCCGCCGCAGGCTGAACCTGGTGATGAAATACCGAGTTTTGCGGACGCCACGACTGCGCTGTGGTCCGAAAACGCCGGGGCGCACCCGGCGGGGGCCACGCTGAGCACCGACTTTGAGATCCAGAACGTCCGAGTTCTGGCCTCCCAGGTCGTCCTGGACTCTGCGCTGGTAGAGTCCTTCAACCGCGTGCTCCTCTCAGGAAGGTCCCTGGTGTTCAGCTACCCCACGGTGCACACGCAGCAGTCCAGCGTCCCGAACGGCGTGGCGGAGCACAACGTCACCGTGGCGCACGCCTTCACGAAACTCATGGGCGCGTTTGTGACCTTTTGGGACACGCGGGCTCCAAGATCCACTTGCTGGCCAACCGGGGCAGGACGTGGCCCCCATCGGCGCGGGGCAGGAGGACAGCCTCCTGGAGATGCAGCTGGGCAGCCTGCAGTACCCTCACAACCCCATGAAGGGCGGGCACCTACGACGACGCGGTGCGCAACATCGACATCGGCCGCGTGGGCTACCTGCGCCACAGCTTCATTGCCGGCTTTCCCACCGAGCGCGTGCCCAAGATGCCGCTGAGTGGTGTCAGCACCCGCTCGGGCGACCTTGCCCGGTTCACCTTCAAGGGCCTGGACGGCACGATGACGGACCTGTTCATCCACCTGGTGGCCAACCAGCTGGTGACGCTCTCCGGCACGGGCGTCTCTGTGCTTGACTACTAAAAAGGCCCGGTGCCCCTCTTCACCATTTTTGGCGCAGAGTGGCACCGCTTTTGAAGTTGAGGGACACCGCCACAAAAATGACAAAAAAAGGCCCGGTGTCCCTCTTCACCATTTTTGGCGCAGAGGGACACCGCAAAAAAAACCAGCAAAACCACGGAAAAATGGACTTGTTCCAGGCCCCTTGGAGGAAGCCACCTAGTCCGGAATGCTCAGCCGCTCCGCAAGCTCCTCCGTGGCCGCGCGCGCAATCTCCTCGCACAGCGCAGCAGGGACGCTGTAGAGCAGCTCGCGTGATTGGCTGACCCTCTCGTACTGCCCCTCCATCAGCCGCGGCCCCCGCTGCGCGGCCTGGAGGTGCGTGCCGTCCTGCCACGCCTCGCAGCGGCTGCCGGGCCTGCACGCGCCTCGCAGCGGCCTGCGCCGCTGCCCCTGCGACGCAAATTCGCGGGCGCGGCACGCGTTGCCGGTCAACCTGAGCGAGGCAGCCGCCCAGTCGATCTTGCGTTCTCCACGTGTTGTTCTGGCGCTCACCTTGACGGCGCGCTGCAGCTGGCTCAAGCTCGGTGCGGGCGGCCCCGGAAAGGGCCTGGAAGACGATCATGTTATCGATGACGCCCTGCTCAATTCCTCCGTCCATGCTCCAAGTCCGATGAACGCGCGAGTTTATCGCCGGCGAGTGGTGATCCTGTTTCAGTGCCGCCGACATCTGGTTTTTCTGCGGCACCGTCGGAAGGGCCTTCGAGGCGGCGGGCTGGGAGGTCGTCTCCCTGGACATCGTGTCGAAATTTGAGCCCACCATCCTGTGCGACATCCGGAGCTGGGACTACACGACGTTTCCGCCGGGGCACTTCGACATGGTTTGGGCCAGCCCCGTCTGCACGGAATACAGCCGCGCGCTGACGACGCGCCCGCGGCGGCTTTTGGAGGGCGACGCGCTGGTGCTCAGCGCCCTTGAGGTCATTGCGCACTTTGACCCCTTGATGTGGGTCATAGAGAACCCGGCCACCGGGCTGCTGAAGACCCGGCCGTTCATGGAGCGCCTGCCCTGGGTGGACGTGACCTACTGCAAGTACGGAACTCCGTACAGGAAGCAGACGCGGCTGTGGACCAACATGCCGCTTGTGGAGGCCCGGCACGTGTGGCTGATGGGCAGGCAGTGGGGTGTGCTCTTTGAGGTGCGCCACCTCATGCTGGAGCCCCTGGAGGCGCCGTGCTGCCCGTTCTAGGCCGCCTCCAGCAGCTCGGAGCTCGTGGCCCTTGAGGCGCCCACGTACAGGTGGCGCAGCGTGAGGTGGCAGGACTCCAGGTCCAGGCGGACGCGGTTGTGAAGGGTGAGGCCCTGGCAGCTGGCGTAGGTCACTGCGTGGCTTGGCCGGGTGGCCCGCAGCAGTTCCTGGTTCTTCAGCCGCATGCCGTTGTCCAGCCTCACTCCGTCCGGCTCCACTTCCGCCACGCCACAAAGAGCCCCTTGCGTATCTTTCCGCCGGCCCCAATGAGGCAGCCCCGGCCACACCCTCATGCTCTGCGGGCTGTTCTGTGTTGCAGCTTGGCAACACCCATTGTGGGTCTCACCCAAATCTATGTGGATGACCTGCGTCTCAGGAGCTTTGAGGCCTCCGGCGCCAGGGCCCGGTTCGCCGCTGCGTTGACGGCCATGCGCTTGCTGTGGCTGATGACCAGCGTGGTGTCCGGCCACCCGGGCTTGGAGGGGTAGAGCTCCTGCAGCCTCGCCTTGGCCTGCTCCAGCGTGGGGCACGCCTCCTCGCCGACCCGCAGCCACTTCACGAAGTCGAAGATGCCGGGGTCGGAGCGCATGTTCTCCGTGAGCGCGTGCCTGTGCCCGCCGGCCAGGTCGCGGATCAGCTGGCTGTGCTCCAACGGCGCGCTGATGGGCCGCCCGGCCCAGGAGTCCAGCACGGCCGGCAACTGCCGGAAGTCTCCCAGCAGCAGGAGCTTCACGTCGGCGTTCAGCCCCACGCAGGCCAGGTCCGCCCAGAGCGCCATGTCCAGCTGCGTGATCTCCTCCACCACCAGCCAGTCCAGCTTTTGCGCGCTGCCCCTGCGCACGTACCTGCGCACCCAGTGGTCGGCCGTCTGCGCCCCCAGCCCCAGGTTCTGCGCGGAGCAGTGCGTCTTGGACACCAGGTGCACCGCCTCGCCCTGCTCTCGCCACAATGGTCCGGGCCAGGTGCGTCTTTCCGGTGCCCGGCAGGCCCGTGAGCAGCAGGGAGTTGCCCGCCAGGCAGTGGCCCACGGGGTCATCCACCCCGTTCCACCTCCGTTGTTTGGGGCGCTCCGCCTCCATGCGCGGCGCCCTGCTGCTGCCCAGCAACGGCTTCGTCTCTTCCACGCGGTAGACCGGCGCGCCGTCCGGGTGGCGCAGCGCCTCCAGCGCCCGCAACCGCTCCGCGAAGCGCTTCGGCAGCCGCTGCTCAGCAGCCTCCTGGCGTAGACGAAGTCCCACACCATGCCCCCCTCGTAGGCGAAGGCCTGAGAGAAGTCCGCGCCCGCGCCGTCCAGCTCGCTGCTGCTGCGCACGCTGTAGACCACCTCCGTGCTGCGCGCCCACAGGCCTATCATCGTGTTCACGCTGAGCTTGGCCATGTGCTCCTCGCCCTCGGGCCAGGCGGCGTGCATGCGCTCCAGCGCGCGCCGCAGCGTCGCCGCGTCCACGTGGCTCCGCGCGGAGATGCCCAACACAATGTGGTCCCAGCGGCAGACGCCCAGGTCCAGCATCGCGGCCAGCGAAACCTTCGGGTACCAGCCGGGCCCCACGTACGGCAACAGGTTCAGGCAGGACTGCCTCGCGTCGCAGCAGCCCTCCACAAAGCCCAGGTCCGGCAGCACGCTGTCCACGGGCTCAACGCCGTCCGCCGGGCACAGGATGGGCAGGGGGAAGGGGGCGTTGGCCAGCCCGTTGCGCCTGCAGCGCACCACGTCCACGCCGACGTACAGAGCGTCTCTATTGCGGGACGCTGCGCACGCCTGCGCCTCAAAAACCAGAGGGGCAGCTTGGGGCTCCGGGCGTACTCCATGACTCCGGGGGCCACGCGGCTCTCCAGGCTGGTGGGCTGCGCGCTCTCCCTCAGCGTCTTCTCGCTGCGGCAGTCGCCGCACAGCGCCTGCAGGGTTTGCACGCTGCCCGCAAAGGCCTGCCTCACCGGCACCACGTGGTCCAGCTCGCAGGCGCCGGCCGTCAGCCCGCAGCCGCACAGCGCGCACTTGCCGTCCTGCGCGGCCAGCTGCCTCTCCGCCGCGCCTTCCCGTTTCGCCTTCAGCAGCTTCAGGAAGATCTCGTGGGCCAGGCGCTGGCCCTGTACTCCTGCCCCAGCGCCTCGTCATCATTCGGGGCAGGCGGCGCAGCGGGCGGAACGCGGGCGCGGGCTACGAGCGCAGGGACTGGCTGCCGGTGAACGAGCTGGGCGGCGCCATGACGAGGCTGTGCTTCTTGGCCTTTGACGGGCACTGCTACATGTACAGGGCCGTGAAGCGGGTGCTGGAGCGGCAGGCGGCGCGCGTGCTCTACCGGGGCGAGGCGAGGCAGACCCTGCCGCCCATCCAAGAGTGGAGGCGCTTTGACGCCGCGGACGTGCAGCCGGGGCTGTTCTGGTGCGAGGACCTGCGGGAGGCGCGGCCAGCTCATGGCCGCTCTCCGCCCTGCAGGGAGCGCACGAGCTTCTTCTGCCCGTTGCGCAGCAGGTCGTTGGGCCCCTCGCGGGTGAGGGGCTGGTTGTAGTCGAAGTCCTTGCTGGGGGGCCGCAGGCCCAGGTGGGAGTAGTAGTGCTGCCCCGCCCGGGTCAGCTGCCCGTCCGCGCGCGAGAGCAGCGCGTAGGCCCCCGGGCCGCGCCGCAGGTTCAGCACGACGGCACCATCCGCCCCCGTGCGAGCCCGGGCGCCGCCGTCCGCGGCCTCCGGGATCTGCTGTTGTTGTCTCGCCCAATCCGGCTATCGTTTTTTACGGCCAGTTTTTTTTTTCGGCTGCTGATTCCTCCCTGGGTACGCCCCGTTCGTAAGCTTTATTGAAACGGTTTTGGACAATGCCTGCCAACTGGGGCGCCTGGTGCGTTCAAACGTAGCCGCGCCCTCTCGTGCTGCTTTGTGGCGGGCGGGCTGGCGCCTGTAAGGGGTTACTCCTTGGGCTGGTGTTAACAAAGCCATCATTTGTTCGAGGCCATCGCTTCCAGGATGGCGATTCTCCGAGTAAGTGAGCGCGAGAAGAAGGAGGCGGTGTTAAATCTGAGGTTGTTCATCGTCCTTCCGCACCAGAGAAAACGGGGACTGCGTGCTGGAGAATTTGACAACATGGAGATTGTCCCACGCATACATCGGGGTTGCGCAGGCTCTGCCCATCTTTGAAGAACTCGTCAAGGCCGGCCAGGAGCCCGTGGGTGAAGACTACCCGCCGACGGAATTGGAGCATCGCCTGGTGGAGTGGTTGGATCGCCGCGCAGCCGCCCCGGACGCTCCGCCCCTGAAGCCTCAGTCTCCGCGCCAGCCCATTTACCTGAGCGTGAAGAGGAAGGCGAGCGACCAGCCGGAGAGCGACCAGCCGGAGAGCGAGCCGGAGAAGCCGGAGGTAACCACTTGTTGCTGCCAAGGGCCGAGCCGCGAGAGGATTTCATGAGGAACAACGCCGCTCCCATCTTCCACAGCAGCAACCAGGTTCTGGTTCCCTGTGAGTTCCGCCACACAGGCCCGGGTGTGTCCGAAGCAGAACTGCTGGAGTGCCTTTACAGGGTGGGGGACGACAAGTACCAGGGCAAAGGTTGCGCTTGGATGGCGTGGCGCCTCGTGGGCCAAGCTCAGCCTCCTGACGTCGGCCACCACGTTGTGCTTCGACCCGAAAGAGGGGCAAACTTGTGGGTCTTCTTCCACAAGCCCACCATGAAGGGGACCATGCGGGCCATGAGTCGGGGCGAGTACGACGGCCTTGTTGCAGCAAACGAACCTCCGGCGCCAGAGTTCTCCCCACGACGGGTTTTGAAGAACTACGACGATATGACGACGTCCGAGTTCCAGAGCCATCTCATCAAGCTCGACACGACCTTCCGAGGCGACAAGGCCTTGAACACCGGCAAGCGCCCGCCGAACAGTGAGGACGAGTTCGTGCACTTGCAGAGCAGGGCCCTCTTGCAGCTCCGCAAGCAACTCCAGGACGACCAGTTGCAAACGGAGAGCCTGTTGGTGTCGCGCCATCGCCAACTTCTGATGACCGACTTCGTCATCAACGAGAGCACCGTGAACTGCTGGTGGTACAACCCCGAGGTCCACCAGAAGCAGCCACTGGACTTTTTCGAGGCCTACGGGCGAGCTCGCGACGAGCGAAGGACTCTGATCTTCTACAGAGACAGCGGCAAGGGGAAAACTCCCCTGGCAAGTTGCCTGGCAGCCATGGTGGCCCGCGACGTGGGTCTGGACGAGTTCGTCATGGTGTCCAGCCCGGACATGCTGCGATCCGCGGTTGAGCGCAACCTCCTGCGTGACGAGAGGCCTTTGCTCCTGGACGAGCTTCAGATCAGCAGCAGCAACATCGGCGCCCAAGGCGGGGGAGTGGAAACGCTGAAGCATCTCCTCGGTCTGTCGCCCGATTTGCCAGCGACCATCAAATGTCGCTACAACGACGTGAAGGTGCCTGCACGTGATGCCCAGATCATCTGCTGTTCGGACCTGCGTCCGTCCAAAACCAATTCTTGACGAGATACGGTGAAGATCTGCCTTCCGGGATCTCAGGAAGGCTCGTCTGCTTGATGTTGCCTTGATGGATGCGCGTGCTGAAAGGCTGCATCCTCGTGGGAAGTGATTGCACAGTGGCTATGATCAAAGACAGCTTGCGGGTCTGACAAGGCGATTCCATGGCGGAGAAAGTTTGAGGGCGTTGTACGAACGGCTGTGCAACTATGACAACAAATTGCCTTTTGAGGGCACAGACCAGGCACAAGCCCGACCGAACGCGTACAGATCGTTGCAAGCCCCCTGCCGCTCTGGCACACTGCACCCTTGCCGGGCACGCTCGTGAGGCCGCCTTGCCCAAAGACGCACAGTTGGGCGACGCGCTGCAATATGACCCCCAACCCGCTGAACCTCCACTCTCCCCCAGCTCCATGCTATATGTGCTATATGTCCTATATGGCCCCCAACCCGCTGAACCTCCACTCTCCCCCGGGTCCATGCTATATGTACTATATGTGCTATATGGCTCTTACAAGGCAACCCGCTGAACCTCCACTCTCCCCCAGCTCCATGCTATATGTGCTATATGTGCTATATGGTATAGAAGCCTGTGTACTATACACATAGCATCTCCAACATGTACCAAATATGCATTGTATAGCACATATAGTATATTTTAAAGCGCGTACAGAACAATATAGCACATATAGCACATATAGCATGACCCCAACCCCCGGCCTCTGCAGCACACGCCCCTGCACTCCCGCCGAGGCCACGTGGCTGGCGCGGAGGTACCAAGGCTACGGCGGAACCCGCTTCGTTGAGGACGACCTGGCAGGAGACCCCGAGGCCGGCGGGCCCGCCGTCCATCACGGACCGTCTGCGCAGCCGCAGCCGCCTCCGCAGATCATCGGTCGGCCCAGTGACGTGGGGCCGAGCTCAGCAGGCCCACGCTGGCCGCCCCGGTGATGCTCAGCGAGCTGCCTGACACAGCGCCCGTGGACGACAGCGTGGCTCCGGCGACGGTGCCTGTGGCTGTGAGCGCTGCGCAGGAAATGGCGCCCGAGGCGTCCACGCCCGTCGTGAACACGTCAGTGCAGTTCACGTCGTTGCACAGCAGCTGGTCGCAGCCCACGTTGCCCTGCGCGGTGAGCCCGTCCAGCGTGGCCGAGCCCGTGAGGGCCGCGAGTCCGCCAGCAGGTCCGTCACGGAGACCGACTCTCCCTTGAAGGCCGAGGCCCTGATCTGCATGCTGTACAGGTCCAGCGTGCCCGCCGACTGCTGCACCAGCCCGGGGATCGAGCCGCCAAAGGCTCCGAAGTGCAGCTTTGCGACTCCGGCGGCACCGAGAAGTCCAGCTGCAAGGCCGTGCCGAGGAAGGTGCCGGTGACGCCCACGTAGTCGTTGTCGGCCGCGCTCAGGGTCATGGCGTAGCCCTCCAGCTGGAAGCCTCCCGCCGTGAAGCTGGCCGAGGCCATGGAGATATGGGTGCACCAGAAAATTGCCAAGCGTGGTGAGCGTGGGCTGCAGCAGCACCTTGCCCAGGGTGGCCAGCGTGACGTCGTCGGCCCCTCCGTCGAGGAACTCGTGCTTCAGCAGCAGGGCCGAGGCCACCGTGTCCTCCTCCACCTCCGCCGTGTTGCCGGCCTCCAGGGTTGCGTCCAGGATCTGGAGGCCGTAGACGTCCACCGTTCCTGCCGTCTGGTTGGGCAGGCCCGGCGCCTGGCCCGAAGTGCAGCTTCGCCACCCCGTTCGGAGGCACTGTGAAGTACATCTTGGCCGTGCTCCAGGCGCCTGGTCGCCCACGAAGCTGCCGTACAGGGGGTTGTAGACGTTGTCTGCCTCGGACATGTGCGCCACGAAGTTGGAGGCCGTGCCGAGCCGGTACCGGCAGGCGAAGAGGAGCTCTCGGCCCGGGGTCAAGTTGTAGGTGCGCACGATGTTCCACGGGTTCACCGCCAGGGTCAGGGTGTAGCCGTCCACGCTCACTGCGCCCCGGTGTGCGTGGCCAGGACCACGCTGCAGCCGCTGCTGGGGCGAACCGTCCAGTTTGACAGTGAGACGTCCGTGGGGCCCAGGATCTGCTCTCCTATGGCGGCCACCACCTCGTCGGCCCCTCCGTCGTCCGGAAAGCGCACTGCTATTTGCAGGGACGCAGGAGGCCGTCCACCTGTGCGATGGTGTAGTAGCTGAGCAGGGCGGCGGCGATGCTTGAGGCCGTTGCCGTGTCCTGGTCGGCGGCTGGGCGGTACGCCACCAGCGCCGAGGTGATTTGGTTGGTTGTGAACACGTCCTGGTCCGGGCCCGTCCGGTAGGCCAGCAGCGCGCCCGTGATGGCCGCCTGCGTCTGCGTGTCCTGCGCGCTTGCCGCGCGGTAGTCTCCCAACAGCGCGTCTACTTGTGAGGAGGTGTAGTAGGCCAGCAGCGCGGCCGTGATGGCGCTGGTCGTCTCCGCGTCCTGCGCCGTTCCGGTTCGGTAGTCTCCCAACAGAGTGTCCACTTGTGAGGAGGTGTAGTAGGCCAGCAGCGCAGCCGCGAGGGCCGCGTCCGCTGCTGCGACGGAGGAGCAGTCTGCCGTGATGCTCAGCGTGTCGTCGCCGTTGGCCAGCGCAGCAGAGAGAGGAGCCCCCAGATGCAGGTTGCGAACGACGTTGCTTCCGCGAACGAGCTCCCAAGTCGTGAAGCCCGCCCAGGCCGGCGCGTTAACAACTCCGCCGCTGCCGGAAAGCTGCAGGGCGGCGAGCTCGAGGATTGCGTCGAGGGCGCTCTGGAGCGTGGTCTCGCTGGCCGAGAGCGCGGCGTTCGTGGCGTATGAGGCCAGCAGCGTCGCGTCGGCCTTGGCCCCCTGGAGCGCCGTCCCGGCTAGCAAGCTGCGCTGCGACGAAGGCCTCGGTGGCGAGACCCAGCAGGGCATTTGCTATCTTGGTGTCTACCTCCAGCGGCGTGTCCAACCCGTCCACCGTGGAGAGCAGGGAGGCCAGCGCGCTTGCGTCCGCCTTGCCAAGGAGGGCGGCGTCCAGGGCTGCCGTGGTGACTGCGCCCAGGAGGGCTGCCGCTATCTTAGAGTCCACCTCAGATCAGAAAATGGAACTTGTTTTTGTGTGGAACGATGCTTGCGCAAGTTGAGCATTGCACACAGTCGCTTGCCACGTCGAATTGTTTTTCCGATTGGACGGCCTTCAAATGAGATTGATGGATATACATCATTGCGACAACCATCAATTTGTTTCGCCAAATTAAAACATGGTCTTTCCGTAACACAGCACATGTCTCTCGAGCTGCGCGCGCAAGGACTGGCGACACCGACTGGCGGAGCTTCTGGGAACAAGCTCGCAACGAGAAGTGGGGGCCGTCCCTTTGCCACAACACATGTCAATTTGCAAGTTTTTTCTCACGTGTGTCAATTGAAGCCCTTGATCCAACATATGGTATTGCCCAGTTGATGAAACAGTCTTGCGTAGAACATGTTTGCCCCCAAGGACTTTTTTAGTACTCGGGTCACCAAACCAATCTAGGTCGCATCCAGTACAAAGCTGGTGCGAGCGTGATCGAGCTCGCGCAGCTGTTTGCACTTTGCGCGGGGATGAAGGAGAAGGAAAACGCCGGAAGAACATCTTGATTCTGAGCTTTTCCCCGCTGGCGACACATGGGGCGCACTGGCGGTCGAAGTTCGTTTTCGCCGACCCTTGGCTGACATGCGAACACTGCTGCACGTATGGTTTTGCACGCACAGGTCACACGCGAGCGCCCACTTCTTTTTTTTGTTTAGACATGTCCTTGTACCAAGGTAATCCCCAGCCATCTTCACGCGTTCGACGGGGCATGCAACCTCACGGTGCAGCACATGCAGCGCCACATAGTGCGGACCGTATATGCCATTTGAGTTTCGATCCATGTGTGTTTCAATTCCGTGTTACACATGTCATTGTCTCGTTCCCTGGCGCAGGATGTTCAACGAGCTTGCTGCACCACCAGCAGAGGAGAGATTGGGTGGCCACACCCTTCACCTCGTCGCCGGAAAAGGTGACTGGAAGTGGAAACGTGAATTTTTGTGCGAGCCCCGGCATTATGGCCGAGCTGATGGCATTTGCCGGCGCTGCTGCTTGGCTTTCAAGCCGATGGTTGAAACAACCTTTTGACACTTGCCGCAAACAAGAGCATGCATTCGGAATCCAAGGCTACGCGGGTCGGCATGATCGCCCATGGACAGACACGGTGCAGTGCGCCTGGAACGAGCCGACCGAGGTCGCGGAGCCGTGATCAGTGGCTGCTTGTCAGATATGGTAATGGTACCCCGTTGCCCAAACATGTACGTATTAATACTGTGCGGCTGATCGATAGGCTTAGGGTTTGCGCTGCTGTCGGCTGTCACCCCAGTAATTTTTGTGGTTGGGCGGCCAGTGCATTCATTCAAGGCGTTGGTCGATCCATCGCGCTTCTTGTCAGCAGCCATATTGGCGTATGTCATATGGTGTTTTGACACATGGACCATGATGGATTTGAACTTCGCTGTGTTCAAATCTTAAAGACCCTTGCAACGCTTTTAAAACCAACACGTCTCAACAATTTGACGCGGACATTTTGAATATCAGTTGTTTTGAGCATCACACCCAGCTGGTCGATGGATGCTGTCATGACGATCGGCACGTGTGCGCTTGGTTTTATGAATGGATGCCGCCAAACAAGAAACATGTTGCAGTACGTATACATGTGCTCGAGTTTGATTGGGTGGAGGCGGGAGAGGAAAATGAGGCGGCTACCATGGGCTGGCTGTATATATGACTCATTGAAAATGAGCTCGGCAAAGCAGCCAAGACTGTGAAACCTGCGCGGCTGGACTCCAGAAATGGAGTGGCCAGATGTGCTCCACGTGTGTGGCTGGGGATTGGCCGGGACACAGCAGGGACAATTTGCATGTTGGCTGCGAGGTGGCTGCCCAAGTTTCAGCACATGAAGACCTACGACGATCGCCTGCACGAGCTGACGCTGGGCTTGTGGGACTGGTGCAAGCGACATCGCTTGGACACCAGCGGCGTGGAGGAATTGTCGCTGCAAAAACTGGGCGTTGAGACAGTGTCCCTGGACTACCCGCTTGGGTACAGCAAGGGGTGGGCCAACAAAGTGTTGCCGTTTAGCTGCATTATCAAACAGAGGGGTATATCGATGCATGTTTTCATTTGTGTGCATTTGATTACAAATTGAGTACTGAATTACTCAGGATTTGCTACCTGGCACACTTGCTGGCTGACGCTGGTCAGGAATTGGCAAAGCACGTACATGGTACGTTTTGACGCACCTGCTGTTACAAAATATCAGGCATATACCTGGGCCCTCCTATATAAGTATGCCCTTGTTGTGCTGTTTGGGCCAAAGGCTCCTTTTGGGGCAAACGACACATTTTTTTGCCTCAGTGCATGTTTGCATATTTTGCTGTTTTGCGAAACCAGGATGAAGACGAACATGCGACGTTGCCCGACCCAAAGGCGACATTCCCCGACCAAAAAGCGACATTTGCCGACCACGGTTTGGCAAGATTTTGAAGCAGCACTTTTAAAAGGAAAAGGCCCTTTTTGGAGCAATATAGCTTTTTCAGCAAACGGCTGAAAAAATGCACACGATGAGCTTAGGACACCGATGTGCCGGAGCTGGCCTACGCAAGTGTCATTGTGTGGGCGCTCAACGAGTGGTCCACGCAGGTGGATTCTGCCGGGCTCTGGCTGACACAGGAGCAGCGCGAACGCTCCAGACAGTTCTTTGCCAGCATTATCAGAACTTCGTTTGCGCGCGGCGTCTGCAATTTTGGCTTTTCAGTTTTCCGGGCGTGCGTGGTTGACTCAGGTTGGGGATGTTGTATGCTCAAGCATACATGAAGGAGGCTGCGGCCTCGCTTGAGGCAGGCATGCCTTTGTACAAGCTGCGCCCGAAGTTTCACTCATTCTTGTGTGAATTAGTTGTCCGTGAGTCATTCCTCAATCCAAAGATTTTTTCATGTTTTGGAGAAGAGGACCTAGTAGGTAAGGTGTGCGGTGTAGCTAAGGGAGCTGTACATGCTGCTAGCCTTGCGAAACGCATTTTGCAAAGACGCCTGCTGCGACTGAATGCGGAGTTGACGCAGGAACGGATGGGCTGGGAAAAAAAGAGCTGGTGGATCGATGCAACAATGGTGTATTTGCATTATGCCCCCAACCCCTCTACATATATTACGTTTGGCGAAACACAAAGCTGTCAAATTGTCAAGGACTAATCTGTTGATCGATTGAAATTCATGTTTTTCGGCACACGCACTGCTCTGAGCATGCATGCAGTGTGATGATCAAATAATCAATTCTGTTCTCGAAGTAAGATCCCACCTAAAATATGTGACGTGTGCGCATTTAAATTTTATAGGGTGGTGCGTTTTGTTTGCATCCGGATACACGTATATCTACGTACACTATAGTTGTTGTATGATCCGCAACGTGTGTCAACAGCACGTTTTGTTATGATTTGTTGCTTGCTTCTGGCTGGTCCGCCCAACGTACGGGTGCTGGGTTCGGTTTTTTTAAGTACTGGTTCGCCCAACGGGTCTGGGGAGTTTTTTTTTTAGTACTGGTTCGCCCAACGGGTCTGTGGCTTTTTCTGCCCAACGGGTTTGCCTGTTTATAACTGCCCGCGCCTGCCTATAGTTGCGTGCTTGCTTGCTCTCGATAGCAATTGCTGGCTGAACTTGCTTGCTTGCTTTGCTTTGCTTGCGTTGCATTGCATTATTGCTTTGCTTTGCGTTGTTCGCTTTGCTGTTGCTTGATTGATTGCCTGCTGCGTGGTTAAATTTGTTTGCCGGTTGTTGGTTTATTGTTTGTTTGAATTCGTACGTTCGATTGGTTGTGATTTTTGGCTCAAGGCCGTGTGGTCCAGCTGACGATACTGTCATAAACCTTTTATGCTTTTGGCTGTACAGTTTTTTGATCTGAGGCCTCTTTTTTCTGGCCCCAGGGCCAAAAAACGGCACGGGACGAAACTCGTGGGAGATGCCTGCGGTGTGGGAGCAGCACTGCTACGACAGCGTGCTGGCTGGGAAGGCGGTGAGCGCAGAGGACCACCGGCCCGTCAACACCGCCAATCTCATGGGGTGGGAGACCTTCCGCAAGTTCCACGACTGCTACCTCCACACTGACGTCCTGGCCCTGGCGGACGTGATGGAGAGCTACCGGGACTCCTTCCGGGCGCAGTCGGGGCTTGACCCTATCACGCTGCCCGGAGCCGCCTGGGACGCGATGCTGCGGCACTCGGCCCGCGAGACTCCCATTCACCTCATCACCGCCGAGCAGGCCTACGCGGACGTGCGGGCCTCTGTCATGGGTGGGCTGAGCTGCGTCTTCCAGCCCTTCGCTCAAGCCAACAACCCCGAGCTGGGCGAGGAGGACTACAACCCCGAGGAGCCCGTCAGCTGGATCTCGTACTTGGACTTCAACGCCATGTACCCGGCCGCAACGCGCCCATGCCCAACGGCCCCTGCGTGACGGTCGCCCTGCCAGAAGAAAACGCCGCAAGGCTGAGCTGGCTGCACGAGACGTGCCTCTCGGGGCTGAACTGGGAGTCCGACTCCGAGGAGGTGAGCTACCTGCTCCTCGTGGACTACGACTTTCCCCCGGAGGTGCACGACCACTTGGACTGGGCTCCCCCCGCGCGCATGAAGGTCGGGAAGGGCCTGTACGGGCCGCACACGCGGACATGGCGGAGCGCCTCGGCCTCTCCCCGTCGCCCTGCGAGAAGCTCGTGCCCTTCCTCGGCATGCACGTAGAGGAGGGCGTGGACGGCAAGCGGCTCAAGTTCCTGCGGGACGTGCTGGGCGCCAGGATCTGGAGGCTGCACAGAGCCTACCGCTTCGCCTGCAGCCCCTTCATGGCGGGCTTCATGGAGCTCAAGCACAGCGAGCGGAGGCAGCTCAAGACGGCGGGGAGCGTGGTCGCCGAGAAGGTGGTGAAGCTCACCCAGAACGCTCTCGGCAGCGGCGCGCGCCAAGGCCATCGAGGTGATGGGCCAGCTGGGCAAGCTCGGCGACGAGACCGTCCCCGCAAGGATCCTGGAGTACGTCGGCCTGCGCTCCAAGATGTACAGCATCCTCACGGTCCAGCCCGACGGCGCGCGCAAGGAGAAGCGCAAGATCAAGGGCGTGCCGAAGAAGGCGGTGACCAACGTCCGGCATCTCGAGTACAGGGATGTGCTGGAGGAAGGCAGCGAGCGCAGGGCGGCCTTCGCGCAGTTGCGCAGCCGCGCGCACGAGATCGCCGTGGAGACCGTCGAGAAGAAGTCCCTCTCGCCCTTCAACGACAAGGTCTACGGCCTCGAGGGATCGACGCTCACAACTCGCGCCCGCTGGGACACTGGCGCAACCTGGAGCAGCTGCGGATGCTGGGCGCTTACGCTCCGCCAGGCTCCGCGCCCTTCGACCTCGTGATGGAGTTCCTCGCGGGGCCCCCGCCTCTGGGGCCCGCTCCGACACTGCCGCTGCGGCTGAGCCGATGCTGGGCGTAGACAGTCGGAACCGGAAAAAAAAGATCCCGAGCTCTCGTTTTCTCGCTTTCTCGCTTTCTCGCTTTCTCGATAATGCTTATTCAATCCGCCGCAGCTGCTCAAGATGACTTCCTCAGCGGCCTTCCGATGCGTGCAGGCATGGCTTCTGGAAAAGCCCGCCGCGAGGACGCTCCCTGCCTTGCGGCCGCTCTGATGGCCCAGCGGCCTCCCTACATGCGGCCTCGCGAGGATGCGCTGCTTGAGGCCGAGCGCTCGCACCAGCGGCATCTCATCGCGCAACTCGATGAGGAGCTCCTCGATGAAACTCTGCGCGGCGAGGAGCGGGAGCGCGACAACAAATGTCTCCGTCGGATGCTGGACCGCCACGACGAGTACCTCAAGAAAACCCGCAAGCGAGCGGTGCTGGCGGAGCGGCGTGTTGGGGAGCTGGAGCGCAGCAACAGAATTCTCCGCCAGCGGGTGGAGCGCCTCGGCGAGATCCTCGAGCGAGCGCGCTGATGAGCTTGAGGACGCGCTAGAAAAAGATCCCGAGCTCTCGTTTTCTCGCTTTCTCGATAATGCTTATTCGATCCGCCGCAGCTGCTCAAGATGACTTCCTCGGCGGCCTTCCGATGCGTGCAGGCATGGCTTCTGGAGAAGCCCGCCGCGTGGGCGGACGAGGACGCTCCCTGCCTTGCGGCCCAGCGGCCTCCCGCGCGGCCTTGCAAGGATGCGCTGCTCGAGGCCAAGCGTCTGTACCACCGGCGTCTCATCGATCGCCTCTATGAGGAGATCCGCGGCGAAACTGTGCGCTGCGAGGAGCGGGAGCGCGACAACAGATTTCTCCGCTGGAGGCTGGACCGCTTCAACGAGCTCTTTGACAAAGAGCGTGAGCGAGCGACGCTGGCTAAGGAGCGCGTTGGGGAGCTGGAGCGCAGCATCGACATTCTCCGCTGGCGGCTGGAGCGCCGCGTCGAGGTCCTCGAGGAAGAGAACAGAAATCTTCGCAGGCGAACGCTCTGATGAGCTTGGACTCGCGCAAAGAAAAAAAGCCCGCCAAATGCTCGAATGGTCCCAAATGCTCAAATGGTCTCAAAAAAACCCGCGCAGCCACTTTAAGCTATCATGACTTCCTCCAAGGCCTTCCGATGCGTGCAGGCATGGCTTCTGGAAAAGCCCGCCGCGTGGGTGGACAAGGACGCTCCCTGCCTCGCGGCTGCTCAGATGGCCCAGCGGCCTCCCACCAAGCGGCCTCGCGAGGATGCGCTGCTTGAGGCCGAGCGCTCGCACCAGCGCGCCCGCATCGAGCTTCTCGATAAGCAGCTGCTCGGCGAGGAAGCGGAAGTCCGACGCCTCGAGAAATGCCTCGTTGCGAGCGTGGACCAGGAGGAAATCATGAGAGAGGTGAGCTACGTCTCTGCGGCTCTTGACGACCAGGCCACGCGCTCCCAGCGGGCAGAGCTTGCCCTGCGCTGGTTTGAGGCTCGTGAGACGTGGGGCGGGAAGTGGGACGCGTGGGACGCGGTCCTAGATCACGGGGGCCCGCCCAAGCCCCCGCCCAGACCCGACGTGAAGAAGCGCAGACCCGACGTGAAGAAGCGCAGCTCTAGGACAAGACGTAGGGGCACAGAGTCTCAAAAAGGAGGTGGGAGCCTGGGGCCTCTCTGTAGCCTCCGCTGGCGGGACTGCACCTCCAGCCCCCGCGGTTCGGGAGCTGAGTTTTGGAGATCCCTGTGCACCACCTTGTCCGGCCACCCCTCCAAGCCAAACCTCGCCCCCCGACCTTGATTTCCGGGCGGGTCACCTTGTGCTTGGCCCTGCGCTTGATGTTGCGCAGAGCGATCTCAGCCATTTCGGGGTCAGAGTAGGCGAGGTTCGGCGCCACCTGCGTGGTAGCGTGCTTCCTCCCGCTGATTTGGCTCAAGATGTCAGCCAGCATGAGGTGCCACTGCCCCCGCTGGCCCGCTCCGGCTGCTATGCGACGCAACATGGCCTCCTTGATGGTGCGGATGGTGCGCTCCGCGAAGTAGGTGGCCCCTGGTCACCTGCTTCTCGATGTCCCAGAAATCCAGCAGCTCCTTGAACTCCCTTGAACTCGGAGCCGTCGTCGGAGACACGTTGGCCGGCACCCCCAGGGCTTGGAACACCTTCTTCATACCCGCCGCGGTGGTGGTCGCAGCGGCTCCGCGGCCACTTTTTTGGTCAGCGCATCGATGGCCACCAGCATGAAGGGGTAGGGCTTGCCCCCGAAGGCCTTCATGTCGGCCAGGTCCACCTGCAGCTGGTTCATGGGCTCCAGAGGCACGAAGCTGTTGTAGCCTCTCTGCGGCCGGCCCTGGTTCACCCGGAGGCCGTCCAGAAACGCCTTCACCTCCTCTCTGGAGATGCTGGGGTTGCGCGCCTGAGCCTGCTGCAGCGTCTGCGCTATGCTGCCGAAACCGGTGCGGGGATCCTCGTAGACGGCCTTGATGGTTCGTCCGTCAGCCATGTTTCTTATGGGTTCTTTGGCCCCCGCTGGGCCTGCCAGGCTTCCACCTCGTCCAGCCGGGCCTGGAAGCCCTTGCACAACCCCCCAGAGCACGCTGGTGAGGTGAGAGTAGTCGAGGGTGACCATCTCCGTGCCGTCGCTCCACCTCGCGGTGCGCGTCAGGTTCTTCCACTTCGTTCCTGCGAAGTCGTTTGAGGCAAAGCCCAGCCTCAGGTCCCCGTTCATGTCCGGGCGCTTGTACTGCTTGGCCTCCACGAGTCGAACAGCTGCTGGAGCTCTGCCACGTCGGCCTCGGCCATCTCCGTCTTCACCCTGCTGTCCGACAAATTCGTGAAGCTCGTGTTGCAGCGTGTTGCCCGCGATCACGAGGCAGCCGGGGTTCCTCTGGTTCGTGGTCAAGGACAGCTGCGTCGAGAGGCTCTTCGTCTGCACCAGAGCCTCGTCGTTGATCATCCCGCCGTCCCGCTCCAGGAAGACCCGCGCGCTCTGGTTGCCCAGCAGCTCCGGGCCGCTGTCGGAGGCCGCGCTGTTGTTGGAAATCTGCAGCTTGCTCCAGCCCGCCCAGTTCTTCGTCAAGAAGAGATCGTCCGAGAAGTCGGAGGTGTTGGTCACGGTGAGCGTGTTGGAGGCGAAGAGCTGCGGCGCGGAGACCGTGCCCGAGCTCGTCACGTCGCCGCAGACAACGCTGCCCGTCGACACTCCGCCGCTCGTGGCCGTGAAGGTGCAGTCCAGGCTCTCGCAGTCCAGCGGGCCCGCGGAGGCCGCCCCCGGTGATCGTCAGCGTGGCGCCCGTTGACAAACCACACATGGTTGATCTGGATTCCAAAACATGGAACGTCACGTGCCCAAAAAATGTACTGCCGCCAAAGCTCACCAATTCCCACAAATTGGCATCATAAAGCGCCCGGCAGAACTCCATCGGGCTGATCACGGGCCACTCCCGCCAAACAGTTTTCGGCTTGGCTGCACCATCCTTAGTTATGGTGGTGTGCCTTGATCTTGCCTTTGCCTTTGCCTTTGCCTTTGCCTTGCCCTTCGTCAAGAGCTTGTGGCGCCTCCGGGCACGCACGTCCACACAGGGCAACATCACGTAGGTCAGGCTGCATCTGACGCATTCATCCTGAGTGCATGGCATCAAGCGCAATATATTTGCGATGTCAATTGAAAATCCTACCAAAGTGCGACTCTGAGAAAACAACAAAGTCAGAGCTATCATGCATGTTTGAGCTGAGGTTCGTCCCGAGACTTGAGCATGCCCGCGTGCAGAGATTGCTCGCAGTGCCCACGGCCCCTAGCACGAAGGAGTCTAGCAGCCCGTCGTGTGCCTGAGCTCGCGGCAAATCTAGGTGAACGCAACCGTTACACCCACAAAAAATCCCGGCTGTCACAAAGTACGCACCCCAAACCCTAAGCTGCTCACAATTGTGTCAACACCAACGATTGTCCGACGAAGTAAGTGGCACACTGTGTGACACATTGTGGCTTCCAGCTTCCTCGACGGCCGCCGCCGCAAACCGCTGCGCCAATCCAGCTGCAGACCCCTTTCCCACTTCTGCCGCAGCGACGCACAGGATAGGGCTCTCCTGGCTGACACGCCGATCAGACGCCGTTTGCTACATCGATTGAAGGGCCAAAGGAACAGCACATAAGACAAGCGCTCACCAATTTCAGCGCCCTCTGAAACACTCGCCCTAGCCTTCAATGAGAGTCCCCTTGAAGACTTGTCAGGCGGTGTGGCGCCGCGGTTGAGTGTCCGGAGGCGCTTGAGCATGAAGCCAACTCCATGGCAATCGCATGTGGACCTATGATCAACTTGCAACAGTCAACAGCATTGGTTGGTTCATATTTGTCCTGGCGAATAATTTTTTAAGTTTTAAGTGAAAGTGGGTATATGCATATAGCTACTGAAGCTCAGGATCCATATGTGTCGAACCATTTCTTAAGCCAACGCATCGGCGGCACATGTATCGCAGAGCGCACATCCGGCCATGCATGATCGCCACATACATCACAAAACCATGTCAATCGTTCACGCGGCGCCCGTTTTTCCAACACACGTATCGGATCGTGTGAGTTCCCCCGGACCAAAGCATGCGATGTGTTCACGCATACCTTGAAACCCCAAGCATCACGCCAGTCCACAGCACTCGCCTTGTTGTGGGAATCGTGTGAAAGTGCTTGATCATGATCACACACACACAACACAGCTCAATCATCGGTTGGCTAGCTAACAAAAATCAGCTGAGGTCTGGCACGAGCTCAAGTGCGGCACATTGCGGCACCATTTTATTTGGTGCCAAGGATAATTGTCTTGTCTGGTGAATTCACACTTGTGTTGACTATATTTAGTTCACAGTATACTGACTTTACCATTGGCACCATTTGCACGATCGCTCGATTCAACGGCCCATCAGGCTGATTAAACATGAAAGTCACACCAAAAACGTGTGAACTCGCCCAAATCAGCTAGAAACCTAAATGTCGCGCTAGTACACGGTTAACGCATGGTTTTCTGATCACACAAACACTTCTGATTGACAATTCAACGCAATGATGCACTACTGGCGCCCTCGAGACAGCCGACGTCACATCGAGGTGTGACACCACATGATGCCGCGGTTGGTTCAGTTGAGCATTGGGTGTGTATACGAGGGTTACCATTCGCAGCACGCACATGGCCACACCAATTCCTATAAGCACACCCAGCATTTGGTGTGGATGTGCGTTTGTCAAGCAGACACAAATTTGATAACCCATACGTCACCGGCTACCGTACTACTAGCTGTCCCTGAAGTCCATGTCTTAACACATCTAGTTACCATTCAACCAACACGCACATCCATCACGCCTTCGCCTTTTGCCTTTCCCTTTGCACGTGGCTTGGCACGGAGCAAGGTGTTTGCTGTCTTGATGTGCTTCTTGTAACCTGCCACGTGAATTGCAGCAGCCTGCAAAATATGTGAAACGTCATCCCTGTTGGGACAAGCCCCCAGGCCAATCAAGGCCTTCCTTGCGCACCCCAAGCACTCGCTGCAAGCGCGGATCAGCCCAGCCAATGCATCTTGGCTTTCCAGAGGTTCCAGCCTGGCCAGAAGCACTTACACAAACTCATGCTCAAAAAATACACTTAACATATGATCACACCCTGAGCATCGGTGCTCGACTTCACCCAGTTCTTCACAAAGGCTGCAACATCTGCGTCCTCCGTCGTCCGGAAAGCGCACGGCTATTTGTAGGGCCGAGGCCACCTCCGTGACTCCGAGCTTGTTGGCAAGGAGGCCGTCTACTTGCGCGATGGTGCAGTAGCGCGGCGATGCTCGAGGCCGTCGCCGTGTCCTGGTCTGCGGCTGAGCGGCACGCCACCAGCGCCGAGGTGATTTGGTTGGTTGTGAACGGTAGTCTCCCAACAGCGCGTCTACTTGTGAGGAGGTGTAGTAGGCCAGCAGCGCGGCCGTGATGGCGCTGGTCGTCGCCGCGTCCTGCGCCGTTCCGGTTCGGTAGTCTTCCAACAGCGCGTCCACTTGTGAGAAGGTGTAGTAGGCCAGCAGCGCAGCCGCGAGGGCCGCGTCCGCCGCTGCGACGGAGTAGCAGTCTGCCGTGATGCTCAGCGTGTCGTCGCCGTTGGCCAGCGCAGCAGAGAGAGAAGCCATGAAGCGCAGGTTGCGAACGACGTTGCTTCCGCGAAGGAGCTCCCAAGTCGTGAAGCCCGCCCAGGCCGGCGCGTTAACAACTCCGCTGCCGGAAAGCTGCAGGGCGGCAAGCTCCGCGAGGGTTGCGTCGAGGGCGCTCTGGAGCGCGGTCTCGCTGGCTGAGAGCGCGGCGTTCGTGGCGTATGAGGCCAGCAGCGTTGCGTCTTGGCCCCCTGGAGCGCCGTGATGCTGGCGTCCCGGCTCTTGGTGTCTACCTCCAGTGGAGTCCAGTCCGTCCACTGTGGAGAGTAGGCCGCGTCCAGGGCTGGTGACGGCGTCCAGGAGGGCTGTCGCCATCTTAGTCCACCACCGAGGTCCACGGCCGACTGCAGGGCGTAAGCAGTCAGGGCGCTGGTCCGCCTTGGAGGCCTGCAGCCCCGAGGTGGAGGCGTGGCGTTGTTGGCCGAGGCGATGGAGCCGTTCATGGCCGCCGTGGTGCTGTAGTTCCACGCCGTCCGGGGTGCTCTTAGTGGCCACCACGCCCTCCAGCACGTCGAAGGCCGACTGGTCTGCCTTGTTGGAGAGACCCGTGGTCAGCGAGCTCTGCAGCGCTGCGATGCTGCTTCCGTGCGCGGCCACCTGTCGTCAAACGTACCTCACAGGTCCTTCGTGGCATTCCGGCCGTTCGGAGAAGTTTCCTTGTCCTCGTGATTCGGGGGACACACCACCCCCTCACAGGCGTCACCGCTTGTTGGTGCGTCAAACGCACCAACCCCTCTTCGGCACAAGTTTCCGCAAGTACGTGTCACAGTCCGTGGGTGACCTTGAAACCGAGGCCGCACCAGGCCCGCACCAGGCCCGCACCAGGCCCGCAGCAGGCCCGCACCAGGGTTTTTTTTCGGATGTGACTCAAGTTGATTTGACCGATGGCGCCGGTCAATCGCGGGACCTGCGCACGACGGCCGAAATTTTCGGTAAACTGTCGAAAATTTCGACAGCTCGAAAAGCACAAGTGCCACTTGTGCTTTTCGAAGTGGGTTCGTTTCAATGCGTTCCAGGCAAGAGGTGCGGCAGATGGCTGGCTTCTATGCCGGGCAGGTTCGCCGAAACTTTAGACAGTGGTCCACAGGACAACTGGAAAAAAAATCCAGTTGTCCTGTGGGGGGACAACTAGAAAAAAATTTCCTGGGAAGAATTCTGACCTTGGCACGGGCTCCGATGCCGGGCAGGTGGCGGTGCGTTCATCCTGCTAGCCTCCGGTGGTCTCTGCCGCGGCGGGCGGGCTGGCGCCTGTGGGTTTTAAACACAGCTGCCTCTACTCTCATCTTGAGACCATGGCCTCTCCGTCGCGCCCGCAAGCCTGTATGGTTTCGCATCAAGACCTGCTCGAGATGTGGGAGGCCGACGTTGCTGTCTGGGACTGCTGGTTCGCAAACCAGAAAAGGCTGTACGACGCCCAGAGCCAGGAGCCCGATGAGATGCGCCGGCTGCACCTTGCAAACCAGCAGTGGGTGCAAGAAGAGGAAGAGCGACGAGAGGAGGAGTCGCAGCACAAGCGCCGGCGCACTTATGCCGGGATGGCAGAACACGTGACGCGGACCAACGCAGCGTGGCTCAAAGACAGGATTGACGCCCTCCAGCGTCTGCTCAAAGTCCAAACCGACGGCATTCAGGGGGTGCTCAAAATCCAGACCGACGCCGCCTTGAGCCGGTTCGCGAGCGCAACCGACGTTCTCCCTCCAGCGTCTGCTCAAAGTCCAGACCGACGGCATTCAGGGGGTGCTCAAAATCCAGACCGACGCCGCCTTTGAGCCGGTTCGCGAGCGCAAACCGACGTTCTCCGTGAGTGGCTCCCAGACGAAACCGACGTCCGTGGTGATCAGCTCTTGACCGACACCATCAACCTCGAGGCGCGGTTCAAATTCAAAACCGACGCCCTGCATGAGTGGCTCGCAGTCGAAACCGACGCCCTCTATGACCACAAAACCATGGCGAGCTATGGTTGTTTTAGCTCAGTGGTATGCACTTGCGCTTCTGCTGTCGTAGTTTGACAACTGTGCGTAAGGAGCCAACGACAAACAAAACAGTGCGTCGGTCACATCGATCACATTGATGGCAGCGCTGTGTTCGCAGCTCCGCTGACCGGCGGGCGGCGAAGCATGGGAAGGTGTTGGGCAATCTGCGCAAGGCCAGAAGTTATGGGGAGAAGTGTGTGCGCGATGCAAGCAAGTTGAAAGTATTATACAAGACGGTGCTGCCCAGAGAGGGTTGCAAGATCTCGCCTGTCCACCTTTGCGGAAGACCTTGGGGGGCGAAGCCCAACCCCCAAAACCGCTGCGCGTCAAACCTGCGACAAGCCAGGAAAAACTGCGTGGGAACCCGCTACAAACGAGCGTGGGAACGCAAGGAAACCCGCGGCGAACTGCGAAAACCAATTTTGGGAAGGAAAAGCACAGAAATCTGCGGGAAACCCGCAGGAAACCTGCAGGAAACCCGCAGGAAACCCGCAGGAAACCCGCAGGAAACTTGCAGGAAACCTGCAGGAAACCTAGGGAAGACTTGGAAGCCCGGAAAGCCGCGAAACTTAAACCCAAAGGAAACCCGCCAAAAACCTTGGGAAGGAAACGTGCGAAGGAAACCTGCACAAGGCTCAGACAAACTTGTAGCAAAGCTGTGGAAACCTGCAGGACACGCTTTATGGGAAACCCGACAAGCCGCGAACGCCCCACAAGAAACCATCGTGCAAATGCAAAATCCTGCGTGCGACTGGATTCAGAGTCCAGAGTGCTAACCGTTACACCGCGGGCTGCTGGTTGGCGCCAAGTCGATTGCCACACAGTCCACGCTTACGGCGTTTTTGTGTAGGACGATGGAACGGTATCCGGCTGCAGGATTCTGGGCGCTACACTACAGGTGCCCTTGCGTCTGCCTTGCTCAGCTCAGCCCATCAATCCACCCACGTTTTTTCTCGCAAACTGAATTCTGGCAAAGCCACAAAACCATGGCGAGCTATGGTTGTGTTAGCTCAGTGGTATGCACTTGCGCTTCTGCTGTCGTAGTTTGACAACTGTGCGTAAGGAGCCAACGACAAACAAAACAGTGCGTCGGTCACATCGATCACATCGATGGCAGCGCTGTGTTCGCAGCTCCGCTGACCGGCGGGCGGCGAAGCATGGGAAGGCGTTGGGCAATCTGCGCAAGGCTCAGTCGGTAGAGCGCAAGGCTCTTAACCTTGTGGTCGTGGGTTCGAGCCCCACGGTGGGTGTTCCTGCTATTGGGAACTGCTGCGCGCAGCATCTTTGGCCTGCGTGACCTCGGGCGTTGGATCCAATTTCGCAAAGTGCGGCGAGTGAGGATCGAACTCACGACCTTAGGATTATGAGACCTACGCGCTACCAACTGCGCTATCGCCGCTTGGAATGTGGCCACGCACAACTTGACAACTGCGCACAGAACTGGCAGCACGCAACAAGCGCCCTGGAAAAGAATTGCATCAGCCGGGACTCGAGCCCGGGTCACATCGATGGCAACGATGTATTCTGCCACTAGACCACTGATGCTTCTGCCACTCATAAGAAGAAACACCAAATCGGTTTGAACGCGGAGACCGGCAGCATGTTCCGCGCGCATGTTGCGAAACAAATTTGAAAGCTCGCGGGGCCCGCCACATGTAGTTGGTAACACTAACACGTCGCGCTCTCGCCGAAGTCATCACCTTCCATGAGCAGCTCAAAATCGAAACCAACCGCCTGCGTGAGCAGATTAACATCGATGTCGGTCGCCTCGATGAGATGACCCAATTCGACGTCGACGCCCACTGCAAGCGGCTTGTGAGCAGAATCGACGCTTTTCAGGGGCTCCGGTGGGGCCAAACGGGAACGCCGGTCTGAGGGGCTTCGGAGCAATCCTGGCGCGGCCGGATGGAGGCTTCTATGCCAGGCAGGTGGCGCGCCAGGGAGGCTTCTATGCCAGGCGCGGCAGGCACCAACCCGCCGAACCCTCTCACAGTCCCATGGGTCTCACAAGGCAAGCCACTGAACATCCACTCTCCCCCAACTCCTTGCTTTCTGTGCTGTATGTGCTATATGGCTCTCACAAGGCAAGCCACTGAACATCCACTCTGCCCCGGGTTCT
>CAUJNA010002525.1:0-30877 GCA_963377175.1 Effrenium voratum | reverse complement strand
TTGGCGGGGGCGGAGGCGACGTAATCAGCCGAATGGGTCTGTCGAGTAGAGCCCCGGGTCCATGAAATTGTAACCACGTCGGCTGCGCTCCATGGGTCCAGGTAATGTACGTCTGTACAACTTGTTCCGACATGATTTGAGCAACTCAGGCAAGACGTCACTGCATGTCAACGACATCTCACAACACGACAAGCAAGATTGAGTCACGTGCAAGCAAGCAAATATCATGTGATCAACAACTCGAACCGGACACACCGCCGCTGCTTATCATTTGGTCCATCAATGGTCGCTGCTGCATTTGACGGGCATGTTCCTAGCCGCGAGCCTCAAGTTGTTGATAGACCTTCCATGCCTGCTTGACTTCCTCAATCGGCTTCTGAAGAAACCGCGCTATGGTCTTATAGGTGGGCCTGGAATCCTTATCTTTCTTCCGTCTCACCATTTCATCCAGCTCACCCTGTGTCCATGCCGTGAAAGGTTCACGGTATGCATTGCGAAGTGCAATGGAAAATTCTTGTAGAAGTTCCCGAGGACCATGAACCACCGTAGGCGACGGCCGGAACGACGAGGCACCTGGATGCGGACGTACCGAACCATCAGAATCCGAATCAGGTGTCGTAGGCGTCGTCTGTCCTGGCTCTCGTCCACCGTGTGCCGCGAAAGGAGCAAGGGGACGAGGCGGCGGCAGTCGATCCAACATAGATTCGGGCCGAGTACCAGGATTGTGGTCACTAGCATCACGATGTGCCGCTCGAGGCGGGGACAAAGCCGGTATGTACCAGGTAGATGACGTGTCCACCGGTCGAGCCCGAATGCGTGTGGGGGATCGAGATCTGTCAGATGAGGCGTGCTCCGTGATGATGCGGGGCCGCAACCCATGTCTGGAGTTTCTTGGTGCTCTCGGGGTCACCACCGTGTCTGTCGGACGACCACGCTCCGTCATCAAGGCAAAGTTCAGGGTGTCCAGAGCTGTCGCAACTTGGGATGCAAGGACATTGAGCACAGCCACCAGGTTGTTCACAAACTCAGCTGACAACTGCATGGCAACCGATCAAACCACAAGGTCAACTCAAGCAAAGCTGCAAAGCGATAATGCTGCGGCATGACAGAGATATGGTGCATGCAAGCATGAATGTAGCAAACGCTGAGGTACTTTTGTCGCTGTTGCTCCGTCACCGTTCATAAGACAGACCTGATGGTCTGCAAGCTGGCATGGCTTTGACCGCCGGTGGATACTTAGGAGTGTGAGCATGACGGCGGACCACGGGAACCGCATCAACAGGACGGTCTGGGAGCCGTCGATGATGGCTGCGGGATCGTCTCCGGTGCGGCTCTCGATGCCTAGATCTTCGCCTTCGTCTGTGTTCCCAGGAGGTGCTGACACTCACCGTGCGTACGTGAGCAGGGTGCTCCGCACGGCTATCCGTGGTGGCCACGAGAGTGACCGGCGCTGCCATGTGGTCAGGTCTGACCGATGTTGCCGGCAAGTGCGGCGGCGCCGTGGACGGCGGAGGCAGCGGCGGAGGATGACCGTCAGGAATCGGTGGCGGTGGGGGCGGCTGTGGATGTCGCTGCTGGCCTTCAAGACGCTGCAGTCCAGCCAGAAGTAAACTGATCTGCGATGACATAGCGAGTAGCATGTGCCGGCAATCGCGTAGCAGATCCCCATGATCCATCACAATCCCGGAAAGATGAGACAACCAGGGCCAAATCAACCAGTGATGACTAAAAGCGGCGACGGAAAGCAACAGAAGGCAAACAACCAATCATGCAAGCAACACCGTAAAAGGAAACATCAAAGTCAACCATGAGCCGCGGACAACTCAATGCGTTTTTCCGGAAGAGGAGCGTCATGATGTACATCATGAAAACAAAGCGCACACCACGTCGGGTCAGTAGCAACACTATTGTACTGGCATGCCACCATGGTTCACCAGAAGATGCCCATGTAGCTGGGCACTGCGATCGAAGATCTTAGTTTCCACCTGCCATCCTTGGCATGAATACAGTCATAGTAGTGGGAGGCTGCTATGTCCGCGTACACGCCGCCGCGGGGTATAGTGCAATGCTGTTGTCGGAGACGAGCAGAGCCACCAATGCACACCGGGCGGTCCGTCCGGATTCCACCGAACTGCGCTGCAGATTGGATTGCCGCTTCCTGAGACTGGAGGCTGCCTCTGCAGTAGAATCCCATCGGAGGCAACCAGACTTCGTTCCAGTTGGAGCATTCACGATTGGGGGAAGGATGTTCTTGCCACTTCGAAGGTCGGATCAGTTCCTCATCACGCAGGATTTGCATGGCAGCCTGTATATTGGTGTTGTGGGACCAGAAAAATGTGGACTGCGATTGAGTGCGATGCTTGTCCGGCAACAATCGGCGTGGCTCAAATGAGAAGATGATCCCAAAGAGGTTCTTCTGCGAGTTCTTTTTGTCCGCGGAGAAGTGGTGAAAAGTCCGCGTGGTTCTGCTGATATATGGCCACTTTTCCTCGCAAATGCCGAGCTGGACGATGAGTTGCTGCGGTAGTGACCGCCGCGAGATCTGGAAGTAGTCCGAAATGTCTTTGACCACTTGCTCCGTCCAGCGTCCCGGAACCCCATGTGGTGGCTGAGCAAACGGAAACTCCGAAATGGACTTGACCCGCTGTTCATCTTCGATGATGCTGCGGCGGTGCGGCATGAGGCTCCTGTAGACCGACTCCCATGATTTCTTCAACAGCTCAGGTTCAGGAAATACCAAGGCGGCAATCGAAGGCAAGGTGTAGTAGAGGACATCGTTCACTTCGATGGCGATCTCCTCGATCCGGCACCCAGTGCGCAGCTTGAAGCGATGAACCCCCAAATCAGGTACCTGCCGACGAACTGAGAGAGGCACCAGCGCGATGCGGTTCTCAGAAGGACTGCCATGAGCAGGAGGAAACGGAGGCGAGCGTGGCCTTTGATCACTATGGGCGCGTCTGCCATTACTCCTCCATTCACCCCAATCCTCCTCCTCATCCGAATGCCCTTGCGGGCCCGGTGTGAGCTGGATCCGCGGAATTCGTGACCGGGGGGAACGCGATCGGGGCTGTCCAGTGAGTGCTGGTACGTCACGTGACGGGCCGTGGGATTGCACACTTTGCTGGTGTGCTAAGCCGTGAGTCCGAATGAACATTTGGATCTCATTGCCATTGATGAAGTTGGGGAGGTGCTCGAGCGTCACGCGGCTCGTAGTTTGTACTGATCCGTCAGAACGCAGAAGGCTAGTGACCATATATTCCGCCATGGTTCTGAGCCAGCTACATGCAAACAAAGCACAATGCAACAACAACAGTCCCAAGCATGCACACGAAGAGACAGAATGACAAGCTCACATGCAGATTTTGTCCCGAGTCGACGCCGAACGTCACGCAGAAGGTGGGATTCAAAACCTTTGGCCTCATAAAGGCGTTTCAGAGCGTCGAGCCCATGTTGTTGCTGAACCGCCGGTTGTGCACCGCGTATGATGAGCCACGAGCGAGAAGACCAAGAAGAGTAAGTGAACATCCGATCAGCTGTGGTGTAATAGTTCTGGAGGAAGAATCACATCGGTAACCCAGTACTTTGTCATCATGTTGAACCTCAAGCATCACTGGTGGGCGATAAAATTCCAGGGAAAGAAAGTTCATGAGCACGGGTGAGTGTGGGGCTGAGTCACGAAGGAGAATGAAACGATTGTCGACGTAGCGCTCATGCCAAATCACACCAATGTCGGGCATGCAAAACCGCAAAGAACTCATGGTTTGGTGCCAGAAGAAATCCTCAACCGTAGCAACCAAATTGCACAACGGTGGCGCGGCTGGTGATCCCATAGCGACTCCTCGTTCTTGGCGGAACAAGTATCCGTTGATCTCGAAGTGACTGTTGTCAATGACAAAGTCCAGAAGGTGCCGGAGATCTTGTTCACGAAAAATTCGAGGGATCTTGGTTTGACGGCGCCACTTTCCTTTGAACATACGGCGTCGATGATCTGACTTGACTTCGTACACGGACCATTGCGAGGAACTGCGAAGGCCAACAACTTGATCGTATCGATGGAGAAGTACTTGAAGCGCCTGGTGGAATCGTTCCGTAGGAATGGACGTGAAGAAGCCTGACAGGTCTTGCGACACCAGGTGGATGTACTCATCAGGATCTGCTTTTGACAGTGATTCCCACAGCTGCTGGATAAGTTCTTGTACTGAAAGTTGACCTGCAATGTCGGGGAAGGCAGCCTTGGTAAGTTCAAATATGAGTGCACCGAAGACCGTGAGGAAGGGAGCTGCCCATGTGCGAAAGAATGAAATGATGGGTCGAGCTTTCTGCCAGTCCTTGGTCGGCTTTGGGAGGATGCGCGCTGTGGGCAACGGTGCTTGAAGTCGAAGTCCCCATGCATATCGTTGACGTAGGAGAGAAGGTACCGTGGTTACCACTTCAGAGCGAAAGGATGCTGCGGATTCGCGGCAAAGTGAGAAGACATCCCCCGAGCAGAATGTCTTCCGCATCAGTATGGCAAACAGGGACGGGCACATCACATGTGCGCGGGAGGGAAAATGATCCGCTGGGATAACTACCCACGAAGACAAAGAAGCCACAGTGCGTTGCAACGATGTCGATGACCAGTAAGCCCGATCTTGGAGGTTCATCCGATGAGTATCCATTAACTGAGTCACAACCGGCTGTAGATCTGAAAGTAGACTGGAACCATGTACATGCCAGCGGCGAGCAAGTTTGCGAAGTTGTGTGGTGAAACGTTGATGCAATAAGTCGACATCACCGAAAAACTGATCCTTCATTGAGGCGGCCATGATTTCAACGTTAGTGTCCGCATTGATGCGAGAAAACTCATCCACCATTACTGCGTGACCATGTGCACGGTGTAGATGGTGATCATCGATGTCCAAACAGCGACACGGAAAGGACGTTTCAGGAGTCCATTTGCGCTGCCATGTGCGATAGTTGTACATCTTGTCGCCCAATGTGGCGCTGCGAGTTTCCACAACCCGGATCTTTGGAATGAAAAGAGAAGGGAACAGATCCCGATGAGAAGCAATCCAGCTTTGTAACCATGTGCCAAGTAGAGCTTTCCAATTCTGGACGTAGCGGCGGTAAGAGTAGCTGTGTCAAAGTGGTGGGTGGTTGTAGCCGTCGTTTGCGCAGTACCTGGGCGAGGAGCTTCTGGGCCTTGGAGCGGAAGGGCTCGTTGACAAAGACTGCGAGCCGCAATAAGTGGTACAGCTGAGTGGGAGGGAAAGCGGCCGACAGTAGGTCACGCATGACTTGGAACGACGCTCCTGTATTCGATCCCAGCTGATAGAGAATCGAGTAGTGGGCTTGAATGTCATCCAGGGTGTCAGGTCGTAGTTGCCGTTGGAGATCCGGATGTAGTCGTCGTCGAAAGCGCTTGTGCAAGCCGAGGGAAGTGGGAGACGACAACGAGTGGCGTCGAAAATCTACAAGATGTTCCCGGAAGCCCACCTTGCGCAAGATTCTGTGTACCCAGGGCGCATTCAAATGCGGGCGTAGCAGGTATTGCCATTTGCTTTCTTGAACCCACACCGAGGAAACTGGAAGTTTGATTTCCACTGGTACAGCACAGAAGAGCCAGTAAGTATTGGATCGTTTCCAGTAGTGAAGCGCCGGTTCAAAGAAGGCATGCCGTCCACGAAGTAGTTGTAGAAATTTGCGACTGCGTGAGTGTTCACGACGTAGAACATCCTGATCAGTCGCCCCAACATAGTATGGTGTGTGCCATGGGGAAAGTCGAATGTAGACGCACGGTTGTTGGTGATGACCTGGATCATGTATGAAGTCGTAGAGGTCAGGAAATCGCGCCCGCAATGAGCGTAGATGTCGCGTGTCAGCGAAAGTTGAGTGCATGATTTCACACAAGAGAGGTCTTGTAGAAGTGAAGGACTTCGAAGAACGGCGGGAAGTAGCCGTGATCTTGTGAAATGAGACGTTGTAAGAAACTGATCAATAAATAGGCAGCGCACCGACATCTGTGAAGCTCGTACCTGTTGGCCACGGTGTGCTGAGAGTTTGACATAGCGTGATTCGGAATCTGAAGGGCTATCCGGACCACAACTAAGACCTCGAGGATGAGACCCAGCCACGGCAATTGTGTGCTGGATTCGTACTCCTCAATTGGAATCGACGGTGGTGGTAGTCCAGGAAAACAGTACTGCCAGCACGTAGGGAATATGGTCAACGAGTGCAGAAGGTCGTCCAGCGACTGCCATTGTGCAACATCATCATAGATTCCGCAGCGGCGAAGTTCATCCAACATGGTGAGATGCAACCAACGAAATCTACCACAAGGCGGCGACATGAATACAAGCATCACAGACAATCACACAAGGGACAATGCAAGAACGAGCAAGTACAAGATCAATCTGGTGCAGCGCAGACACTTGACGGACGAGTTTTCACCTGGACTCATCCGTGACATTGTTGCCGCTCCGGGCTCATATGAGAACGAAGGTCAGTATGATGCCTTCTCATCCACAGAGTAGGCGAGCGGTCACGATGAGGTGACTCAATGCCTTCTCAGTGAGTTTGGTAAGATAGCCGGGTTCTAGTCCCCACGAAGCCGCCATTGCCCCGAGAGTGGGTGCATCGCCTTTCGGCATGCGTTGCCGCGCCTGAAGGAGCTGCGTCGCCATAGAATCTAATGACTTGTTGCCGTTGAGCCGGGTCGGATGATTGGCCCACTTAACCAGCGATGCCAAAGTGGTGGTTGTGGGTGCTTGCTTGAGATAAAGGCGAGGTTGGTCACTGGTCCATGTGTAGTACTTGACAACTTCATCCGGCGTGCTGTGCATGGTGAGCAATTGTGATGCCGCCGGTTTGGACGGCGGTGACGACACTCCGTGAAGAGACTGTATGATCCGAGGTTGCACCACGCTATCAATCGACTTGCCATCCAGGGCGGCCGCGCTGGCTGTGGGAAGGGAGCTGGCAGGTGACGAGGATGGTGTGTGGTTGACCGGTGGCGGTGTAACCAACTCTGCATCATCCTTCTGGTTTGTCATCGTGGGAGAGGTCGATGCGCGAAGTGATGCGGAATACTGAGCTTGGAGAAGTTCGTGTGCACGATTCAAATCATTGAACTTTTTGACCATGTCATCGGTCTGGGCGGCAGGTGCGAGAGAGGTGTGATGTTGTTGAAGAAATTGAAGTACCAAGTTGGCCAAATGGTCGTGGACCTTGATGCGCTGATTGAAGTCATCGATGTTGAGACCCAGCGTGTTGGCAAGGTCCTTTTCCAGGGTGAGCAGGTTGAGTGACTGCGATCTTCGTAGTAATTTGGAACAGGTACTCCAAAGTAAGGCCTCGGTGCGGGTGCGAAAGCCTTCCCACGTCACGAATCGGCCGTGTGCAAACGGCCTGAGTAGCCAGTTGGTGAGGCCCCCGTGGATAACCTGAACCAGGCGTACGTCCCTAATATCCATGCCTGACATGTCGCGAAGGTTGCCATGCGGAGTGTTGGCAACAGTCATGGGCAAGCTGAAGTTGTAGAGTTGATTGACATCAAACATGCCGTCTCCAGGTGTCCAGTCAGGTGAGGGAGTAAGCCAGGCTTTCTGAGGACGAACCGGTAGAGCCGCAGGGGGTCCAGGTGACGGTGTAGGTTGGGAAGTAGTAACCGGTGGTGGCATCACTGGTGGCATGAACTTGGATGGCGTGGGATCTGGAGGGATCGGCATCATGTAGTTGATCGCTGGGTATTGGAATTGTTGTGTGGGATTGTGAGTCGATTGAAAGTTGGTGGGCATCATCGGAAAGTTGTTGGCAGCGTTGTAGCCGGAATTGTGTTGCCATGAAACCAAGTTGTTCCAATCCATGTTCTCCGAGACCTGGTTGTCATTGTGCTCACGTCGGCGTGATTTGTGAGCTTGAGGGGACGGACTCCGATCACGTCTGCGCCGAGTCCTGGATCTATCACGATCATCACGTCGAGACATGGTGACGCAACTGAATCTGAATCTGCACACTTCCACCTTGAGAGAATCGGACCCGAGAACATTCAAATCAATGCAAATGCAAGTTAGCGACCCTCAGCTGCAATGGTCGATCTACATGTACAAGGCAAAGCAAATACAAGGCAGCAATCGTCAACCGCAATGATACGAGCAACCAGTTCAACCAATGGTCAGCAACTGCAATGAAAGTCGGCAGCCATCAGTTGTGGTGAGACGTCACTATGATCTGACGGCTTTCTTCCCTTTAGTGAAACCTCGTTCCTGGTTAAATGTGAAATTCCGCTGTTCTATGATAAGCACGTTGAGGTCAAATTTTCCGACAGAGCCGGCCCGGGGTCACACAATGGGTACACCCGAGGATTCCCCACGAATGGGGTGTACACACTTGAACTCCAGATGGAGAGTGCTAATCTTTCGAGTACAACTGATAAGTCTCGAGTACAACCGATGAGTCTCGAGTGGGTGTAGGTTCGGCTTGCAGTCACTTGGTTTCCGTCTAGCAGCGAAACCGTTACAAATTCAACATGAAGCACACACAGCGAGAGAAACAACGGGCCAAAAGGACTTTGAATCACACGAGATGCACAGGTACGTCGAGGTGATCAGCCTCGATATCCGCATTTGCTGTGGCCGCTTCGTTGGACCATCGCACACAGCAAATGGATGGTCCCCCTGTTGACGAAGAAAAGACTGGTGGCAGGGTTTTCTGCCACTCCGCACACACACACACACACACGCACGCACGCACGCACGCACGCACGCACGCACGCACGCACGCACGCACGCACGCACATGCACATGCACATGCACATGCACATGCACATGCACATGCACATGCACATGCACATGCACATGCACATGCACATGCACATGCACATGCACATGCACATGCACACACACACACACACGCACACACACACACACACGCACACAAAGACACACACGCACACAAAGACACACACTCAAACACACACACACACACAAACATACATACACACACACACAAACACACAAACACACAAACACACAAACACACAAACACACAAACACACAAACACACAAACACACAAACACACAAACGCATACAAACGCACACACGCACACAAAAACACAAACACACAAACACACAAACACACAAACACACAAACACACAAACGCACAAACACACAAACGCACAAACACACAAACACACACACACACACAAACACACACACACAGACACACAGACACACACACAGACACACACACAGACACACACACACACACAGACACAGACACAGACACAGACACAGACACACAGACACACAGACACACAGACACACACACACACACACCCACGCACGTACGCCCGCACGCCCGCACGCACGCACGCACGCACTCTCTCACACACACACACACGCACGCACGCACGCACGCACGCACGCACGCACGCACTCACACACACACACACACACACACACACACACACACGCTTGACCAAACACGCGGCAGCTGCTCGAGGAATACCTGAGGCCAGCACGCCAAGAGCTCGCCTAGATGGCAGGTGAGAAACCCCAAAAAAACAAGCGGGCGGCGTGTGGATGGGGGGGGGGAACTCACTTGCCATTGGCCACCCTGGAGGGCCAAAAGTGAAACTGGGAACCCAAAATTGCATTCAAGGTCGACATCAGAATGAGGGGTGCTTCCAAGAAAATGCACACAACACCTTCTTAAACGGGGCGTCACATCGAAATGAACCCCGGGAGATACTACCTGAGTTTAGAATTGGATCCCAAGTCAAGGACCTACATCAGTTTTCGCTTGTGTTTGTTCCGAATCCTTGAAATCGCTCCATAAAGTCGCGGGGAAATGCATGCATATCCTGATTTTAGTCAGGGTCTTGTAGCGGATAACGGGGCCGTTGGAACCGTATCACTTGTAATCGCTGATTTAGGAACGGAGCAAGAGAGTTCGACGTCGCCCCAAGTGTGACTGCAGCCCAGGGGTCTCTCTTTGGAAGTCAATCTCTGGATGTCTTGAGAAATTCACCTGTGGCCATGGGAGAAGTCAGCTCCCAAATTTCCCCTTCAAGTACAGGAAGCTCGCAGAAAAGGGGACCGGACAGTGATATGTTAAACCACCAAAAGAGGAAAACTAGGGAATCCCAACTTCCCCCCCCAAAAAAAAAGAAAGAAAGACAAGAAAGAGGAACCACCTTTGAGGTCCGGGAAGTTCACTGCATGCAAGCTTGCAAAGCCTATCGGGGCCCCCGGCCCGGAAGCCGACGACCCGTGCGTTGGGGTCTGGATTGAGCTCTGCCATGACCATCATCCGCATGCTGCAGTCAATCTCAGAGTCGTTCCTGCAGACTCTGTGCCAGTTCACCCATTCCTCTTTTTTCAAGATCACCTTTGGGGGCAACCCAAAATGGGGAACCCAAAGGTGCAAAGGCCGACCCGCCTTGGGCAAGAGAACAATTGCCAAATGCGTGAATTCTTCATGTCTCAAAGGACATCAAACGAACTAGCAACGAGGGCTCACAGGTTCTGGGACAAGGTTTAGGGGTAGCCATTTCACACAAAACAACCTTGCCCCGTTGAGCTTACCTCAACCCTCCCAGGCTTCCTTCATCCCTATGGTTGCCAGGGCCCTCTGATGGCCGCCAACCAAAAATAAGGACCGATATGGCCGATTAGAGACTAATGGGGTTCTTTTTGGATTCTTTTTTCTGAGGAGGGGGGGGGGGGGATTCAGGGTTCGAACGGAATCTTAGACTGTTCTTGGACACCCTGCCAGCTGAGTCTCCACCGCCCGGCTGCGCCCCACCCCCAGCTTCGGTCATACTAATCGACCCCCTCGCTGACAAGCCGGCCTTGCATTGCTGTGGTGCCACGCGTAGAGGGTGCTGGACTTGTAGGTCTTCCAATCACTTTCCCGCTCCTCTCACTCAAGCCGCTTTGAGCCGCGTTGGATGCGACTGCACTTGGCGGCTTTGCGGGTGTATTGTTTTGGCAGCTACACCGAGGCTAGTTTGGGGGTCCCCTAATTGATACTGACACACACACACACACACGCACACACGCACACACAGACACAGACACAGACACCGACACAGACACAGACACGCAGAGACACAGAGACACAGAGACACAGAAACACAGAGACACAACACCCACACCCACACACCCACACACACACACACACACACACGCCCACACGCACGCACGCACGCACGCACGCACACGCCCTTGTACTAACATCGTCAGTTAGAGGTTGGGGCACCGCTGTGGAAAAGGGCGCCAGTCAAAAGGCATCCAGAGATCATGTTCGACCACATGCTTGCCCTTTTCACTTGTGCCCAGAAATTTAGCTCTGGTGTTTTCGAACCAAGCAATCAAACCAAGCAAACAATCCATTGAAGGGTCGTCAAGCTAGCATGCATCTACCAAACCTGATAAATCAGGAGGAACGGGCAATCTCCTGATGCATGTCATAGATGTCAGACGCCAAATTCAGGTTCTCGCCTCTCAGGCACAAGACTATGTGAGGCGCTGGACTTGTGGATCTCAAAGGGAGGCCATTGGAAGCAGGGCAATGACTGTCGTGCAATGCGACTTGCTCACAAACACGAGAGAACCCAAGCTGCGCCTTTGATGTCATACCTCAGCTTGGCTCTGTGGGCCCAACCTCCCAAACTCTCGCAAGGGCACGACTTGCCTCTCCCCCCCCCCCCAATTCAGTTCACTCACTTGCCCTTCTGTGGACACGCGACTAACATCGCGCAAGCCTGCCAATCATTGACTCAATCACAAACTATGGAGCAAATCACCGGTACGTAGAGTTATGGTTAACCAAAAAAGAAAAAAGAAAAATAACAACTGGCGCATGTTTGGAGGCGCTCCCCCAAAAGTGATCCGAATCCCCATTAATTTGAGCAAATTGCTCTGCTTCATTCCCAAACCAGAAATAAGGGACATGGGTGCACCCCCCTACCCCCCCCCCCAGAGCTCAAAAAAAATCAGTCGGGGCTTCTGCCTGGTGCCAAGTTTGCCATACCCAGAGGAATCCTTCACCGTATTTTCAGCTGGAACACATTCTCTTGTCTTGCGAGTGATTCCCAGGGGGGGAAAACGACAACCGGCATTTGGAAACCCAAAGCGAATTCGCGAACTCGATCCTGATCAGCCACTCCCTGCTCCGAGCGGCTCGTCTTGTCTTGAAAAGCAAAAAGGCCGGATTTCCGGATAAGGCGGTCAAAAGACAGGCCATATTTTGTCCCCGCCATGAACATGGGCCCAGTTGTTTGTGAGAAGTGTACAGGGTTTCCGTGGCACTCAATGAACCACAGACAACCTGCACATCTAAAATAACCTACCTTAGAAGTACCATGCGCAGCGACATGACGCTTATCAGGCCACAAAACCAGACACCTGCTTGGGTAAAATCCCATGCAAAACGAGATGCCCGGGGATGAGGTTCAGCATGTGCATGAGGGTGGTAGACCCCGTGCGCCCCGAGGTCACGATAAAGACCGCGGGCGTGCAGCTCTCTCTCTGACCTTGGCACCGACAATGACATCAGCGTGCCTTGACGAAAGGTTCTAAGATGACATCTAAAATGACTCTAAGATGATCCTATGATTCTATGATGAAATATTGTAAGATTGGCCTTTCTAAGATGATTCTACAAATGGCTTCCACTACCCCCAACTCAGGAGAAAAAAAGGATATATAACCCTTACATAGTGGATATGCATTGTGGACGTATTTCCCACAGAAGCCCTGAAAGCAAAGGTTTCCGACAGATGTATATATATATATATGGGGCTGTCTCAGCATCAACTCCTCAAAATGGTTGTCTTCCTTTTCTCTTTGAAACCAAGGTGAAAAGCGTACCATCAAACAAGAAGCGAGTGTGTATGTACGCATGCATGTGTGTGTACACGCATACATGCTTGCGTGGCTACATTCCTGAATATGCATGCAATATGCATGCAGGAATGCATTCATGTATGTGCTTGCATGTGCGCATAAGGTGTTGGTTTATGCTTCACACAGCTGAAACATGAAATCCCCAAGTAAGGGACTTGCTTGGGGCCTTCAAGCATATGTGAGCTCGTTTAACCAGGAGAGTTCGTCATGAGTTGCTCAGCTTTCACCAACATGAGCTGACGAACCTGGCAGGACCTTCATCACGGGTGAGCTCGCTTGATTTTCAGTGAAAGAAAGATGTCTGCAAATTGCATCGCTTTCCTGAAAAAGCGGCCGCACCCATTTGTGTCTGGGATTCATGGTAACTCACATTGTGCCGTCTACTTTCAGGCTCGTGTAACCCTAGTTTCCTTCAAATCACTACCAATGTCTAAGGTCTCGGTGACGTGCCGCTGAAATTGGTGGGTGCCCTTGAGATACGTGCGCCTTTTTGAAGTGGACCCCAAGAAAACGTCCTCTTAAAATCAACCAAACAAGTGTTTCCCAAAAAAAGGACACTCCCATATACAAGGGTGGTGGCCGTCAACAAGCTTAAATACAGGGTTGGTCCAGGCCTGATACATACCCACCAGCACAGGAAACATACAATGCAAATCAATGCAATATGGGGCACGAGGGCATCCCAATAACTGGGTCCATCAGAGTAACAACCTCAAAACTATCCAGTCAAACTGTAAATTCAAATGCGTGCCACCTATTGACCCAAAAGTTGGTTGGTTGGTTGGTTGGTTGGTTGGTTGGTTGGTTGGTCGGTTGGTTGGTTGGTTGGTTGGTTGGTTGTGGGGTGGTGGTGGTGGGGTGGTGGGGTGGCTGGCTGGCTGGCTGGCTGGCTGGCTGGCTGGCTGGCTGGCTGGCTGGCTGGCTGGCTGGCTGGCTGGCTGGCTGGCTGGCTGGCTGGCTCCCAACTGGAGCCCGAATTTCAAACCGAGCTGCAAAGGCTGTCCCGCGTCCTGGCATCACGTCCAGACTAGGGCCCGATGCTTTTTGATGGCTGCTTGTAGCAACATGGTTTCCGAAAATCACCCTTTCTGTGCCAAGATGGACCATCCCTATGGCTACTTTGTCATTTTGAGGGGTGTCCTTGGTATCAAAGAGAGTGGCCTTGGGGCAACATATGAGGCAAGTCCAATATTTAGAGTGTCCCCAACTGACATGGGGCTTGGTTTGGGAGCTCCGCAAGTGAGCGGTATACGGTATACAACTACGTGAAAACACGAATCAACAGTACATACGCCATATTGCACTGGGTCGCACTAGTGGCTTGTGGGTATTGGAAAACACCTCAGATTCAGCTTACCCAAAGTTGGGTTGGTGGTTTGGTGGCTTGGGGGTCGGGGCATGGAAATCATAAAGTGGCATCCTTTTCACTTCCATGGGCAAGAGGGCACCGTGACTGCGGCTTCGTTCCTGGAAGGCCATTTTCCTCTCAAACAAAGCAGGTAATGGGAAACCCCCAAGCCTGAAACCTTGCAGGACCCCCAGCTGACCTACCTCTGCTTTTGCCCAAGCAAACCCGAAACAACGTGTCTGGCTTATATTTTCCGCGTCCTTCCAATTGGTGGTTAGGTTTGGTTAGGGGGTGCCACCTGGTCACAAAAGGAGCTGGGGTTCAAATGTCCAAACCACCAACTGAGGGGTACCTGATAATTAATTAGTGAACCCCAATCGTAAAAACCATTTCAATAGAGATCCCAGCAACATCCCAGTTGTTCAGTGGCGCTGGTAGAAACATTGGAATTGGTTTGAAGGTGCCAAATCATTTGCTCTAGGCCGGCTGAAATCCAAATCCAATCCACACCACCAACTTTTGCAAACTCACCCCTCTGCCGTACACGGTGCCACGCCTCTGCAGCCCGAGGCTTTGCTGAAGCAGCGCCACGTCGCCTGGGGATGGGGCTGCCGGGAAGCGGGCATGACGTGTTTTCATGACTAACCACCCCCAAGACATGTTGTGCCGCAGATTTGATTTTGGTGAGAAACATCCCAACAATTGAATCGCAAATTGAAAGCATTGGGCGGGGGGTGGGCGGTGAACCATCTTTTCTAGGTGCACTTGCTTTCTGCCTGGATTGCTTGAACGACTGTTTGCCTGCATGGGCGTTTGTAGGGAAACAAAGGGGATTCTGCAATTGCTGGGATCCCATTGTTATCGCTCAAGAGGGGGGGCTGCTGCAGATTAATTGATTGCCTAACTTGCAGAAGTGCAGAAGGCAATGGTGGTGCTCACATGGGGTCCACATGGGCCTGCGCGTGTTCAGGGTATATACCGTGTTTCAAGCAACAAAACACCAGTTGTCGGGCTCAAATCCCGATTCGGGGTTGTATCAAAATAGAGCACACCCAAAAATGTAGATTTGGTTCTGGCTTGCCATTATTCTACAAACAGTAGTTACCCCGAAAATCAAACAAACCAGCCAGCCAACCAACCAACCAACAAACAAACAAACAAGCAAACACACGCACACAAGCGCGCACACACACACAACACCCCCCACACACACACACACACACACACACACACACACACACACACACACACACACACACACACACACACACACACACACACACACACACACTTATCTCGAGAGGCTTCACTAGCCGAGATGAAAAACGCAGTCAGTAAAAATGCTTGAATGCAAATGCAAATCAACAGGTCACAACATCGACACCGAACAGGAAGCAACAGCGACAAACAGAAACCGCAAAAGGAATTTCTCATCACTGCAGGTACGTGGATTCTGCGCCAGAATCCATATCAGCACTGATGGAAGCCTCTTCGTTGGGCCGTCACTTCCATGCAGTGGACAGCCCCCCTGCTGCTTAAAGTTTTGCGTCCGTGCTCCAGGACGGTTCACACACACAAGGCCCCGAGTGGGGCGAGCTCACTTATGCAAGGCCCATTGAGTCTTGCAATCTTCGACTGTGCGGGAAAGTCTGGAAACAATAAAAGGCAACTGTGGCATGGGCAGGCACGATTTAGCAACTGATTCACACATGACCTGTGCCTCAAAAAAGCTGCCTGGTCGGTCCAACTCATGTCAATGCAGGTGTCGCTTGAACGTGAAAGTGAATTGAACTGATCAGAGTCAGTGCAGAGCGTAAACCGATGAACTGCAAAGTACCGACCTGTCCCTTGCACATGCGGCAGCCTAGCCGAAACCTCATGGTTGCTGCCTTGCTCAGGTGCGACAAGCAATGCGAATGGCAGTACCTCACCTGCAAAATTGCTGCCTTGACCATGGTCAATCGCGCTGAACTGCGGCTTGAATTTGAACGAATGAACGGTCTTCCCCTCGCAGGGGGCTCCCGCATGTGGCGAGTCCAGCCCACAGCGCCACGTCGGACAGGCCGTGGGTAAACACACTTATCTCGAGAGGCTTCACTAGCCGAGATGAAAAACGCAGTCAGAAAAAATGCTTGAATGCAAATGCAAATCAACAGGTCACAACATCGACACCGAACAGGAAGCAACAGCGACAAACAGAAACCGCAAAAGGAATCAGGAAAGAGGGTCAGGAAATAGGCAGGTACGCCGGATTGATCAGATCCGGTATCCACCGAAATGCCGTAGCTTCATTGGACTGGATAGGCAAATCGGCTCTAGTCCCCCTGCTGCTTAAAGTTTTGCGTCCGTGCTCCAGGACGGTTCACACACACACACACGCAGGCACCCACCCACACACACACACACACACACACGCACGCACGCACGCACGCACACTCACGCACGCACGCACGCACACTCACGCTCGCACGCACACGCACGTACGTACGCACGCAGACGCACGCACGCACGCACGCACACTCACGCACGCAGGCATGCACGCACACACGCACGCGCACGCACGCACGCACGCACGCACCCACACGCACGCACGCTCACGCACGCACACGCACATACGCACACGCACACGCACACATAGGGGGGGCCGAAAAATGGACAACCTCAAAAACGTTACCCTCGAAAAGAAAACGCCCATGTGTCTCAGTGCGCTCACACGCCAAGGGGAGCTGGGGCGCCCGGGCTCAAGCTCTCATCGTCCTGGCATGCGCTTTAGGGCTCTCTATGCCTCCAGTTGTGGAGAAGCCAACCCGCCAAAGCGAAATACAAGGCAGCCCGTTCGCTCTGACCAGAGACCGACAAGTGGATGCCACCGTTGAAAAACCAGCAGAGGGTCTTTTCAATTCGGAACACTTTTCAAGATCGGGCCCGAATCCCCACCACCACCATCACCACCATCGCCATCATCACCACCACCACCGCCACCATGATCAACCACCATCATCAGCACCGCCACCACCGCCATCATTGGATACGACGTGTGTGATTCGCTTCATGTTGCTTTAATGTCATAACCCTCCTCAAGACCGCCTCGCACATCCCCGGAACCCTTGCGGAACCCTCACGAAACTTTTGTGAAACCCTGTGGAGCCTGTGGAACCTTGCCCGGAATCTTCCCGCAACCCTTACGGACCTTCGCACAGCCTCACCTCAGAGCCGCTCCGGACCACGCGCCAATTTGAGTTGAGACCCCAAAGCTTGCAGCTCTTAAGGAGCCCTCCAGAACCTTCCTTGAACCTTCTGCCTCACCACCCGGAAACCTCAAAACCTTCCTTGAACACACCGTGAGCCTTGCTCGAACCTTACACCTGGCCTGTGCCAGAACCTCGAACCTCTAACACCTTCCTCGAACCTTACATCTGGGCCAGCCCGGAACCTTCCTTGAACCTTACACCAGACCACCCCGAACCTCCGGAACCATTTGAACCTTACACATGGCCACCAAGCCACCCAGAACCTCCGAAACGTTGCTAACTGACTCCAGAGCTCCCCCGAGCTTAGCTTTCAGCTGTTGGGGAACAACAAACGATGCCAAACCAAAACCACCAGGGATGGCCCGCAGCTTCGGGTTCGGACCACTCGGTAGGGTCCCCCACCTCGCTCGCGGCCCGCCAGAGGAGCAAGCAGAAGTACCATCTCACCTCAGGGACTCCCCAGATTCAGCTTGTTTGGGCTACCTTGGAGCTGAGCTGGGCTGCTTCCCTCGAAAGTGGGAAAAGAGGCAAAAGGTGCCACGGAATGGGTTCAAAAAAAACAGGGATTTCTGGATCTTGGCGATTTGGATTTGGAGGTTCGGGGTGCCAACTGCCGCCTTTGAGAACAAAAAGCACCAACTATTTGGGGCGGCTACATTTCACATTTACGCAGCCGAGGGTCCTTTTTCTCACAGAGGGCGGCCAAGGAACCTGCAACTGACCCGTAGTGCAGACGAACCCAGATGCGATCTGGTCCATAAGAGGTCCCAGTTTAGGGATCCTCTCATAGGGGACAGCCTCTACACCAGCCTAGCTTGAACAATTCTGTGGTCAACATTCGTCCCATTCTTCCAGGAGAACCCTCCAGATTCATAAATTGAATAGATTGGGCAGAGAGTTATATCAGTCAGAGTTCAACATACTTCCATAGTACGCATGGCTGTCTTCCCGAGGATCCATTCGATCAATCAAGCTGACGCAATCACTTTGTGTAGAACAAACAGGGTAAACAGCCAAATAAATCAAAAGAAGAAGAACAAAAGAGAAGCAACCATGAATGCGACAAAGCGACCCTGGTATTGCCACATCAGATCCAAAAAGCAGCTGAGCCCCTGAGATGGCCACTGCGTCCAAAACTCATATTCCTCCCCCACCCCCCACCTTGCAAGAAACGCCCACAAAAAACAAAAAAAACAGAATGAGTCACCTGTGCCTGGCAACCCCCAAAAAACCCTGTGCCGCGCCCTTTCCCCGCCCCGCCCGTGCGATCGGGTGGCCATAGGCCATTCACCTTCGCTCTCGAGAATCTTCCCACACGGTCTTTCGTGGGCGACTCGGGCCAAGAGCATCGGTATCGCCCAATACGGCCGGAATGGAACTTCACCCGCCACCCTTCTGGCAACTGAAATGAGTGTTTTTGGGGGATCCCAAAATGGTGCTTTGTACTGGTTGAAGCTTCCTTAAAACCAGACAACAAGGTGCCCAGCAAAAAAACAACTCACCTAAACGGGAACCCCAAACCACCATTGCCTATGAGACCTGTCAAAAACAGGCTGGGACCAATTGCTCATCAGGCAGGAAGAAATTCGCCTCGGCCCCAAAGGGGGCCAAGGGCGCTCAGATCTCTTCTCCAAAGAGAATCTTCGCTTTTCCTCCCCCAAGCCCCCCCCCCACCCCCCCCACCCATGTCGGCTGGACCCAAAATCCTGTCCGGCGGGCCTTGAAATTTTCGGGGTTCGTCGGCGTCCAGCTCCATGGGTCCATTTTTGTCGAAAATGTGCTGACAATTGCGAAACACTAAAAAATTGCTTTTTTGTCCTGAAAAGCATGACCTCCTGGTGGCCAGGCCTGCCTGACGTGTCTGAGACTAGGCTCAGGCCCAGCCCAACCAGCAACCCGCCTGCTGGCCAGGCCTGTCAGCCCAGCCCACCCAGCCTCAGGCCCAAGCTTGTCTGAAACAGGCCTACCCCAAGTCATCCAGCAAGCCCAGCCCAGCGCCCAGCCCAGGCCCCGGCGCATCTCTAGGCCGGCCCCAAGGTCAGGTTTGTCTAACGTGTCTGAGACTGGCCTCAGGCCAACGACCAGTCTCACGTGTCTGAAACTGGTCTCAAGCTATGCCAGCCACCAAGCCCGTCTGACGTGCCCCAGCCCCTCAGTCCGGCTGCCTCCTTCAGCCCGCCTGCTGGCGTGTCTTACGTGTCTGCGACTGGCCTCAGGCCCAGCCCAGCCAACTCGCCACCCAGCCTCAGGCCCAAGTGTGTATGAAACAGGCCTTGCCCATCCAGCAACCCGCCCAAGCACAGCTCAGCCCAGCCCGCCCAGCCCAAGTTCCAGGCACAACCAGCAGCCTGGTCCGGCTGCCCGGCAGCCAGCAACCCGCCCATGGCTTCGCAGCCTCGTGGCTGAGACTAGCTTCAGGCCCAGCCCAAAGCCTGGGCCCCAGCGCATCTCAGGGCATGCCAGCCACTACCGGCCCCCAGCTCCCACCCCCAGCAGGCTCAGCCCAGTGTGCCAAGGTCAGGTTTGTCTAACGTGTCTGAGAGTGGCCAACGACCAGTCTCACGTGTCTGAGACTGGTCTCAAGCTATGCCAGCTACTCAGCAGCCCAGGCTGACCAGGCCCCTTCGGCGCAGTCTGAGACTGGTCTCAAGGTACGCCAGCCTGAGACTAGCCTCAGGCCCAGTCCCTCAGCCCGCCTGCTGGCGTGTCTTACGTGTCTGCGACTGGCCTCAGGCCCAGCCTAGCCAGCAACTCGCTACCCAGCCTCAGCCCATCCAGCGACCCGCCCAAGCACAGCTCAGCCCAGCCAGCCGAAGTTCCAGGCGCAACCAACACCATAATCCAGCTGCCCAGCACCACCCATGGCTTCGCAGCCTCGTGGCTGAGACTAGCTTCAGGCCCAGCCCAACCAGCAACCCGCCTAAGCCAACCCCACCCAAGCCCACCCGGTTTGAGACTCGCAGGCCTCAGCCTATCTAGCGTCGAGACTGGGCCTCACCAGCCTGCAACTAGCGTCTAGCCCAGCCCAGTCCGCCTGCAGGCCTGTCTGACGTGTCTGAAACTGGCCTCAGGCCCAGCCCAGCCATAGCCCAGCCCCCTCAGTGCGGCTGCCCAGCCCGCCGTAAACTAGCTTCAGCTCAACCAACAACCCACGCAAGCAAGGTCCAGCCAAGCTGCCCGACACTAGCTTCAGGCCCCCTTTGGCCCGTGCCCCCCCCCCAAGCAAAAACGGCACGTCTGCTGACCTGTCGCACGAGTGCAAGGCGTTTTCTCTGCAAACTCTTGCACGCATCCGGATCTCGCTGCGGTCCTGGCGCTGGCGTCGCAAGGGCCATCGGAGTCACCCGGCTTATGATTGTCCAAACGCTGATCAAAACATGCGCAGCAATGCGCGCTGCAGCAGGAAAAATAAACGCCCTCGGATCAAACGCTTGTTGCGTGCCGCTGGTTGGTTTCCTGGGACTTTTCCTCAAGGACACCCTTTCGAAAAATAGCCCCTTGCCTTGTTCGGGAAATCCGGAGAAATACAACGAGTCCCTTGAAGCCTCTGATGAGTTTTTGCTGGATCAATCCAAAAAACTTGAGTGTCGGCCCTTTTCATTGCGCATCGCGATGTTGGGGGACTTGGCCGCTGCTGGAGTAGCTCAGCTACTGAGCGCAAAAGATACGAAGACACTTGGGCCCAGGGTGCCGCAGTGGGTAATGCAAATACTTGAGCCACCCCGGTGGCTTTCACTCTGGCGCGATCGGCGTACCTTTGTGCCTCCCGATGCAACCAATCAACCCTTGGCATCAATGGATGTCTTTTCCCGGGTGGGCGACTTGGGAAAGCCTCTTCCGCTGTGCTTCTTTCTCTTGGCAAACAGGTGTTCCCACCATATGTCCAGCCCGCGCACATCAAGAAAGCTCGGAAATCCCTAAGGGTGGTGTTGGAGGGATTTGAACCGCTCCAACTTTGATGGTCTGGTAGGGCCTTACGTTGCCCGAGTAACCTCCATACCACCGCCTCAAGCGCGCTCTCAAACGAGATCACGGGACTCAAATGGACTGAGAAACGCCCATGTGAGCCAAGCAAGGAGTTGTCCGGTTGTTGGGGAAATTTGGTGAGCCCCCTACACCCCTCCCACGCGAAAACCTGCGGCAGTTTTGCCGTCATGCTTCTTTCTAATTTGACAGGCCTACTCCCCAAAGCGCTCCCTCAGAAGCTGGCGCAGAATCAGCGTCACCTGCGGAGAAAGGAGCCAAAACCCGTGGCAAAGCGTCAAAAGGGCAGAAAGGCTCAGGGTTCCCCAAAAATACACTTGGATGAAAGTAGATGGCACAATTCCCTTTGTGTTTGAGTCATCCCCTTTTCTTACCCACACAACCGGAATTGTGCCATCTTTTCCATGTTGGTGTATACGGCGCGTGCCATCTTTCGCCAAAAAAATCAACCTCTGGCGAAGCCCGTTCTTTCCGGCTGGTTGCGCGCTTGGCTCCCACTTTTCGAGTCCAACCACAAAGGCCTCTTGCCCTGTAGAAGCTTCTTCTGGGTTCTGAAGGGGCTCCGGAAAAGAACCTTTCTAAGGGATCGGGTCCGATCTCCACTGACGACTTGCTTGGTCCGTTGGATGTACGCAATATGTCAAGTAAGCTAGCCACTGTCCCCGCTTCCGCTTCCGCTTGACTCCGAGATGGCCTGCATGTAGGAGGGGCCAATGGTGAGCGCCAAAATCACACCGAGCAACACGCACTGGGAGCTGCGGGAGGTGGACCAATGCCTCTCGTTGGCCAAGTAGAAGGAGGTGATGCAAACCATCGCCTCGCCCCGGTCGAATATATACATATATATGTATATAGATATACAAATATATATATATATATATTTAAAAAAGAAGAAAGACAAAAACGACACCCCAGAAAAGGAAACAAAACAGACAAGCCAACATACCCACAATCAGAGAAGGAATACCCCTAAAACATGTATGCATCCCGCGAGCTTGCCGGTAAACCAACCCTCAAACAGGAACCGAGCCTCCAAAAAAAGATGGGCCTCTGAACCCAGTCCCCCGTCAGGAACCTGAAACCCATATGAATGAAACCAATCAACCCTTGCCATCAATGGACGTCTTTTTCCGCGGTGGGTGACTTGGCAAGACCTCATCCGCGAATTGCACTAACCCCGGAGCAATCAACCTCGATTCACTGTGATCTGCATCCCCTCCGAGGCACGGACCATCAAGGGGTCACTAGTCCTCTCCTTACTTAAGAAACAGCGGAACAGCGGCTACTGCAAAGATTGGGTCAGGTCGTATGGTCGTACGTGCCAAATCCATTCCACTTCCCAGCAGATCGAGGTGGCCATATAAGGGCAGTGTCCCATTTACCCTCCAAGGGCTCACATCCCCAACCCACCAATCCAAACCCATTATTTCACCCCCTGAACTGGGTGAACACCCCCACCCAATCAACTAGGGGTTGATTTAATCCTGTCTTCCCCTGACATTTGTCCGACGCTGTTTGCGGCTCATTTTCTGAGTGGATTGGCCAAAAGGCTCCCAACAAGTGACCAAAGTCCACGAAGTCAGGATGTGCTCATCGAAAACCACGAAAAATACACACCACATCTTGCCGACAAAAGCCCCATGCTACAAACTCCAGCTGGTTCTTCGAATGGCCATTCTTCTGGACCATGCAGGGAGTGGGCTCGCTTCCATGGATTCCTCAAACGGACCAAAGCAGCGGTCACGACTTCGCGACACCAGGGGGCCATGGAGATCACCAGCAGCATCTGCTCGGACGAGTTCCAGCTATGAGACAGGTAGGGCAAGAAGCGCATCTCCTGACAGAAAGGCATCCGGGAGATCAAAGAGTCGATGTCAATCGAGTCCAAGGCAAGAGGGTAAGAGGGTCTTGACTCTTGACTCCCATTGACATGGAACCTGGAAAGTCATCATGTGCAGGAAATGACTTTTGGACAAGTTGCAAATTTATGCAAGCTACCAGGAATTAAGCCAAAACTTCCCTGCCGTCTGACGAAATGTGCGAGATTGAATTACGGCTTGTCTCTTGAGAGGCTCGATAAATTTTTCGGGCTCAGGAAATCAAGAAAAAACCATCAACTCAGTTGCCCAAGGGGCCATAAATGTTAATCTATGGGGGCCACTACAAAAAGGGAAAGAAACCAAACGGGTCGGATCCGACCGATTCGCTTTGAGCAGGTGAGCCAACTTTGACGCTTCCCCATTTTCCGACAAACCCATCCAAACTTTTGCCTCAACCTTTGCCAAGTTCAAGGCTGAGACAAACCCGGGGGGGGGGGGTCCAGCCGAAACCAAAAACAGTCAAACGGATTTCCGAGGCGCGGGAAAGTGGGGTAGAAGTGTGAAGCGAAAGAGGGGGGGTTGAAAGTAGTGCCCATCTACTGTAGTTGTGGAACTGGCAATGTTGCTGCGGACTTTAGCGTCATGCCAACCCCGGAATCATAATACCTCTGGATTTGTTGCCTCTGTTTGCTTAAGTCTCCTGGAACAAATTGAATTACTGCCATTAGTGACAAATTCCCACATTGGAAACATGCAGCACATTCGGCAGAAGATTCGTGGTGGGGTGTTCCCCCCAAGTTGGTTTATCCTTGGTTCACATTCACTCCTTTCCCAAACACACGCCAAGTCGCCATCACCAAGGCCGCGAGCAAAATCAGGCCTTGGCTCGGCGATGCGCGGAAATCTGCCGCTGCAAATCCGAACTTGGTGCGTGGTCAATGGGGGGTGTTTCTTTTATGAGGGTAGCCTTCTTGGGATTGTGCAAAGGCACAGAAATCGCGTGCGCCTGCTTGTTTGTTTGTTTGGTTGATTGTTTGTTTGTCTGTCTGGCTGTCTATTTGTTTGCTTGCTTGCTGGCTTGTTTGCTTGTTTGTATCTTTGTTTGTTTGTGAGAAACCGAGGGGTTTCTTCAATATACCCGACAACAGTGGTTGCGTTGTCCTCCAAGAACCCTGCCATATTCCAAATATCCTTAGAATCGCAGACCTCCTGCGAGCTCGATTGTTTTGCGTCTCTGCCTCACAATAACGATTGTGAGACGGGTCTTGAGCCAAATGGCAATGCGTGTGTGTAATTCCTGCTATTTGCTTGCCACTCCATCTCATCCCGCTCTCGAGTTCGCAGCCCGCGATCACACCCCTCATTGATCGGGGCGCGAACTTGTGAGTGTCATCCCTCGTAGGAGACGGTTTAAAATGGACGTAAGCACCCAGCGGTATACTTTGGCCACCGAGATGATGCATATTGTACCAAGCGCTCTCACCGTCGACGATTTCAACGTTCAGCAAATGACATGTCGATGTTAGAGCAAAGGACCAGTAACACGGAGGTAACCCAGCAGCCAGCAGACAAGTGCTGACCTGATCGATTACATAAAGATCGTTCCTCTCCGCCAATGAATCGTTCATGGGTCTGCCGGGAAGCTGTGATCGAACGTGATCCCCAGCTGCTGACAAGCACTGACAAACTGAGGGCATGATCGCCATGTGCGACCCGAATCTTTCGTCTTCCCATGAACTCTTTCAGGCATCTGACAACCTCATCCGTGGAACCGTCCGAGGTGGGATACGCCACGCGAGGGCATTGGTGTCCGTTTCGATTCCCAACTGCCTAACTCTCCCTGGTGTCAGGAAATCGAACGTCACAAGGTCCCCCCATCTCTTGAGCTGTTGCTTGAACGCACCCTTCTTGGTCTTGAAGTGCCACGTCTTCGCTCTGACACATGCATCGCAATAGGGATTAGCGAGCCTATAGGTAACCATGTGCTCCAACGTATCTGCTTCGTGTTTGAGTGGCCCCTTCTTTCTCTTCACACCCCTTCCAGCTTCGACTTCAACCTCAACTTCATCTTCGTCACTACCTCCGCCTGCGTCCCTTTCATCGGCATCACCTCCCTCTTCCTCACCGGGTTCCTCCACCGGCGCCGCAATTGGTGTCTCGTCCGTCGATGAAGCCAATCCTCCAGACCAATCCTCCGCATGATTCTCGGGGTAATCCAAGACTCCAAGAGCAGATTCCGCGAGTTTCCCCAGCGGCTCGTGTTCTATTTCCTCATTGGTTACCAGGTAAGGGATGTGATCCTTGACACGAAGACGAATCACCGATCCTGATCATCGAACATGATAGGCTCGTCCCCGGGCATCCATAGAAAACCATAGCCATTATCAGCACATCTCTTTCATTTTTACACAAGACGGATGGTGACTCCTCCATTTCAAATGGTGATATCGTGTCTTTGATCTCATCGATAGTCAGATCAATTTTCTGATCAGCCTCTGTGACAGCATTCGCCGTCATGAAGCTCATAACCTCGGAACTCATCCTTGGACTGAGGCCTAGCTTGTTCGCCACCTTAGTCCTAGCTTCCCCGACTTCACTACCATGGCACATGTTGGGTTTTTTTCAAGGACTCGAATCTGGGCTGTGGGTGGGGTTGGGCCCCCATTTTCTACAGAAAATGGGGGTGTCCAACCTCATTTCTCATTAGAAAACGGCGGGCCGACCCCATCTTCATAAAATCATGCTCAATTTAGAAAAAGGGAGGGCCAACCTCGGTCTGACGTGGCACTGGGCCAACCCCCCCAATAAAAGAAAATGGGGAGGTCCCACCCCACCATGAAAAAACGAAAACGGCAGCGTCGTGAAAAAATGGGGAGGTCAGCCTCCATTAGTGTCAGCATCATTTCTGTTCTAGTGCGTGGTTCGCTTACAAGGTAAAATTACATGGGTAGGTGTGTCAAAGATGTCAATCCAATCCCAAAGTTCAACGCCTCAAGGCTCCCTTGGGTGACCCCCGCACCGAGGATGGACAAAAATGTCGCCCCATGCAATTCCTTGATTAGAAGTGAGTTCTAGTTCTGCTTGGCCGCCTATGATTGCTTGATAAAGGTGCACACCCCCTAAGGGGCTTCATCGGGATTACAAACTTGAAAAACAACGGTCCTACTTTTCCTGCCCCTGAACTTAGAAAAGAGGGATCTGCCCGCCAAAAAACAAAACTCGCTGACTAAACAAAAGCCTGTTGGGAAACCACATGCCTGCCGCTGCTTGTCCCTTGTTGCTTGCTGACCTGGCGACTTTTTATGACAGCCGCGAGCCAGGCTGCTGGTCCGAATCACGACCTTAGACAATGGCCCAATCCCACTCGCGCGGATATGCGGATTTTAGAAAATGGGGTCTTCCAACTCGGTCTATTTTAGAAAATGTGGTCAACCAATCCAGACTGAGAAATTTCTAATTTTAGAAAATGGGGGGGGTCAACCTAGAACCCTTCCTGACCAGGCCCATTTTCTTTAATTCACCATTTAGAAAATGGGGAGCAACTCCATCATGGGAGGTGACATCATAGAAAAAAACAAGCCCAAAATGGGCTCAACCCCCCCCCCCATTTTCTAAATTAATGTCAAACCCGGATGACTCGAGATCACCGATGACAGGACCGTCCCCGTTTCGCCCACGCAGTCGACCTTCTCGTAATTGTCACCTACGAGGAAAATCTGCGTTGTGTAGTCATCGGACAGGGGTACTTTGGTAGAAGTCTGCGAATTACGAACGTGGTTCTCCCACAATTCTCCAGCCTTCGCAGCCCTAATCGCGGCGATTCTGCTTTCCGGATACTGGTCTTCTTTGGCATGCTCAGTACTCACACCTTCCCTTCCGTGATCGTCACTGCGATACCTCTCAGGAAACTCTTGGTTGCTTACATCACCATCATCGTACCCAACCCAATCTCGGAACACCGCATTCTTCGTCCGCTTTGCCCTTTCTTTGGAAAATACAGCTTAGCGTTCGGAGCTGCGGGTGTGCCTTCGGTCTCAGCATCGCTATCTACTATATCCTCCTCACTAAACGTCGACTCCGCTTCGCTCTCGGAATCTTCCCAGAGTGAACCCGTAGCAATTACCGGCGCTGCCTTCGCCTTCTTCTTCTTTTTCTTCTTGTTGGACCCCGTTTCGCTTTCGGCCTCGGAATCCTTCTCTGCCGGTGCTGAGTTCTTCGGACGCTTGAACTTGCAGTCCTTCCCTTTCTTGCAAGCGCCCTTCTTCCAGAGCGAGTGCATGCCGTCATTGTTGGGGCGTTCCCCGGCTGGTGAGTTACTGCGTTTGGGACCTTACTCGAACTTCTTCTTCCATACTTTTCTGCTGGCTGCACTTGCACTCTGGGCCCTTCGTGCATTTCCCGCGATAGAAATGAAACTGGCATGGCACATCTTCGTTCCACCAGACTGTTCTCTGGATCTCTAGGGTGACCTCCCCGGAGCTTAGCCTTCTCCTTTGGCTTCTTCTTGTCTGGAAGCACCGGTGCCGAATCCTGGGCATCCTTCGCTTCTGACTTGGCCTTTGGTTTGGGCTTTGCCTTCTCTTTAGGAGAGGGAAGTGCGTTGCCCAATCTATGATCCTTGTGCGACTTCCCCGTGTTTTCCCAGTTCTTTTCCTCCTTGGCGGCTTTCACCCGCCGGTCAACAAGTAATCTCTTCCCCCTATTAATAAATACGGCCCCCCCCCCCCCTATTATAAATACATCCTCCCAAAAATAGCTTTTTTTTTAATTGGGGTTTTCGGGTCTGGGTTTGCTTTTCCAACAATGTGAGGGTTCGCATAGGATTTGGAGGAAATGGATTGAATTGTAAGGTCCGCGAGTAAGCGGTTTAATAAGGAAATTTCATGTATCATTCTATTTGTTTTTCAGTTTACTGGTTGTTTGTTGGCAGCCAGGCAGGTTAGCCAGCATGTATGGGGGAGAGACAGTCGCAGCTTAAAAGTGGGGCTGGAAGCTTGTTAAAAGTGCCCCCTAATAAGGATTCCAAGACTTTAGTATTGGTTTAGTATTGGCGCAATTAAAAATCAATTGTGCGGAGTGGAAATCTGGTCTCGGGCCCCGGATTTGCATTTATTATTAATGGGGGTCATTCATTAATTGGGGGAGGAGATTATTTATGCGTCTTCGCGCTCCATACGCTCGTACAATTTCAGATCTAGCTCCAACTCCTTCGAGTTCCCTTTCCTTGCGGCACAGACTCTGGCTTGATTCCGTTGCTGATTGAAATCCCCCCCATTTTCTTATCGCCCCGATATGATATGTCAACTTATACAAGTTTTCCACCCCGAATACAAGATCAAGTCTGTCGTAAGTTCGGAAACTTTCCAGCACCATGAGTATCATTCGTCATCCTTTAATGCCCTTGCCCACTTTGGCGACCAGCTGCTGGACCTCAAGGGCTGCTTCACTTGCCTGATCCCCAGCGGGTTTGATCATCTTATTCCATGCTTATCACCAACTTGCTATCAACACCAGCGAATCTCGAACCACCTTTGGGGCTAATCCTGCGAACCACGTCACCACATCCCGCAAGGACATTCGACAGTAGTTGGTCGATCTTCATAGGAAGAAGCAGCAGGCTTGAGCGCTCAACTTCTTGGTCTCGGTGCGATCTGCGTCGGTGGCGTGGTCACGTCCCCGAACTTGGGTAGTGCGATCGGTTGATCGTTGACGAGCTCGTCGTACCTCTCAGTCATGTCTTCAAGTTCATCCTGCAGCTCATTCCTGTGGTTCTTAAGTCTCATAGACTCAGCCTTCCGAGCCTTGGTGCCTTTCTGTCGTTGTCTCTAGCAGCCAGATACTCAGGCTTCAGACTCGTGGAGATTGTCATTGACTTGCTGCATTGACTCGTATTGTTTCTGGAGGGCACCGTATAGATTCTGAGCCACACTCCCAACCCAGCTCATATTATTCTTCATCAATTCGGCTTGTTCTTCTGCCCTTTCGGTAGAGACCACGCCGTGACTCCCCTTCCTGGCTTCGGCTGCCTCACTCCTCAGAGCGACAGCTGTCGTTTCCTCACGGCTCAATTGGTCCCTCAATCGGCCCGCCTCCAGCTTGGCCCTACTCTCAACATCGTTCAACTTCATTCTTGCCTCGCTGGTAACTTGGATTCTTACAGCTAACTTCTCGGCAGATCGGAACCCGTCTTCCGCCCACTCCCGGACAAGTGTTGTACCTGATCCCTCAATGCTTGGATCTGTCCATCCTTGTTGGTGGCTATATTGTTGTGGTACAATTCCGTCGCTTGGCCTGCGTAGCCAACTCTTCTTGCTTCAGTACTTCACGAAGCTGTTCGTTCTCATGACTCAATCTGGCCCGCCAACATTGATCATAGACTGGAATTTCTTCCGCAATGAAGCTGAGATTTCACTGTTCTCCGCTCGCAATTGTTGAGTTTCATTGTTGAAATCGTAGGCCATTGCCTCAAGCTCACTGAGCCTACTCGCTTCTATCTTCAGCTGTTCCGTCGCCAAGTTATACTCGTCGCTCATTCATGAACATGTGCAACTTGGGACTCAAGGGTATGATTCGTTCTCTCTAGTCCCAGAATCCTTTGCAGGCTTCCCGCCTCATCGGATTCCAGACTCTTGATAGATGATCGCAACGATGCACATTCAGCCTTCAATGCATTGTTCTCATCGTGCTGCTCTGCAGCTTCGATCATCTGTAATTCCGTTTTCCGTTGGAATTTTCCGCAATTTCTGGGGTCACTTGGGGAACACCTTGGGGAGGGTTTCTCCCTTTTGAGACTTACGGAGATGTGTCCGCCCATCATCTTCTGACGGTACTTACTCTCGATCTGGAGGAAGCCCTTGCTCCCATGGTCTGATCCGCGCCGGCATCACTATGCTGGCTTGCTGCCGCAGGCCCAGCACTTACCACGATAGTGTCTCCGCTCCCATGACCGGCTGACTGCGGCGTTCCTTGGGATGAAATCCCGGCAGCAGGTGCCGCGAATAGCGTTGTGCCACTTGGCAATATTATGATTGATTCAATATGAAGCTAGGTACAGGACCTTTCGCTTCGAATGAACCTTTGTCTCACAGCACGTGGGACAAACCCGACGGCTGATAACTTGAGAAACCGGAGGTTTCTTCAATATACCCGACAACAGTGGCTGTGTTGTCCTCCAAGAACCCTGCAATATTCCAAATCTCCGTAGACTCGCAGACCTCCTGCGAGCTCGATTGTTTTGCGTCTCTGCCTCACAATCACGATTGTGAGACGGATCTTGGGCCAAATGGCAACGCGTGTGTATTTGCACCTGTGGATCACGCACTATTCACACGTTGTCTGGGTGTGTGTGTGTGTGGGTGTGTGTGTGTGTGGGTGTGTGTGTGTGTGCGTGCGTGCGTGCGTGCGTGCGTGCGTGCGTGCGTGCGTGCGTGCGTGCGTGCGTGCGTGCGTGCGTGCGTGCGTGCGTGCGTGCGTGCGTGCGTGCGTGCGTGCGTGCGTGCGTGCGTGCGTGCGTGCGTGCGTGCGAGCGAGCGAGCGAGCGAGCGAGCGAGCGAGCGCGTGCGTGCGTGCGTGCGTGCGTGCG
>CAUJNA010002524.1:879723-909321 GCA_963377175.1 Effrenium voratum | reverse complement strand
GCAACGGTTCAACCCTTACATTGAGGTTAACCCTTGCTCTCCGTCGCTCTCTTGGAGGAAGCGCGCCTTCTTTCAGCCTAATGCTATTGGGGAGATTGGCGCGACCAAGCGCGAACTGGAGCGATTGGCTGCTCCCAGCACCCCCACGAAGACTGGTGGATTCAGTCCGGAGTTCGCCAGGCATCGTCTCGTCAGCAACACCTACGCTATGAAGGTGCAAGAGGCTGGTTCGTCGATCCCATTTGCGCTCGAAAATGAGTACCCGAAATATTCGGGTTACATCATGGAGGAGCATCTGGCGCCGTCCACTATATTTCTTGACATTGACAAGATGATCGGGAAGTACAAACAAGAGTGGATCACGAACCCCGAGAGTGAGGTGCTCCCCAGCCTGAGCAGGCCTAAGACCTCCCATCTGACTACATACGATCAGAATGCCCTCGAAAAGGAATGGATTGGTTGGGGAAACCAAATGTTCAGGAACGTCATCCTGACCGTGTTCCCGGAGTTCGCCCTCACATGCATTGATTCTGATGTCCCGACTATACCGTCGGTTTTGAAGGGCCTCCTGCCTATGAGCACTACCGGAGTCACCGGTATCCTCGCCGCGATGGCAGCGGGTTGGGGGCCTCCCACATACATGGAGGAGCCAACGATTAAGGCCAATGCCCAGGTGCTTGTCTTCTACGACCTTTGCTTTGCGTCGCGCGGGAAGACCAAGAAGGGCTCTTACATCACGGCGGATGAGTTCAGTGCGCAACTGGACACTCTCCGATCCACTGACAGCGGGCCACGAAAGGGATCCGTCCCAAAGATCCAATTCCTCTGCCCGTACGGGGAGAGCGGCTACCACGTCCCCATCGCCACCATGGTCGAAGAGGCCACACGGCTCACTCATGACCGCGAAAAAGCGGTTGGAAGGGGGGCCATGGACTATGACGTCTGCATTTTTGCGACCCGTCTACATGACCTGGCCGATTGGGATGAGAAAAAGCAGGTGTCGGTCATCAAGAGCAACGCGCAAACCCTCATCCACACCACCCTGGAAAGGCTTGAGTCCGTGAGGAGGGCTGGATCCAATGTGGTGATCCTCATTTCGGTTGCGTCATGGCTTCAGCCCGCTCGAAATACCAACATGCTCGGCGTCATCACGACGTTCATCAGGGCAGCGATGAAGAGGAACTTGATAATGGTTCCTGCGGATTTCGCCTTCTGGGGCGACCACTGCGTCGGCAGTTCCGGCGCCCCTGCGAACAAGTACAGAACTGTGGTAGCGCTCCCGGCTCTCGCCAGTGCGGCCGTGGACATCTCGTGGACGCTACACCGCGTCATGAGTGCGACCAATGCTGCGAAAACGTTGGGCATATTGTATAAGAAGACCATGTATCCTCCCGACGAGGACGCAAAGGTGAAGGCCGAAAAGGTTCTCCAGACCAAGGTCTGGGATGATTCGTTAACCTACTCCACCGCCCCGCCAGCGAAGGTCGCCGGGGCAGACAGCTCTGGCCAGTCGCATGATGTGGAGATGACTGATGCGGCAGCCAAGGTGACGCCCCCCGCACAGGCGGCGGCTCCCTCTGTGGCGAAGGCCCCTGCCCGCCAGGCCGAGCCCAAAGGCCCTGCGCCGAAGGTGGTGTCGCCACCGACGCGCCCCGACTCGCCACCAAAAGCCTCGCCCGCCAAGACGAAGGGGCCCATCGACATTAGGAGTGTCCCCAAGGCCCCTGTCCCTTCCGTGCCCGCAAAGGGCGGCACGCCCGCTAAGTCGCCGGATCCCGGCTCTACGGCTACCAAGGGCGCCAAACATCCGCACTTCCGGGGGAAGTTCACCGGTTCCCGAGCCCACCGACCCGCCAAAGGCCCCACGATGGGGGGGGCCATTGCCCAAGTCTGTGTTGACTCCGCCCGGGAAGGACGAGAGCAACTTCCCGCGCCTCGCGACGCCTGAGGCATCTCGCAAGGCTGCAGCGGCGGCCAAAAAGAAGGCTGAGGAGCTGAAGAAACCAGCAGGAAGTGAAAGGAAGGACGTCCCCACGCTCCCGACCGTCGAGGAAAAGGATGACGACATGGATGTTGACGCCGAGATAGCATACTGGCGTGGCATGCCGGTAGAACCGGCCGCCCCCACCACGTCCAATCCGGTGGGTGTCAGAGGCAACACTGTGGATCGATGACCTCATAGCGACCCCTGATCGGACGGCTGATGACGTACCAAAAGTCGATCCCCACACTGCTGCTTCAATGGAGATAGGGGGGAGCACTGGATCGGGAGGACCTCCGACAAAGGAGGATCTCTCGGAGTTTGATGAGGTGGACCCCGATGCCCGCACCTCCGCCGGGGACGCGGGGATATCCGTTGAGGGGTATACCATCACCCCCGACGGCGAGTATTATGACCCCGACTCGCAGGAGACCTTCCAGACGCTTGAGGCGTGGAGAGCTCAGCGGAGATCGTCCCGACACAGGGTCGTCCGAGCTAGCGCCACCGAGTCGAAGGATCCGGTGCACGGCGGGCTTGAGGAACCCGAAGAGCGGAATCCCAACTACTATGGAGACGACACGGAGCCCAAGAGAGGGTCCATTTCCCTCGACGAGGCGTTCACCCGGCCCGACAGGTTCGTGCTTCACCACATCGCAGCTCGAGAGAAAAATTTCGAGCCGATCGTGGCCAGCTACGCAAACAAGGCGAGGAACTCGGACCAGGTGACTAAAGAGCAGGGTGATCAATCGAGGACGCTGAACGCTGCCGTCCCCAATGACCGCCATGGGCAACGTGATATGGCCAAACGCGCCACGCTGGTTGACTGGGCCCACGCATATGCAGACAAATGCACTGTGCATGGCCCCAGACAGTTCCAGTATGTCCACTTCGGGAAGGAGGCCACGGATAGAACCGAGGCTGACGAATGGACAAAGGTCATGGAAACGATCGTTCCCCCTGAATACCCGCCGGAGATTCGTGACCAGATCGACTCCAAGTTCGTGACCCGAAAGGGTGAATCCGGCGACCACCACACCGGCATCTTCGGAAAAGCCAAGCAACCGCTTGGGAATTCCAACTCGTATCCGAACAGGACACGGTGCGATGCGATGGTGCACGACGGGACCCGACTCGGAATGGTCGATTCCAGGAACGGCGAGGTCATTCCCATGGATGACGTCTTTTGGACGGCAGAGTACATGAACGCCTATGACCTTACCTCCCAGCTCTCCGCGGTCCGTGCCGGCCTTGATATGGCCTTGGCGACCGCCTGGAGGATGGGGCACGTTCACCCGCACGTGGCCGGTGCTGTGGCTGGGTTGCAGAAGATTAGGACATTCTATGACTGCCTCCACGCCGCTCACCGCAAGACCCGGCTTGGTTCGTTGCCATTTCACCAGATCGTTGGTGAGCTCGATCGCGTCGACGATCGTGGCAACAAGCTGGAGCCGAACATCCCTGACACATGGCGAACCACCGCGCTCAGAGGGGAGTACCCGGACTGCCTGGCACAATCGGTCGCACAGGTCTTCCGGTCCATGTGCGGTCCTCTGGCCATGTGTGGATCGCGTGAGGATCGGGCAGTTATCATTCGCAGAGATGAGTCCGCCTTCACCCGTGGTACTCGTGGTGACAAAATCATGGGCATCCCCTGGCCGGCTTATCGACGTCCTACAGCACGCGAGATCAAGGAGGCCAAGGAGAAGGCGGAGAAAGAAGGTCACAATGCCGGTGAGGACGTTGACATGAATGAGCCCCGGGACCAACCGGTGGTGGCTGGAGGAGAGGCAGCGGGAACAACCGCCACGGGGGCCTCTGAACATAAGAAGGACGACCCTATTCCGCCTGCCACTCAAGCCCCTGACGCCCCTGCCGAGCCCGCCCATCCTCCTGCGGATGCGCTCCCTAGCCAGGTCGAGGCGAGGAGCACTCTGCTGGGCGTTCATGACACTGCGGGGCCCTTCGCCGCGCCCAGAGATCTGCACACCGGCCAGTTCATATACGTCGACTGCACGGAGGAGGAGAGGGCCATGCTGCCCACGACCATCGGATCACAGTTCGAGGCGGAGCGTGCTCTGGCCGACCTGAGGACCGTGTGTCGCGTTGTCGGTGACCCGCGTGATTCCGAAGAGTACACGTACTGGGAGACATCCTCGCATGACACTCTCGCCTACGCCTCTTACAGCGTACCGGATCAGTACAGGAATGTCCCAGCAGTGAAGTCCGCCTCGCGCATTTTCGACCAGATTCCCGACGGCCAGCTCGTGCGACCGGACAAACCGGAGCCTGCGGTTCTCCGCCTCAGCGCGGTGAAAGGCACTGATGGCACCCGGAGGAACCTCGAGAGGCTGAAGGAGGAGTCCATCAAGAAAAACGTGGTCATCCTCGGCGCCAGGAGAGGCGAAGATATCGCCCCCAGGATCGGAAACAACTCTGTGCGCCAAAATCGGGGACATTGCCCGATTCCTGGAGATGGGAGTGAGATCCAGGGCAGGGCCTATCCTCCCGACCAAGAGTGATCCTGACCTGATGATCCAGGCCATTGTTCCCGCACCCGAGGAGCTTCTGGACTACTTCGCCGACGAGATCCGTCAGAAGGTGAAGGGTAGAACGGGCGCCTCTTCGCACTACTACAGGAGAGCATGCGCGGAAATACGCGACGCGCTCCGTGGAACAGCTGTGCAGCCTGGAAATGCGGGTGCAGTCAAGGACCCAGAGTTGGAGGCCTCGTCTGCCAGCGGGCAAGGGAACGTTACTTCGGTGATACAACTGAAGAAGTTCCTGAGCCACTACTTCGGGACCAGCGTCGAGTCCGAGGATGCCTTTTCTTCATACCTCCTGTCTTCCTTTCTCGAGGATGGGGTGGGAATGTTCGAGATCATCATCACCGTCATTCGTGACAAGGAGCGTCGGTTGCTGCCTGGTTCCGCCCGCATAGCGGCGGTAAGGTCGCTTGAGATCGGATCCGACACTGATTACCGGGCATTTCGTGAACGATACCAATACATGCTCTACGAGAGCCCTGTTTGTCTTCCTATCACCTCCAAGGTGGTTCCTAAGACGCTCTACAAGGTGGTGCCTCTCCGAACGTATCGGCTCTACGTAGAACGTGGGGCGATCATTCGGGGTGGGCGAGCTCTGATCGAGCTCCTTCCCTCTCGGCCGGATGAGTATCAATCCCTCCGCGATCACGGAGAGTGCCCCAACGACACTGTCGACCGCATCACCGACAGCAACGTGACGGAGCTGCACACCTCGGGTCGACGCCAAAGGAGCGATCCCCGATATGTGGTCATGGCTATCGATGCACGTTTCTTCTCCATGGAAAATGGGGGCATGCATATTACTCGTCAGGGTACCTTTGCGTCGCGCGAGACCATCGCGATCGGGTACTGGAGATGCGTCTACTTCAAGGAGGACTGCTCCATCATTTACCTGAGGCCTTGGTGCTATCCGCCCAACTTCCTCAACTCCTTGAGTGATAACCCGAGGAAGTGTCGGGACGAGATGGAGAAGTACCATCAGATCACCAAGGCGGAACATGTCCGCGAGGTGGTGTCCGTTCCATGCCATAGGTGCATGACGGCCCATCCGGTCGGCGCTCACCTGTGCACCGCCTGCTACCTTCCCATCTTCTACGATGGCGTCCTGCCCACCGGAGACACGAACGGCGGCCCTCGCACGATAGCGAGCACTGACGGGTTGGTTCCTCCCTGGCTGGCAAAATACGAGGGCTTCGTCCCCGCTCTGTGGAACAACTCAGACGCCAACGCCATCGGAATGGCCCTCTACTCGCAGAGTCCCGCCGTCGATGCCCGGTCCTTGTTGATGTCTGGGATGCGGCCTCCTAAGTACCTTGACAAAGAGGACGTGGATGGCATTTTCCGGAAGCTTCACGACTCGCTCCGAGACGAAATCCTTGACGGCAAATACCGTGACACGGTCGACAACAACGTGGAAGAGTGGGTGGCAAAGGCGATCCTGGTAAGGGGTCTGGCCTTCAACGGGAGCTCCGTCCCCGAATTCTTCGAAGAATATGAGGGATATGCGGCTGAGTGGGGCAGACGCCTAACCACCGCAAACTTCACCGCCAACCGGTGCGGCTTTTACACGTCCTACTACATTCTTGAGGCCCATATCATTGGGCTGAGAACAGGACACCTTTCTCCGATACTCCCCAACGATGTGTCCGGGGAGGGGTTCAAGTTCCAGGTGGGGCTGCTCGCACAGCACTGCGGGATCTTGCAGGCCATGCGGAGAAAGGCCGGGTTCGATCCTGCCGCGCGCCTCAAACGGGCTATGGACACGATACGGGAAGGCATTAAGAAGGGGTACATCTACACCCTCAACGACCTCAGCAGTATGGACGATCTGATCTACCGGACGTCCACCGTTGCCTACGACACCTGCTTGGCCGACCGTCCTCAAACCCAGGATGTCATCAAACAGGAGCTATCCGACCCTGTACCAAGGAAATACCGCTTCCGACCCCGCGATCGCCATCGACCCGGAATTCGCCTTACACCAGGCCCCGGCGTGAAGGACGAAGACGAGCCCGACTTTGCTGGATCAGCGGAGGATGAGCTGGGATCGGATGGAGATGACGAGAAGCCTGACGACCTTGACGAGCCCATGGGCGACGACGAGGAGGAGATCCCTCCCCCTCCGCCACCGCCCCCGGCTCCTCCTGCGCCGCCTGTCCCAGTAGAACCGGAGACTCCCGTGGTGCCGCATGCAGGCGTCAATTCTGGCGATGCTGTGCCAACTCCTCCTCCTCCTCCTCCCGCTCCCATTGCGGCAGGCGTTACTACGACTGGGGATCCGTTTGAGGAAGAGGACATGGCCATCAATACTCGTGTCCCTGACACCGAGTCCGAGCTGGAGGGTGAGTCCGACCAACCCAAGGCCAGAAGGACATCTCGCGGTCGGGTCCCCGCGCCCGAAAAAGGGCAGGGGGGCGTTCAGGTCCCGCCTAGCGGGCAACCCAGCTCTAAGAGCAAGGCCCAGCCTGCCCGCCCATCCCCGGTCCCCGCGAGAAGCGGTGTGGAAGGTGGGGAGAGAAGGGGCAGGACTAAGGGTTTCTACACCCAGATGGATCCTTTTACCGGCGAGGACGCGACTCCCCGAGTTCGTCTTCGATCGGGCGGTCCCGGAACTCCTGCGTCCCCACCACGGGATGCCACCGGTTCCTTGGGCGGCCATCGCGGCTATGACCCGCGAGATGACGACAACGACGAGTGGGAGCTTCCCCCGGGTGTGCCTCGGACCACTCGTGCGGCAGATGAGTCGCGGCCCCGACGAGATGACGATCGGTCAAGGACCGCGCTTGGGGCCCGCGAGGATCGTCGTGGTCCTAAGGGGGAGGGGAAGGGTCGAGGAAAACATCGACCTGGCAAAGGAGGACGTGAGGATCCCGGCCCGCCCCGACAAAGGGATGATCGTGGCAGGGACACCCGCGGAGGCCGACGCGATGATCGCCGACCTCCTCCACGTCATGAGGAGACCTCCGAGAGGCGCGGCCCGGGGCGAGATGAGCGCCGCGGACGTGATGACCCGGGCGATGACCGTCGCGATCGCCACCGGGACCGGCGCAGGGATGACCGACGTCACCAATCAGATCCCCCTCCGCCTCGCCGACCTCCGGCTGGCGACCACAATAGGGGTGGTGGTGAGGATCGCCGTCGGGATGGGGGAGGTGATCGAGGTGACCGTGGTGGACGCCGAAGAGACGACGCGCCCAGGGACCGGGAAGAGCCTGGTTCAGGGTGGTAGACGGGTGCCGCAATCAGCATCCGCCGGTAGACGGGTGCCGCAATCAGCATCCGCCTTAGAAGGGCGAGGATAGTACGTGTGTCGCCGACAAACGCGACCGCGCCGGTCCTCCTCTCGCCCGTGCAGCGCTGCTGGGGGTGATGATCTCCATTGCCCTGTACCGCTGATCCGGCGTTGCTCGTGTCCCTCCCGCACCGCTGCCGTGCGCGCCGGAGACGGTTCCCCTGGCGATCCTGTGTGAGGCTGTGACCGCACTAGAAGTGCCGGGCCGGCCATTGCCAGTTATTTTCACACCAGTTTCGGAACTTCTGTTTCTAATTTCCTCCCAACTCGACTACTCTTCCAACCGCTCCACGGCGTGCAGTGAGGCGCGGTGATCCAGATAGGATCCCCCTCCGCATGGCATCGTCCCATGACGACTCATGAACGGCACGAGAGGAATCTTCGTCTGGTTCCTCCAATATGTCTTTGTTCACTCATGTGGTCCACTCGTCAAATAATCCTGTCGCCCCGATAATTCGGGGTGGTGGCGGGATTTTAACTGGGGCCCAGGTGATGCCGTTTGGCTCACCTCTGAGTTGTCACCGGCATTTTTGGTTGGTCCCTTTCGTCGTGAACTCAACTGTCTCGCATCCTTTCTCTCGTCCTGATATCGGATGAGGGGGGTGTGTTTTGTTCACGTGTTGTTTCATCATGTGGCAAAGCGGCCGAATGGCCGTTTGGCTCAAGTTTAACCTCCCGTCAGGTTAGTTTTGGTAGCACGGCACTCGCCATAGCACGGCATCTCGCTGCGTCGCCGAGAAAGGACTCTCGGCGCTGGGGTGGGCTGGTGCTAGGAGGTAGGTGGTGCTGCGGCAGGACTTGCCTGGGCCTGGTTAAGGTGATCTTTTGCAACTTGCTGTTTAACCTTCACTTCAACCACCTCTTCCTCAATCATCACGTCCTTCAACCTGGTCACCGGCTTCAGTCCACTGAGTCGTGAGTCCGGGTTCTTTGGGTTCTTCGTGGATTACGTGAACCCTTTTTGATTCCCTGGGCAACGCCCTTTCCGCCCAAAACCGCACCAATCATAAACCACCATTTGGGATTTCGATGCCGCTTTGATGGACCCAGTGAAGCCACCCCTGAGAGGGTCCTGCCATATGGGGAAAGCACACGGGGGTGTGAATGAGCGCCACGACAGCCAAGTGACTCCAACTGGGCACATATATGAGGGTAACCCTTGAAATGGGTGGTTTTCTTGTGCCTGCCTTTAAAGCGACCCCCCCACAAAAAAAACACACACCAAAAAAAAAAGACACACCCAGATCTTGCCCTCAAGTGGAAGGTTTCGCAGGGCATTCGAAGGTAAACAAGAGACCGACCAAACCAGCCAACCGACTGAGGAATTAATTCCCTTATGGATGTTGCTTCCCGCTGCTCAACCCGGTGAGTCGTAAGACTAGGGGGTTTCCCCAAAACAAGCCTCTCTCACACCTTTTCGCCCAATTTCGATTGAGTCTCCCCTGGGTTTCTCAGAATTTCGTGACCTTGGCCCAACCCCCCCGCCCAATTTCAAGGAGCCGAAAACGACCAAAGCCTTTGCCTTGAGACAGTCATCTCAATGTCCTGCTTAAACCATTGGTACGTCTGAGGAATAAACCAGGCCCATGCGCAACGCGCATTCCGCACCTCCCCCCCCAAAAAAAAACGCGCGGGCAGTGGCTTGGCAGTGCCACATGCGGACTGCAGAGGCGCATCAGCCAAGGGCCCACCATCAGTGCGGCAGGGCGCCAAGCTGCCAGGCCGAAATGTGAAGCCTCAACATCACCAACGTGGGTTGGTTACGACATGACCGATCACACCTTGCTCACTTGGTTGCGTTCGAAAAGTTTAGGCTGAACATTTCAGTGGGCTGAACATGTGCGTTGTCCCTCAATAACCAGCTACGAAAGCTCTTCGTTGGAGCCGGCGATCAACCGAGGTAGACTTCACACTAGACTCGTTTGGTGTGAGGGCAACCGTTGTTGTTTGGCCCGAGGTTTCTTTCTGGTTGTTAAACTTCCGGGGGTTTGGGGCCAAGTGTCGTAACCAGGGTTCTCAGCTCTAAGGGACTGCCGGTGTTTGGGAAAGGCCTGTTGCTCCTGTGGTTTGTGTGTGTGTGTCTGTGCGCATGTGCTTTGTTTTTTGTTTTTTTGAGGGGGGACGCCAGTTCCTCGTTTGCCAACTGGGAAGGATGTCCCGGGCACACCGAACAATTCAAGTGAGACAAGCCGGGCTTCAGATGCGAGCCTCCAGCTTTCGGGAGACTCCGTGCGGCGCGCCTTCCTTCCGTGCGGCTTTCGATCTGATCTCCTTTCACCTGCCCGGAGTTGGCGAGTGGCTGGCATGGGTAAATCACTTCCCGGTTCTCGGACCAATTTGTGTACGCCATGTGTGGTGCGAGTCGTTGGTTAAAACGTTGGCCGTCGCGAGTCGCGCGCGGCCAAGGTCCAACTTCGCCGGGCGCCAAGTCACTGGCAAGAGTGAGGAAACCAGGAGTGGCCTTCCAGATATCAGAATCAGTTTTGCCTCTATTTGCCTATGAGTCTCGACCCAATCTTGTTTTGAGTTTGACCTTTTGATCAGACTCACTGCCGAAGCGGTAGCCACACGGCCTCCGGGCAAATGAGTTAAGTGTTCACTCACTCCCACAAACCGTTTTCGCATGTGCAGCCTCCTGTTCGTTGGGAGGGCACCTGAAAGAGGAATACACCATCTATTTCCACCCCAGGTATGGTTCAAAGTGGGGTTGGGGCACCCCTTCTCTTTGGATCTTTGACAAGGAAACTAAAGCTCAATTGCCCAAAGCCGACCTTGCGACCCCTTTGGTTTTCCAATGTCAGTTCATGTTTTGGTCAAGGTCGCAAAAGCTGATCATCTTTCATGTGGTACTCTGAGCAAGTGAAGAGAATCGGAACCCAACCACCTGGAGGAATTTCGCACATTTTGAGACACCATCGGCTGATGCACCGGAGCCGAGGGTGGTAACGCTTTTCCGGCAACGCCGCTCATGACACCATCACCGACTGGCACATCATTCTTTTCTGAGAGCAGGCTCGGCCCCGGGCGCGTGTTTTGCTTCGCAAGTCCCAAGCGAGCCACAACCAAACCTGGGTCGGGGAGATGAAGGGCAGCCAAATACAGTTCGAACAGAACTAGGGGATATCCGTCCCTTCAATTCTGTACTTTGGTGTGGGATATCCGTCCCTTCAGAACTTCAGTGAGTTGTGATTCTCAAGCGGCGACTTTTTGGAGACTTCGCACCTTTCGGTAGATTCGTAACACAAGCTGAGAGAGCCTGGCCATACCCCTGATTTGTTTGGTTTTTCGGGTAGCTGACATGGCTGAGCTACGGCCTTCTTTTTCGTCCACTGAATTCATTCCGAGTGCCTTTTCCTGGAATCCCAAGGGGACGCAAAGAAGCAGCTTAGGTCCAAACCCTGGCAGCTGGCAGCAGTCAAGTGCGACTTTCCATGGCCCAAGCAACGAGTTTTGGAGTCGCTTGGCAGGTACCAGCTTTTTGGAGGGCCTTCGCCGAAGGAGGCAGGGTCCCGGAGTCCCGGAATCCCTTTGCTCGAGTTGCCACGAGTTGCTCCACGAGTTGCAACGAAGGAACTCGTGAACTAATTAGTCACCTGGGGCCTTACATCCTATGTTTTCTGGCTGGCATCGAAGAGGTCCAAACATGTGGCCCTCAGAAATGCAAAGTGAACAACTGTTTCAGGTGCACGCACGCACCCTCCCAAAGACACAAAACACAACACACACACAAGCACAAACACACAAACACACACCCACCCACCCACCCACGCACGCACGCACGCACGCACAGACACACACACACACACACGGACACACACACAGACAGGCACAGACACACACAGACACAGACACAGCCACACACACACACACACACGCACACCCACACAGACACACAGGCACACAGACACAGACACAGACACAGACACACACACACACATGCAGACACACACACACATGCAGAAACACACACACACACACACACACACACACACACACACACACACACACACACACACACACACACACACACACACACACACACACACACACACACACACACACACACACACACACAACCACAAACACACACACACACACACACACACACACACAACACATAACACACACACACACACACACACACACACACACACACACACACACACACACACACACACACACACACACACACACACACACACACACACACACACACACACACACACACACACGCACACACGCAACACGCAACACGCAACACGCAACACGCAACACGCAAACACGCAAACACACAAACACACAAACACACAAACACACAAAAACACAAACACAACATGCACACAAACACACACAAACACAAGTCGAGGGTTCAGCGTCACTATGGTTGATGCCTTACATGGCTTGCACCGCTGAAAAGAGAATCGTCGTCAAGCGAGCCACAAAATGGAAGTGGCCACACACAAGTCAATAAGTCTGCCATATCTCTAAATAATTTCCAACCCTGATTTGAGAAGCCCTCTGGTTCATACCGCCTTACCAAGCGTGAGCTCGTCTTTCCCACTGGTAAGCTCGCTTTCAATCATGTCACCACGGCCCAAGTTAGAAGTGGATGTAAAAGATGATCAGGCTTATTATCTATTGTTTTCTACTCTTTGCCCAAGTTGGAAGTGGAGGTAACAGATTATATCACTACCAGCAACTTCTTTGATAAAGGTGGTCTTAAGGTTGAGTGATTATGGAATTTCCCGATTACTTCAAAGCAACCCTTCCAGGAAGGTGCTGGTTTCCCCGCGCCCACCCAACCAATCTGTTTTAGGACGACGGTTTTGGTAGTCAATTGACCCCCCTTGTATTAGTATCAGAGGCAACGACTAGCAGGGATGTGTGGAAAGCCGGGATAGGGGAGGATTCCCCTGATTATTCCGGGAAATCCCACACATCCCCGCTAGTTCCTTTGTCCAATACTAGGCCGAGTCCCCCCTTTAGCATCCTGTGAAATGGGTTTGAAAACACCCCCTCTCACAGGTTTTGTTGGTTGGTTTGGTAATGAAGGGCCCTGGTAAATGACTGAACTACTTCTTGACACCAGTGCCCTCCAATTCAAAACAAAACCGAAAAGGACACCCATGCCCCCTGTTCTACCAGATGTAAAAGTGCAACCGCTAGTAGCCCCGTTTGGAAAAAGGACACCACCATCCAACAAATGCTTGAAAACAGTAGCTTCCTGCTTTCCTTTGTCCACTCGTTCAGCTGGTTTCTGTACTGCTTGCCCGTTTCCGCGCCCTTTGAATAACGGTTTTGAACTCACCCCCTCTATTTTCTAGAAATGGAAAACTTCAATTTGTTTAAGGTACGTGCAAAACATGATAGTTTTCACTAGTGGTGGTTGCCCTTTAGCAACATTTCGGAGGAAAATAAAAGGTCGCCCCCCCTGTGGGGACGGATGGGTTGGGTGATTGGGGGTTTGTTGAAGGGTTGAAGTCTCATTTACGGGTTGTGTTTGGGTTGGTATAGGGTTGATGTCGGTCAGCTTTCGGATGGCAAAAACGTGTTTTTGCTTATTGTTTGCCCTGTCCTTCGTGCCCACTCGCCGCTTGCACTGGACTTGCTGTCGCCGGGCCACGCCGGCACCTGGCGCAGGGCGCCCACAAACGAACCCGGAAAAGCCTGGTGCGCCTCCCCCTGAGAAAAGGAAACCCCAGAAAAGAGAAGGCTCCGAAGAAAAAAACAAAACTTGTTGTTCTCACAATGCACTAGTCTGGGTGGTTCTCAGGTTCCCTCTGTTTGTAGGAGTTTATGTGGCATTGTTGGAGTCCAAAGTGGCGAAGTCAGTCAAGTCGGCTGTAGGGAGGCTCTTAGATATGGTGGATAAGCCAATAGCTGATGCCAACCACTCAGAAAGCGGTACGGTACTACACGTGGATCATGTAAATCAACAATATCACCTTCAACCCCTGAGGTGGCTTTCAACGCACCAGGATCCCAAGTGTCCTTTGCCCCCAGGGGCATGAGTCAAGGAGCGGTCATTGATGCAGTTGGAAACAGTTCACCGTGAGTTGGTTTTGGCATTAAAGGTTTACAGGTGCCTGACAGGGCGGAAGCGAAGTTTCCCTGAGGGAAAGGAACACAAATGGCAGCGCCCGCATGCCACCATGAGGAGGGGGCGAGTGCTGCAAAAAGACAACAGGAAACAGGTCAACTCTTGTGTCAGGTTTCTAGGCAACGACACGGTTCCTGGTACGACCCTGCCTTGGATTCAAGATCTTTCCCGAAGTCAGGCCAAGATTCCCACGCCCCAGCCGTGATTTCATTCGACTGCGCCAAACAATCATGCTAAGGAAGTCGTGAGTGAGAAACTGTACTGGCAGGCCCTGTCCCTGAAACAGATTTATAATTATCGCCTCTGCCGGTTTCGGGAAACACCAACAACACCAAGACCACCACCACCACGAAGGCGATCACCTTTTATTCCCAGGTCGTTCCTGCACAGCAGCATACCAAGGCACGGATCCCAGAGTGCTCTTCATTTTCTCAGGGTTTGCTATTCGTCCAGTCTGGGCGAGATTGGTCAATCAAATGTGGGCATCCCTTCAAAGCACGAAGCTTGGAGCTGTAGAATCACACTCAAGAGCAACAGGTGTGTCTTTGATGGCCCTTCTTTTTGACAAGTTGAGTCGCTTCCTCAAAACCCGGTTGTCATTGGAGGCTAGGCAGGGAAGATCCCCTTGCCGTAGTTCCAGTTGCGGCCGCCCTTGTACACCTGACTAAATTTGGGAACGGGACTTTAGTACCATGAACACAGCCTTCTAGTTGCAACACTGGTGCCCCGCAAAGAAAATCGCATCACGAGGGGTATTTTGCTCGAGCTCGTAACTATGGAGTGAGAAGGGTGCTTCTCGCCTGTGCCCTTTTCCGTTTGCCGCCCTTTAAACCATGGGTTTGTCATGATCACGGGAGTGAAGGGACCCCTCCAATGACAATGCGCAGGTGAGCATGGGTAAACCTTTTGCAAAAGGCACCAGCTTGTCACCTGGAAGAAGTTGCAGTCATCCGAGGCCAGCAGAAATTGATCGAACACAGTCTCCTCTCTCTCTCTCTCTCTCTTTCTCTCTTTCTCTCTCTTTCTCTCTCTTTCTCTCTCTCTCTCTCTTTCTCTCTCTCTCTTTCTCTCTCTCTCTCTCTCTTTCTCTCTCTTTCTCTCTCTCTCTCTCTCTCTGTGTTTTTGTTTTGACCGGCGTGCCAGGCTGGTGTGCCTTTGCCAGTGAAGCCGGTGCCCGAGTTTTGAAGGATCCCTTAGACACAGAGATGCAGGACGCGCAGACACAGACAAAGCAAAAGCACGAGCATACACGGCAAATGAAGGCCTGCTTCTCAAGAAAAAGGGAGGTAACGCAAAACATGAGATCCCCACAGCGGCCGATGCTGATGCATCCATCCTCTTCAATTTGTGCATTTTGCGAAGGGCTCAAATTGGTCGCGCTTGCACCGGGGTCCCTGGCAACTGCTTGTTGGTCGTCCCAGAAAGTGCGCATTTGATCGCATTTGGAGTCTCAAGCAATCTTTTGGGATGGTTGTTGTTCTGCATTGTTCTCTGCAAATCCACATGGAACCTGAGATGAGGGTTCCGCGAGAGGAGATCCTTCTAACATGGATAATAATGTTGTCTTCCACGTCAAATTCTATAGAAGGGTTTGTTGAGAATACGGTGAGTGCCCCCCTGAGTCGCCATTGTTCCTGTGCCCAGGAACACGTTCATCGATGTGCCCTCCGGTTTTTCTCCCACGACCACTCCGACAGATGCCCAGCCGGTGAGCACTGCACCAGCGCAGGTCGGGTGTGCGAGAGGTGAGTCACATGCAATTCTTGGTCAGCGAGGTTGGGTTTGGGATGGCTGGGTTTATCTGGGTTTGGTTTTCGTTGGTTTAAGGTTGGTTGGGTGTGGTTGCGGTCGGCTGAGTTTGGTTGGGGTTGGTTGGGTTTGGTTGGGTTTGGTTGGGGTTGGTTGGGTTGGTCAGATTTGGTTGAGTTTGCTCGGGTTTGAATGGCTGGGGTGGTTGGATGCGAGATGCGTTGGTTGTTTTTCGCCAAGCGCTTTGGGCCCATGTTTTCGGGAGAGTTGCAAGCCAGTTTGAGGCTTGATGGCCCGAGATCTAAATGTGTAAGGGGCGAAATCTGAGCTAAAATTGGGTTTGACAATTTCTTTGGCAGACCCTGATTTTGTTGCCCTGCTTTGAATTCTCCAAGCGACGGAGGTGCACTTTCAGCAGGGCTTCCTGAAGAGGCCCGTGGCGCCCGATGGAAATCGATCGCGCGAGTCGCAATCGCTCTCAAACGCCATCGATTTCGTCACCGGCTTCAAGCTGGGGGCCGACCTGCGCAACCCACAAACAAGTTGAGAAATTGGAGCCACAACCCAGGCGGCTGTGCAATTCCATGTTTGTGTGAGGGAGGGTAAGCCATTTCAACTGGTCCATGTTTAATGCATCCTGTTTGAGTCAGGGGTTAACATCCTACCTTAACAAAAGCTGGGGTAATGATTTTGAGAGTCCGGGGTTGCTTTGACTTGAGTGGAAGCATGTGCTTGCACCGCAGCTTGAGCTTCAGGGCGGTGCTGGAGTCAGTCGAGGAGAGCTCAGCCACTTGGCGCGAAGTAGAGGCCATTTTTGGCAGAGTACCCAACAAAAGAGGCTATGTACCTCCTCAAAGCTTGGGTGCCTTTTTGTTATAAGAGGTTCCTTCATTTGAGGCAAGACCCAAGAATTTGTTCATGTTTTGCTGAGGCAACTGAGCGCAGGACAGATTCCCCCAACGAGCTTTTCCAGGGTTCCGTCAGGGGCGCAATGCGCCAAGCAAACCCCTTAACGATCCATCCAGCCAAACACCAGGCACCTCTTGAAAGCGAATGGGGCTTGGGGTCACCTGAAAGAACTTCCAAAGGCTCGCTCGAGCCACACTCGGCCGCGCCCGCTCTGAGGCTGCTCCTTCCAATGGGCCCTCACAAGGCCCTTCGGACTTCGGCCCTTCGGTGTGGGGTCCGTTCTAGCTACTCAAAGGTGTTCAAAACCTTTCAATCAGAACCCTTTCCAAGGCTCCTTCACAACCTTTGGTTGCTTTTTCCACCACCATTTGTTTGCGAAGAACAGTTTGAGGGGTTCTCAAACTTGTTTTTTGGTTTGGTTTCCATCTAAACCACCATTTGGGATTTCGATGCCGCTTTGATGGACCCAGTGAAGCCACCCCTGAGAGGGTCCTGCCATATGGGGAAAGCACACGGGGGTGTGAATGAGCGCCACGACAGCCAAGTGACTCCAACTGGGCACATATATGAGGGTAACCCTTGAAATGGGTGGTTTTCTTGTGCCTGCCTTTAAAGCGACCCCCCCACAAAAAAAACACACACCAAAAAAAAAAGACACACCCAGATCTTGCCCTCAAGTGGAAGGTTTCGCAGGGCATTCGAAGGTAAACAAGAGACCGACCAAACCAGCCAACCGACTGAGGAATTAATTCCCTTATGGATGTTGCTTCCCGCTGCTCAACCCGGTGAGTCGTAAGACTAGGGGGTTTCCCCAAAACAAGCCTCTCTCACACCTTTTCGCCCAATTTCGATTGAGTCTCCCCTGGGTTTCTCAGAATTTCGTGACCTTGGCCCAACCCCCCCGCCCAATTTCAAGGAGCCGAAAACGACCAAAGCCTTTGCCTTGAGACAGTCATCTCAATGTCCTGCTTAAACCATTGGTACGTCTGAGGAATAAACCAGGCCCATGCGCAACGCGCATTCCGCACCTCCCCCCCCAAAAAAAAACGCGCGGGCAGTGGCTTGGCAGTGCCACATGCGGACTGCAGAGGCGCATCAGCCAAGGGCCCACCATCAGTGCGGCAGGGCGCCAAGCTGCCAGGCCGAAATGTGAAGCCTCAACATCACCAACGTGGGTTGGTTACGACATGACCGATCACACCTTGCTCACTTGGTTGCGTTCGAAAAGTTTAGGCTGAACATTTCAGTGGGCTGAACATGTGCGTTGTCCCTCAATAACCAGCTACGAAAGCTCTTCGTTGGAGCCGGCGATCAACCGAGGTAGACTTCACACTAGACTCGTTTGGTGTGAGGGCAACCGTTGTTGTTTGGCCCGAGGTTTCTTTCTGGTTGTTAAACTTCCGGGGGTTTGGGGCCAAGTGTCGTAACCAGGGTTCTCAGCTCTAAGGGACTACCGGTGTTTGGGAAAGGCCTGTTGCTCCTGTGGTTTGTGTGTGTGTGTGTCTGTGCGCATGTGCTTTGTTTTTTGTTTTTTTGAGGGGGGACGCCAGTTCCTCGTTTGCCAACTGGGAAGGATGTCCCGGGCACACCGAACAATTCAAGTGAGACAAGCCGGGCTTCAGATGCGAGCCTCCAGCTTTCGGGAGACTCCGTGCGGCGCGCCTTCCTTCCGTGCGGCTTTCGATCTGATCTCCTTTCACCTGCCCGGAGTTGGCGAGTGGCTGGCATGGGTAAATCACTTCCCGGTTCTCGGACCAATTTGTGTACGCCATGTGTGGTGCGAGTCGTTGGTTAAAACGTTGGCCGTCGCGAGTCGCGCGCGGCCAAGGTCCAACTTCGCCGGGCGCCAAGTCACTGGCAAGAGTGAGGAAACCAGGAGTGGCCTTCCAGATATCAGAATCAGTTTTGCCTCTATTTGCCTATGAGTCTCGACCCAATCTTGTTTTGAGTTTGACCTTTTGATCAGACTCACTGCCGAAGCGGTAGCCACACGGCCTCCGGGCAAATGAGTTAAGTGTTCACTCACTCCCACAAACCGTTTTCGCATGTGCAGCCTCCTGTTCGTTGGGAGGGCACCTGAAAGAGGAATACACCATCTATTTCCACCCCAGGTATGGTTCAAAGTGGGGTTGGGGCACCCCTTCTCTTTGGATCTTTGACAAGGAAACTAAAGCTGAATTGCCCAAAGCCGACCTTGCGACCCCTTTGGTTTTCCAATGTCAGTTCATGTTTTGGTCAAGGTCGCAAAAGCTGATCATCTTTCATGTGGTACTCTGAGCAAGTGAAGAGAATCGGAACCCAACCACCTGGAGGAATTTCGCACATTTTGAGACACCATCGGCTGATGCACCGGCCAGGAGGCACGCCAGAAGGCGCTAGAGGCAGAGAAGCGGGCGCAATCAGTTTGTGTTTTGTTCTTAATTGATATGTTTTGCTCGGGTTGGTTTGTTAATGACGTGCCGAGGGGCATTACTCTACGCGACACGCTCTTCCGCAAGATCAAGGATAGTAAGGTTCTAGCATTCGACATTCAATACTACCAGTCACTGGAGGAGGGACACGCCCACAAGACGTACAAGTACCTCATGGATCGGATAGTAATGAGAATCAAGCTGGAAAGAGAGGAGCATCTCAACCCAGAATGTGCTAGGCCATTATGGAGATGGCGAGGTCTGATTGCAAGCAAAACTTGGCTCAGCAGAGTGCCTGGCTTCCAATATTGCTTAACAGGCCACGGCATCCGGCTAGACATTTCGGAACCCTCAAGGGCCCCGTAGCCCCCTCACAGTCAGTCACCGCTAAGCCATCGACGCCCCAGCCCTGAACCTGGATTGACCTTCGAAACCTCCAACATTTTCCAGAGTCAATCAGTTCGCCCCAGCCCCTTCCATTTGCCACCTTAATCAGCACAAGCCCGCTTCCTGACATTGTCTCATGGGTGCTTTTGTGGACACTTGGCCGATGTTGGCCGAGGACAGTTGGCCATGGCCAAATTCCTGGTTCCTAAAAAAATCGGAACCGGGCCAGTTCCAAAAAAATCGGAACTGGGGCCCAGTTACCTATATACAGTATTTGGGACTTGGGACTCCCTGGGGTAGGTAGCTCCACTGGCCCCACTGGCACGCAGGAGGCAGAGTCGTTTTGGGTGGTGATTGTTGCCTTTGTGTTTTGGTGGCCATTGATTTGGGGACTTCACCATGTTAACAATGACTAATAATTACTAACAATCCCCTTACGGGAAGTACAGCCTGGGGGTGTGTTTTTCCAAACATCAGTCAAACTAAACATCGCTTGGAGGAGCAGGTCGTTGTCCTCACCAAGCAGGCCGGCCTGCTGTGAACTTTGATCAAGCCCCAACCGCAAAGTTCAACCAGGCCTTTTTCGTTCGACCCCTTTCAGGTCACAGTGAACTCTTCCTTTTTGGGGGAAGCCCTTCCTTGGCAGGTGCAGTTCACTCAGGAGCGCACCGACCAGGCGTTCGTGTACGTTCACGGCGAGGTGAAAGACGCCCCTTGGCAACAGAAATTCAATTGGCAGAACTGTGTTCTCATCGCAACCCCAAAAGGGGTACATAGAAAACCTGATAGAAGCCACGAACCCGAATGCAGCTGGGGAATTCTCTCTTATCTCTTCTGACTTCTCTCTTCTCTCTTCCTTCTCTATTCTCTATTAGCTCTCCTCTCTCTACACTCTCTCTGGCTCTCTCTCTCTCTGCTCTCTCTGCTCTCTTCTCTCGTCTCTTTTCTTTCTTCTCTCTTCTCTCTCCTCTCTTCGCTCTCCTCTCTTCTCTCTCCTGTCTCTCTTCTCTTTTCTCTCCTTTCTCTCTTCTCTCTTCTCTCTCTTCTCTCTTCTTTCTCCTCTCTTCTCTCTCCTATCTCTCTTCTCTCCTTTTTCTCTTCCCTCTTCTCTCTTCTTTCTCCTCTTTTTTCTTTCTTCTTTCTTCTTTCTCCTCTTTTTTCTCTCTGCTCTCTCTGCTCTCTCTGCTCTCTTTCTCTGCTTTCTCTGCTCTCTCTGCTCTCTCTGCTCTCTCTGCTCTCTTTCTCTGCTCTCTCTGCTCTCTCTGCTCTCTCTCTGCTCTCTTTCTCTGCTCTCTCTGCTCTCTCTGCTCTCTCTGCTCTCTCTGCTCTCTCTGCTCTCTCTCTGTCTCTCTCTGCTCTCTCTGCTCTTTCTCTGCTCTCTCTCTGCTTTCTTTGCTCTCTCTGCTCTCTCTCCTCTCTCTGCTCTCTCTGCTCTCTGTGCTCTCTCTGCTCTCTCTCTCTGCTCTCTGTCTGCGCTCTCTGCTCTCTCTCTCTCTGCTCTCTCTGCTCTCTCTTCCCTCTCTGCTCCCTCTGCTCTCTTCTCTCGTCTCTTTTCTTTCTTCTCTCTTCTCTCTCCTCTCTCTTCTTTTTCCTTTCTTCTCTCTCCTGTATCTCTTCTCTTTTCTCTCCTTTCTGTCTTCTCTCTTGACTCTCTTCTCTCTTCTTTCTCCTCTCTTCTCTCTCCTATCTCTCTTCTCTCCTTTTTCTCTTCTCTCTTCTCTCTTCTCTCTTCTTTCTCCTCTTTTTTCTTTCTTCTCTCTTCTTTCTCCTCGTTTTTCTTTCTTCTCTCTTCTTTCTCCTCTGTTTTCTTTCTTCTCTCTTCTTTCTCCTCTTTTTTCTCTCTGCTCTCTTTCTCTGCTCTCTCTGCTCTCTCTCTCTCTCTCTCTCTCTCTCTCTCTGCTCTCTCTCTCTCTCTCTCTCTCTCTCTCTGTGCGCTCTCTGCGCTCTCTGTGCTCTCTGTGCTCTCTGTGCTCTCTGTGCTCTCTCTCTCTCTGCTCTCTCTGCTCTTTCTCTGCTCTCTCTCTCTGCTCTCTTTGCTCTCTCTGCTCTCTCTGCTCTCTGTCTGCTCTCTCTGCTCTCTGTCTGCTCTCTCTGCTCTCTGTCTGCTCTCTGTCTGCTCTCTCTGCTCTCTCTGCTCTCTCTGCTCTCCGCTTTCTCTGCTCTCGCTGGTCTCTCTGCTCTCTCAAAAGTCGCACCGTGCCACAGCGAGAGCGCTTCGACCCACCCAAAGTGCGCAAAGGGTTCACTTTTCATTCAGAAAAGTCGCACCGCGCCACAGCAAGAGCGACTCGACCCACCCAAAGTGTGCAACGAACGCAAATATGAACCCCAGGGTACCCTGGCTAGCAGCAACCATGTTTTTGCATAATGGAAAATAAGAACGCCAGGGTACCCTGGGGAATTCTTACCCCGTTCTTATCCAGCGGTTTCGCTGTACTCTCTTTAAGCTTGGCTGGAAAAGTCGGACCCAACTGTAACAAGTAGATCATGTTTGGCTTGGCTAGTGGAAAACAATTATGGACCCCCCCAAAACAAAACACACAAACACAAAACAACATAAAACGTGGACCTAATTCTGGTGAAGGACATGCACCATTCTGTGTTGATACCAACAAGCAGCAGCAGCACAGCAAAGAGGCAACCCCACTGTGCAACGCCAACCCCGATCCTTTTAAGTCAAAGATCTGCAACAAGTACAGGCTCCGCCCAAAAAAATAAACCCAGGTGATGGCTGTGATTTTTGTTCAAAATAGTGGGGGCCCCTTTTGGGGTTGGTTTTATTTGGGGAAACCAAAGGAAACCTTGTTGCACTTTGGCTACTTTCAACTGTCGCCTCTTCGGCACCTCTTCGACTTGGAAAGAACACGTCAAACTTCTGTCAGCTTTCGCCCGCTTTGGGGCCTCAAGATCGAAGCCCTTGAAGGGGGCTACACGGCAGCCCCTGTGGAAGAAGACGCCGCGCCACTGATATCCTTGGCACGCAGCTGGGAACTTTGCGGCAGAGTCCGCGGAACAAGACAGTGGACGCATTTTTGGGACTGGTGGACATGGTGAATCTGTGCAGTTTAGTGTCCACCAACCACCTTTTTGGAGGTCCCCTTCAGCAAATGTGCAGATTCCACCCCCCCGTATCCTTTGAATGTTTTCTTGTTGCCCCACCCCAGTGTGGCGACTTTAAAACATCTTTTGCGGTTGACCTTTTTTAGTGGCCGGCTTTTTCCGACTGTTATGTCAGGGGCGGGGGAAGACAATGTATCATGCTCGATTCCTGGGGGGGAACAGCAAGCGGTCTCCTTTGGTCAGATGAAACTCCTTGACAGTCCTTGCACACTGGTGTTGTGTAGAAACACGACTGTGTTAGTGCTTGACATGACCAATATCAACAACTAGCACTTTTCTAGGCTGCACGTCAACCCACCTATCAAGTTGGTCCAAAGTCAGATCGGTTTCCAAAATAAATGCGGGTCTAAAGGTAAACCATACAAAACTCAGCCAAAATCGTTTGGGCTTCGGCGTGTTGTTTCCCCAGAAAATAACTAATCCAAGCCTTGAGCTTCCATCTCGGCCTGCAAACACAGGGTCCTCCGACTTTTCCCCAACAGCTGGAAGCAGCGCAGGGGGTCCAATGGCCACAATAGGTTCCTTGTGGGTTCCCTTGCGGGTTCCGGAAGGCTGTTGGGGATATCACAACTGGGCTTCCTTCCTTTTAAATTGTAAAAGGCAATCCCACCAAAGAGTTTAATTACATGAGATATCATGAGATTCTGCGATGGCCCAAGAGCACCTGGTTTCCTGTAGATTCTCCTGTAACCAAACCCTTTGACACGGCGTGCCTATATATGATCCAGGTCCGGGGCCCGGTACCCCCCCACTTGGAGCTTTCCCCGAGCGCAGCGTGCTTTTGTACTGCGTCCCCTTTGCTGTGAACCCATCCAAAGCCAACTAACATGCACCCAAAACCCACCCTAAATACACACCTACCGTAAACCAACCCTAAGCCCACCCTAAATGCACCGACCTCACCAAAGAGGATGAGTAAGGGAAACCATGCCCCAATGCCAATGCCCTCAGGTTGGTGAATTACGATTGCCCAAATAATACTCGGGGAAATGGCGAGTTGTGTGGAAAGAATGGTTGGAACCAACCCTGTGACTGCCACAGACTGCAGAGTGAAGCCGAAGCCCTCGGCAGTCAACCAAAGACCTGCCACCTGAAGAAAAGACAACACTTGTTTTTGTGGAAACCACCTTTGTGGGTCCGCTTTTTAAGGGCCCGCATATTTTTGTGGAGGTGTCCCTTTACCAGGGTTCCATGTTGGACCCTTTTTCTTGAGCCACAGCCACATGAGCAATGGACGAAATTACCAGAGTATCGGTTCATGGTGGCCCCCTGCTCGGTTTTGCGGTTTTGGGGGTATCGGTTTTGAAGGCCCTCTATCGGTTTCCCCTATTTTGCCAGTTACTCATATGTTTAGTTGTCAAAAGTAGGGGCCACTTTTGGGGATCCCCTTTAAAAGGCCTCACCAGGGCCTTTAAAGGGGTGATATGTATTGACGAACTGAAAAATGGCGCTCCGCAGACTTCGCTGCCGAGTCTCCCCTTCGGGGGGGCACGTCGACCTTGGAAGGGTATCACATGTTTCCATGCGCCCAGTACGACCGGGTTTTGGGTAATTACAGCCCTTTGTGCCAGTTCAAGACCGATGTGGGTCTGCCTGTTTTTTGAGGGACCCTCCAAAACAATTTGTTTCTGTGGTTTCCCTTTCCAAGCGCTGTCTATTGGTACCCAAAAGAGGGCTTAAAAGGGGCATTTAGGGTACCAATACGCAACGCTTGGAGGATTCTGGAGGTTATCTTTAGTTCGGCCAATAAGAGACACGTGGGGAAAAGGACATCACTGGGGAAGATAAACAACGAATGTTCCAACCAACCAACCAACCAACCAACCAACCAACCAACCAACCAACCAACCAACCAACCAACCAACCACATGTTTGGAGGTCACCGCCAAAAACACACACAGCCAAATCTCATCCCAGCTCGTCTCAAAATAGGCAGCCCGCTTTTGGCAGGCTTTTAATGTCACCAAGTGGACAGGGTTTTGACCCAGTCCATTTGAACTAGCAACCATGCCACGCGGCCCCGTGAGCCAAGCCGCCAGGAGGGCTTTTACTTATGCTAATTTTCATAATTATATTTGGACATCTACGACAATTAACTCTTGCGTACTCTGCGCGCGACTTTTGTGCTTGAGAGTTGCGACTTTGCACCTGGAGCTTCAGAAACGCACTTCGCGCCGCTTTGCGTTTAGCAGTTGCGACTCTGCAGCTGGAGCTGCCGGGGCGTGCTTTGCGTGCTACTTTTGTACTTAAAGTTACGACTTTCCAGACTGACCCCTGCGCGGACTTCGAAGATTCGAACGGGACCACAGCGAGAGCGATTCGACAAGCGCGATCCCCGCAGAGGCTGAGGGCGGTGCGCGCGCACAAATCCAAAAACGCAAGAAACCTTAAGTTTTTGCACCTCGGCCACGCCGATCCACCAGAGGGCCATATTTTCGCAAAGTAGGCTCGGTCCCACCGCGCCGCCTCAAGATACTAAGTTTAATTTAGCGCACGCGAAGAAAGCAGGGTTCACTTTGCGTGTTCAAAATGTGCACCGCGCCGCAGCGAGAGCGACTCGACCTCACCAAAGTGCCGCGCCTGCCATGAAATCTGCAAGCTTCAAAGTGCTGCGCCGGCCGCGAAATTCGCACGAAAAGCTATAAAATGGCGCGCCTGTCACGCAATTTGCATAAAGTGCTCTAAAGTGCCGCGCCTGTCACGCGAAATGCGTTTCGAGCGAGATGAAAAATGCACAATGCCGCGCCTGCCACGAAAACTGACCTTGACACATTCGGATCGCATGCGGGAAACTTGCACAGGACTGTGGTGCCAGAATGATTTCGACCGATTTTGAGTAAATTTCAAGTCGCCAAAACGAGCCGATTGCACGACAGGGCCAACGAAAACGACACTCGAGCGAACGCTTGCCCGAGCATTCCAAGCAGAACACCTCAAAATGACACGCCCTGAAACGCCAATCCCATTGAACTTACAACGCGGACACTGAACCTCACGAAACGCCGCGCCTGTGCAGCGAAATGACGTCTGGCGTGCGAAAAGCTACGATTCCCGCACAGGGCCAACGAATTCAACACTCCAAGATTCATCGAAAAGCGTCCTCCGACAGCTTCCCCACCGGAACAGCAACTTTTTCCACTTGCGAACGCTTGCGAACGCTCGCGGCCGCAGCGACACATCTGGCGAACACTGGCTGACCCCCAGACCCCCTTCTATAACGAATAGCCTTTTCTACGCATTCGGGAAAAAACATATTGTGGCTTGCTTCCAAGATCAAGCAGAGCGTGAAGGGCATCAAAAGGCAGCTAGAGGAACAGGACAGGCGGCTGAAAGAGGCGTGGAGTGTTTGAGACGGGGAACGGTCAGAATTTGCGCACCGGGGAACAGTTTCAGGGTTGCTCACCCACGCTAAAGTTCTCACTTCCTGACTTTTGGGTAGAAAACTGTGTTTCGGTCGTTTTGCTAAACTTCGTAGAAGAAACCACGTTTTTCTACCCTGTCAGTGACTGGGGGTTGGTCTTTCTACCCTGTCAGGTGGTGGAAGAGAAGGCGAGACGCTTAAGTTTGGCCTCCACGACCTGCCCAGGCCTCAGGTACTCGCCGCCAGCTAAATCAGATTTAGGTCATCTTTTTAAATGTGGAGTTTGGCCAAACATGGTTTTGGGTTGATTGTTTGGGGTGTTTTTATTTTTACCGTTAAAATTCAATTGTGAGTCAGATTTTGGATTTCGGGCAAAAACATGTTCTACAATTCTGGCCCCCTTAAACAATGTGGGGGATCCGGAATAAGGGATGAAACTTTCTACAATTCTGGCCCCCTTTACTAATCGGGATCCAACGTGATTTGGCTGGATGGCCTGGTCACTAAGGCAGCATCGATGTCGACTGACAGCCACGAGGCGCTTCTGCGGTACACCCATTGTAAGCGCTTCGCGTTGCCCGCCTCGGCCCATGGAAGCAGCCAGAGAGTGCTGTGGAGTTGTGGCAGCGGGTCGCCGTGCAGCAGGTGTTGATAATTGCTTCCATTGCCCCGCGGCAGATTCTTGTTCTCAAAATGCCTGCCCTGAAAACCTTTGGCTGTGTACCGGATGAAGACAAGAACTTGCACACACTATCCCAACTACACTGACACTTTCCCTGCATCGAAAGACCAGCATCACCATACCAGCTTGAGCCAAATGAAACCAAGACATGTTTTACTGGAAACGACAAGTTGCCGGGGATGCCGGGGATGCAACGTTGCCTTCTTGAAACACGCCAGCAACACCGCGTTTGTCCACGCGCTCAAAAACGGTTTGAACTACGTGGTTTAAGAAGAGCTTCGTCATATGCTCCTGTTGCTGCCTAACGCATTTCTGTGGAAAAAGCGTGATTCGGAGGTTTGTGTTCAATGACTTTAAGGTGAACAAGTGTTTATTTGCAATCTAAGCACATACTTGGAAGTGACAAAGTATCTCCGGGAGATAGCTTCATCTAAAATCTAAAAAATGGCCCTTACAGGCGTTGAAGTTGCATTTCCATCTGGAGTTAAATTTGATCAAAAGGTTGGTGCTTAAATACTGTGAAATGATAAAGGTTTGTCTATAAACATTTTGAGGTGGTAACGCATCTTCGGTAACGCATCTTCGGGTAACAATTTGCTCTAACGATGAGTCCTTCGTACAAAAGATAACGGTAATGTTGGGATGCCTTTGAGCACCTAGCATCGTCCCTTGGTAACTTTCGCTTTTCTTGATGAGAGCCCCTTACACTCGACTCGAACCATGTCCAAAGAGCAACTGACAAAAACGGGCATGCAGCATAGAACGCTTCCTAACGGGAAGCTGCCAGGGATGTTGGGGGGATGAACTCCTTCCTCTTTGAAACACGCTGAAAACACCGCATTTCTCAACGGTTTTAGACATCAAGTTTAAACATGTGCCCTAAAAAGAGCTTTCCCACACACACCCAAGTAGCAGTCCAAAAGATAGCGATGATTTCGGGCTTGTTTTTGAGTAGCTGGCATGCTTCGGTCGCGACCTGCACGGTAAACATCACAGACTTAATGTTGGCAAGTTCAGCAGTTACCTCAAAAAAGGCAAAGCCTGCATGTTAGCGCTGACACATGTTGATTACTCGTACCCCTTGCGGCAGAACTTCTTCTATTAGCTCACAGAACCCACCAGTATCCCTGTTCAGCCTATGAATGTCCACCCCTAGAGGAAACGAATGTTCGACGCTGTTTGACTGTACCTCACTTGCACATCCAGTGTCTCCGGCGCAAAGTCAGGTCTCGCTTGGGCTGGCTACTTGAGACTGCAAAAAGGCTGAGATCTCCAAGCCGTATCGGGCCAGGGGCTGCAAAGCCTTTGAAGATCACAGCTTGTCACTAGCTAACAAAGCTCATGCTTGCAAAGAGGGCTTCGCTTGTGGAGATCTCTAGTCTGCGTAGCGGCCTTTGCTTCAAATGATAGTCTGGCTTGGCAATCCAACCCGCAGCTATGCGAGGTTCTAGGACAAGGCATGCTGCTGCAAGGCTCAAAAATAGGCACTTCACTTGACAAGTTGGATTGCCGACGCCTACAGCCAACGTCCAAAGGCGCCACAGAGCGCAGAAAAGTGAGAAGGTGGGCAAGAGTTGCTGCCATGTGTTTAGTATTGGTTTAGTATTGGTTTAGTATTGGACCCCTAAATGCCCCCTAATGTTAAAAGGGGGAAGTGATTATATGCGTATGTGCATGTGCACGTGGGTGCTTGGGTGCCAATGCAGTTGTTGGCGTTTTGAGTGTTTACCTTGTGGGTTGATTTTGACCATTTTGGGTCAGACAAGTTCGACAATCTGCGTGATGGGTTATACATACATGGGAAAGGTTTGGAGTTATAAGGAAACTCCATCATTTTGGCTGGGTTCCCTATTTTACCGGGTTGTTCAATTTCAATCCACAATTCTAAAGCTCTCAACACAAGGATGACACAAACAAATCATCGCAACCCCATATTGCCTGGATTGTTCAAAATCAATCCACAATCCTTATGCCAGTTGGTCTCGGTTCCCTTGCTGTAGTGGTGTCCCACCACAAGTTTATGCATTAGGATGAGAGATTTCGTCCATTTTGAACAGCACAGCTTCAGCGTTTTGCAGACCTTCAGTGGATTCTGCCTTTTTCAACTTGTCTGTGAAGGGGATTTCTGTTCAGAGTTACATGGGTCTGGGGTTTGGGGTTCAGCCCTCCCTTCATAGAACTCACCAGGGACCACCATTAGGTTCCATGCTGCCTGGATTGATGTTGGTTCCGAACCAAAACTCAGCTCGGGTTTGGGTACTTACCTGACTATGGTATGTGAGGTCCGGTCTAGATAATCATCCGGTCTATTTAATTATTTGGCAATCGTTTTCTTTTTGTTACGGCCTGAGGGACCAGCACTCAGTTTCCCATGTTCTTAGAGTAGCCTGGCCGTTCGACCGCTAGCGACGGCTTTGCATCCAATGAACCCATGCATGGGTATCCAGGACAGTCGCCGAGGCGCTCCTTCTTTGGCGTGAGCCTTGGATCACGAATCTCCATCCCGCGTCCAAGTACCTTGTGGACCTGGTGGACTTGAGCGGTCAAAACTAACATCCCCACGAGGTACTTGGGTTGAAACAAGACCCGCTTCAGTCCCCTCCCATCCCAACTAAAATGGAACCGACCCTCTGTTCGGTTCCATGTTGGGAGGGCAATGTCGACTTGGAGACCAGGCAGGTGCCCCCCCCTCAAGAGAATCTCTTTGGGACACCCCTTTAACCAGGCTTGCCCGGGCTTAATTTGTCCTGAATTCCAATGTATCTCGTGGATCTACGGCTATTTAATTTGACTTGCCCAGGCCTTGATCCTCTTGGGCATCGACCCAGCTCACTCGGGACCATCAACCTCAACCTGTTCGGCCGAAATCAAGGCCTCGATCGCGCCTTCATGGAATCCCATTTCAGAACGCTGATCGCTTTCTTGAGTGAAGTTCTAAGGGCTGATTACCCATTCTCTTCATCCATCGTTCCTTTCAAAATCCACCAATGTTCCATGGGTTTCGAGCCATTTTCTGAACTGAATCCCTGAACAGAATGGGGAGGGTTGGCTAGAAAAGTATGG
>CAUJNA010002524.1:872223-874723 GCA_963377175.1 Effrenium voratum | reverse complement strand
TTTTTTTTTGCTTACCCACTAACCATGACAAGAAGTGTCCGGACATCTGTGGATTCACAAGGGTGTTTCCAAGAATTGAGGAGACCCTTTTGGATACATAAGTGAAACCGAAAGGAAGCCGACCGATTTTGGGGTAAAGACACCCACAAGTTGGCTGTCAAGGCTCAAGGCAAGCAGTATCTTGGCGTCTTCGACCAGTTGGCATCAGCCCCTTTGCTATTCTGCTGGTGATGTGTGGGCATAGCTTGTGTGATTCAGTTCTTGTCTGTCCAAGATGGTTTCCACTACCCCCAAAATGCTGCCCCCAATTGGACACACGTAGGACATACAACCTTTGTTTAGGCACCTGCACAAAGGTTGTATATTTGCGTAGTGGTTTGAGGGTAGTCGAAACTATCCTTGAGCTTGAGCCATTGGGCACTTTGGCATGTCAGCGGCGTGTCCGTTCACCAGCCGGTGTTTGATCCCGCCTCGAGCACAAAGAGCACATCCACTTGGTGCTTGTTGTATATTGTATCGGGAATCATGTTTCTGGCACTTCCAAGGGAAACCCACCCAAACAACAGGCACACAGGGCAGGCAGGCAACAAACGAGGGAAAAGGGGGGAAGCATTAACATAGGGCCCATCCCGAAAAAGAGAGACAAAGGAGGGGTTCATTTTGCAAGGAAACATCGTGAGGAAGAGACTCTGCCTTTTGGGACCCACCCGTCCAGGTGTAAGCCTACCTGGGCACCGGCGAAAAAACCCGCTGGCGCCGCTCTTCCGGTTGCTTGCGCCATAGCCTCGATGCGGCCGTGTTGACTTAGAACGATTTGTGCCCAGATTCCAGTGGCCAGTAACCAGAACCATGTTCCCATTTACTATATATAAAAAGGGGACCGCCCTTTCAACACAGGGAACTTCCCTTTTTGAAGGCCGGTTCCCTTTTTATCCACAAATGGAATCACCGAGATGTTTTTAAGGGTTCCTCACAGAACACAAACCCGGGTGTAGCCGTAGGTGTCCCTGGGGATCTTCGAGGATCACAGGTGGCCCTGTGCTTTTCGGTTTTCCGCTTGGGGTACCAAAACCGTTTCGGGGTATTGAGGGAGGTAAATTTATAGCCAGGTACTCTAAAGCGTAGCTATTTTTCCTCATTTGGGATAGCGACCGAACAAGGTGGGGAGGTCGGGATGGTTCCTGTCCGGTGGGACCGAGCACCAACCGATCTGTATACGGCTCAATCCACCCAAGGGAAGCATGGGGGACATAACCGATATTTAGTCACCGCCCAAAGTATTTTCCGTATGTCCTTCCCCATTTTCACGGTAGTGTGTTGGTAAGGGAAAGCCTCTCTTGGTGAGTTTGCTTCAGAGTTCCATAGAGCCAGCCACATTCTCAACTTCCAAACTGCTTGGAAAGGCAGCTTCAGACTTGCGACGGTAGACGTGTGGCACGGCTTGGTCAATTTCTGCGGTTTGGTACATGGAGAGCCACTACAATTCAACCGCAAGAGCCTGGATGACAAGCCTAATCTCCTCATGTTTGTTTGGGCAAACGCATGGGCGTGTCCTTTTGGAAAACCTTCTTTTGATTTGAAAACCAAACCAAAAGGGAAACTGACAAGTTGTTGAGACACACACACACACACATCCCAACGCCCAAAGCCCTGGAAATTTGCGGGCATTCAAAGCCACTTTCAGGGGTCCCATTTTTCACATACCCATCTAAATTGGTTTAGAAACCGCAATTTTCAGATGATAGTGAGAGAATTTTGAATGTGTCACAAGGGGAGCCCTAAAATGATTGGATTCCTTTGAGTTCCCTTTAAACCAACCCCAAAACAGGGTACTCTCAAAAACAACAACACACAGACAGACACCTAAGCACCCCTGTTTTCTGCTCACATGTTCACAAAGGCCATGGATGAAGCTGATCGCCCAGCTCGCGGCACTTCAGAGCGTGCTTGGCCCAGTGAAAACCTTTGGGGTGGTTGACCCCGTCGGTTTAAGGTTTCGGCTTCCCACGAAACACCAAAACACGGCTGAGCCATGGCGCTGCTTAAGGGAAAGCCATGGTTGGCTTCCAGAGCTCTCGGTTGCCGTTTTTGGTGTTGGACTTTGGGTGCTCCCTTGGGCAGAGTTCGTGTTCAAGGTAAGCTTGCTCCGACAATATGAAGCGCATGACTGGCGAATTGGGGCAAGCAGAGCAAATAAAGGCGGTCACTACTGTTGAATGAATAAGGATTCTGTCTTCCCGCCGTTTGCAGCCCAACGGCTTAATTGCGAACAGAGGATATGTATGGTATGTCTCAAGTGATGGGGACGCTTTCCTGTTGGTTCCCTTTAGCACGACGCTGAACAGGGTACCAAGTCAAACAAACACATAGACACACAGACACAGAGACAGAGACACAGAGACACAGAGACAGACAGACACACACACACACACAGACAGACAGAGACACAGAGACACAGAGACACAGAGACACAGAGACACAGAGACACAGACACACAGAC
>CAUJNA010002524.1:827223-867223 GCA_963377175.1 Effrenium voratum | reverse complement strand
CAAGGAGAAGGTTGCAGAGGCGGGTGAGAGTAAGGTGAGTGAGGAAAAGGTTAAGGAGAAGAAAAAGAGGAAAAAGGAGGAGAAAAAAGAGAAAGAGAGGAAGCGTAAGAGGTCTAGGTCATCGAGGAAGGAGCGTGAGGAGAGTTTGGAGGAGACAAGGAGTCCGGGTGGAAAGGAGCTCAAGGAGAAGAAGGAGAGTTTCCCGTGGCATCAAACAGGGGGATCAGTGGGGGTAAAGGACGAGCCGCACGAGAGCGAGGAGGAAACTAAGGTTGAGAAGGAGGAGAGGCATAGGACCCCCACTTCCCCGGTTTCCTCGGACAGAGAAAGAAGGCATCGGAGGAGGACGAGCACATCGAGCGAGGGCCACATTAGGAGGTTGATTGCGAGGAGCCAGGAGGCCCCTGAGGAGAGGAGTGAAGTTGCTGAGAGAGGTGAGGAGCGATCAGATAGCCGTGGAAACGAGGAGGCCAAGAGAGAGGACAGCAGGTCCCCGTTGCGGCGGCACCCAGGCGGGTACATTGAGGACTTGCTGATCAGGCCCAAGGAGGATTACAGAGGTGAGGATCGCAGAGGCAAGAATAAAGGAAGGAAGAAGAGAGAGCAGCAACGGAGGTTCAAGGAGCGTTTCGGTGGTGGCCGAGGTAAAGGAGGAGGAAAGCCTTGGGGAGGTAGGGCGTATTGATGCCTCCGAAGGTGATTGGGCGAGGAGCCGCAGCAAAGGCTCGTGTGGCGGCTAAGGCGAGGGCAAAGGCTCTTGCCAGGCTGCCAGTGGCCCCGGCAAGGGTCAGGAGAAGGCCTGCAGGCCAAGTGAAGTGGGAGGAGAGGACCCTCCCGTGCTGAGGAGGCCGGCTGGTAAGGACCTGCTGACAGTTGAGGAGAAGTTTGATAAGGGTGAAGTGGTGAGTGCTGTGGAATTGCCGAGACACGTGATTAGGCCTGGCCAGAGCTTGATCATCGTGGAAGGAGCTTATTGGGAAGCTCAGGCGACATTATGTGGCATTGTCGACCGCATGGAGGAGACTGGCGCGGGCATCATCTCAGAGGTTCGCCTGACGGGCACGGAGAACGAGGACTTGCTGAGGTGGGCGAGTGGGAGCCCGGGCTCCCTTTGCAGGCTGCACCTGTGCGGAGAATCAGGGGGAGACGGAGTTTGCGAGGACGGCCTGGTGCATGTGAAGAGGCTCAAACTCCGCCTCCCAGGAGTGGCTGGACAACCTGGTGGGGTGCGTGCCGGAGCGGATAGACGAGATGGCGAGTTTGAGGGAGCGCGCCAACGAGCTGGACAAAGAGGACGTGAGAGAAAGAGGAAAGGAGAAGAAGGTGAAAGAGAGGTCCAAGGAGGACGTGGAGAAGAAGAGGCCGAGGAGCGGGAGCAGTTCCTCGAGCTCCTCATCCAGCAGGAAGAAGAAGAAGAAGAAAAAGAAAAAGAAGAAAGGTTTGAAGGTGGAAGCCGCGAAAGAGCTGAGCGCCGTCTTTGGGAGGACTGGGATGGACCCCGACATCAAGGTGAGGAGACAGGTGGTGAGGAAGGTGAAGAAGAGCTTGAGGTTGCTGCAGCGGCAGGTGGACTCCTCGGAGCGGGAGTCGTCGGGAGAGGAGTCCTCGGAGGAGCAGGAAGGAGCCGTCTTCGAGGAGGCTCAGAGGATCCGGAGGGTAGGGGTGCGGGGTCCTGGAGTTCTGGCTGCCACAGCACTGAACGAGATGAAGAAGTGCTTGGTGGCGGCTTCAGGTCAGCTCTGGGGACAGAACAAGGACCTCGCACCCGTAGGAGTTCACTACTTCAGGACGGTCCTCCAGCAGAAGCTGCATGGCGCAATGGCCCGCGAAGCCTTCACCCTCGCGTACGGGGCCGATTTGTTGGGTCAAGGGAGGGTCGCAGAGGCCATCGACCTCCTCCTGCAACGCCTGAAGTCCTTGGAGCAGGTATCTCAGGGCATGCCATGGGCGACAGCCCAGAAGATGGAGCTGTGTCCGCTCGAAGTGGCACAAGTTGCCTCCTGGGCGGAGGCAGCGATCGCTGTGAAGGAAGCCAGAGGAGATGGCCCGTGGCAGAACCCAGGAAAGTCGGGGTCCCTGAGAGAGACTCAGCAGCAGGGTGGTTGGCGAGAGCCAGGAAAAGGACGAGAAGGCAAAGGAAAGAACAAGAAAGGAAAAGAGGAGAAAGGAGGAAAAGGAGCAGAGAAGAAATAAGGAAAGCGCAATATTTGCACCCCAATGAGCGCAGAGCAAATATCACGAGGATGGCGAGAGTGACTCCCAGGTATGGGAGTTGTGGTTTCAGAGGTGAGGAGATGTCGGCAGCCGGAGGGAGTGATTCCACTCCCAGCGAAAAGCAGGAAAGAAGGGCAGGAGATAGCAACAGAAGCCTCAAGATGAGCAGAGAGAAAGAGTTGGAGAAAGAGCGGAAGATGCCATGTGAGGAGTTTCCTGATGAGATGACAGACCTTGGAGTGAACGAGAAGGAGCCCGCAGAGTTAAATGGAGATGAGTTTCAGAATGAAGTACTGCCATGCATGATGGGAGCCAATAGTGCTCCTGACGGAAAGGCAGCATCCCTGCCCTCGGGCCGACCTGAGGTAGGGGTGCCTGACAGTATAGGGCAGATGCTGGGGGGCCATACTTTCGGGGAGGGAGCAGTTCTTTTGGGAGCGTCACTGTATGAACATTTGACTACAAGCTGCATGACCGAGTCCATGGGCAATATTTTTCCACTGCCTTCAGTTTTCAGCTCCCTAAAAGAACTGTTTCCTCTTTCACATGTCGAGGAACTGAAGATCCTACAAAACATGATTTGGTCGTTGAACCATCTTAATGGCTCCCCGGTGTCGATGAGTGGGATGGGGACCCCCTGCCAACAGCGGCTTTTGGGGGGTCTCCTGGAGCAGGCGGTTTCAGCCAGCAGTTGGAAAGAAAAGGCAGAGATCCTGGACTGGGGTGAATTTTTCAGGGTCAAAGGTGTGGATTATCAAGGGGAGGAGGTCAAGGTTGCCCGTTCGGTATCCTGGGATATGTTGGCCCCTGCGTTGCCTTCAGAAGTGGGGACGGTTTCCCTTGCTGATGTTTGTGATGCGGGGTGCAAGCATTATGTTGAGAACTTCGAGAACTATCTCCTTCCTGTTGAGGACCAGGTGTTCACAAAGGGGCCAAAGGTCATGGTGCCTCCCGGTGATTGGGAGGCAGTTGCATCAAACCTTATTCAACGGGGTATCTGCAAGGTTATCGAGGAGTCCGAGGTTTACCACGTTCAGGACAAGCCACTGTTGAATGGACTCTTCGGGGTATCCAAAGGTGATTGGCATGGTGACATTGAGGTCCATAGACTGATTATGAATTTGATACCCTTGAACCGTATTTGTCGAGGCAGCGAAGGCGACATTGCCACCCTTCCTTCGTGGAGTTCCATGGGACCGTTGTCACTGGATATTGACGAAGATCTTCTCATTTCAAGCGAAGATGTTCGATGTTTTTTCTATATTTTTAAAGTGCCCTTTTCATGGCATAGGTTCATGGCTTTCAATCGCCCTCTACCTAGTTCCCTTTGCCAAGGAAGGTCAGGAACATGTTATTTGGCAGCAACTGTTCTCCCGATGGGCTTCAAGAACTCCGTGAGCATTGCCCAACATGTACACCGGTTTGTTTTGCGGCAAGGTTTGATGAACTCAGGTTGCCTAGGACGAGGGGATCAGGAGTTGAGAAGAGACAGGCCCTTTCCTACTGGCAGCAACATGTTTCGTATTTATTTGGACAATTTCGATGAGCTCACGAAAGTCAACAAAAGCCTGGCCGCCACTTTGAAAGGGGAACTGACTCCTACGGTGCTTGCCCTTCAGGAAGAATATGCGAGGTGGAACATCCCAAGGCACCCAAAAAAGGCTGTGGCCCTTCAACCCGTAGCTGAAGTACAGGGAGCGGTAGTCGACGGTGAACGAGGAGTTGCCTACCCGAAGGTCGACAAGATTTTGAAGTACGTGGTTTTGGGTTTGAAATTGGCAGGTTCCACCTACAGCACACAACGGCAAGCTCAGATTGTGGGAGGGGGTTTTGTTTATATGACCATGTTTCGTAGGCCCCTCCTCTCGGCTTTGAACCATATCTGGGCGTTTATAAAGGCCTTTGAAGGTCTAAGGGAAGGAGCTGCTCTACGTACACCCGAGCTGGTCAAGATGGAGCTCCTAAGATTCGTCGGTTTGGTTCCCCTTGCTCATTTTGATTTCCGTACAGAAGTCCAGGGGATGGTGACCGCGAGTGACGCTTCTTGTACGGGGGGAGGCGTAACCCGTAGCAAGGGCTTAAGCCCATGGGGAATCATTGCCTCCCAGATGCCACAACGAGGAGACCTTCCAGAGCCCTTTGATGTTTGCGGGGTGGTTACAATTGGACTGTTCGATGGCATTGGTGCCTTAAGAGTGGCTGCAGAGGCATCACAGCTGCCGCTGCTGGGGCACATCGCGGTGGAGAAGAACCAGGAGGCCCGGCGGGTTACGGAGGCAAGGTATCCCGCCTCCCTAGTATGGGAGGACGTCAGCACGGTGGACGCTGAGGTGGTCAAGGGTTGGTCCACGCATTTTTCACAAGCAAGTTTAATTGTCATTGGAGCAGGACCGCCTTGCCAAGGTGTTAGCGGACTCAACGCGGACCGGAAGGGGGCACTTAAGGACAAACGATCTTGCTTGTTTACTCATGTGCCCAGGATTGTGGAACTGGTGAAACAGGCTTTCCCTTGGTGCCAAGTAAGACTACTCATGGAATCTGTAGCCTCGATGGATGATGCAGATCGACTGCTTATGTCAGCTTCTGTGGATCTAGAGCCTATCAAGATTGATGCTGCTGGGGTATCGGTGGCACATCGCCCTCGTCTTTATTGGTTTGATTGGGAGGTCCCCAACATGATGGGCGTCCGCAAAGTTTTCAAAGAAGTTCTTGAGATTGAGCTTACAGCCGAAGTGGACCCGTGTACTTACATGGAGCAGGGATGGTCTATGAAGGAGGCAGGAAAACTTCCTACGTTTACAACTTCCCGTCCACGCAGTTTCCCTGGGCATAGGCCGGCGGGTCTAAATAAATGCTCTTTTGAGGAACGTCAGAGATGGGAAAATGACATGTACCGCTTTCCACCGTATCAGTACCGTGACTGTTACTGTTTGACCAACAGGGTCGGTGAGTTTCGTTTGCCCAACGTGAGAGAGAGGGAAGCCATGATGGGGTTCCCTGTCAATTACACTGAGAGTTGCCTCCCGAAGAGTGGGTCTACTGCAGAACAGAAGAACGACGCGCGGCTCACGCTTATTGGCAACTCCTGGAATGTCACTGTCATCACCTTCCTTTTGAGCTGCTTGGGATCTATTTTGGGCTTGTGTCCACAACTTACCCCCTCAGAGGCGGTTGAGGCTACTAAGCCAGGAACTGGAAAGAACTTTATGAACTTCCTGCAACGGCCCCCTTTGACTTTTTCCCGCAAAAGAGGGTCTGATGAGAAGGAGCTCATGCTGGCCAAGAAGTTCATGAATCATGTCAGTTTGAAGGGGGAGGACATTTTGGTTCACTCGTCTGCGGAGGAACAATTAAAGTTTCACAGGTTACGAGCCAGTATCCCTTCGCAGTGTTGGAGATGGCAGACGGTCGCGAGTTGGGGTTGGAAGGGAGACCCCGAACATATCAATTGCATGGAACTCCGGGCCATTTTAACAAGTATCCGATGGTGGATTGAGAAACGCAAAGTGAATCGGGCTAAGTTCATTCACTTGACGGATAGTTTAGTATGCATGCATTGCCTCGCTAGAGGAAGAACTAGTAGTCGCAAACTTCGCAGAACTTTGACCCGTATTAATTGTCTTCTTTTGGCCTCCCGCAGTTTCCCAGTGTGGGCTTATGTCCACACATCCCAGAATCCGGCCGACCGACCGAGTCGGCGTTGTGTCCGGAAGAAATGGGTAAAGTAAATCCCAAATGTGTTGAGGGGAGAACCAAAGAAGACAGGGTCAGAATTCGAAAGCGACTTGGAAGTTTGAAACAAATCACTGTACAGCCTGCCACTCGAGTCAGGTATGACAAAGCTTTGAAAAGCTTCTTTTCTTTTCTCAAGTTTAATAGTCAAGAACTGCCCACCGAACAATCCTTACTGGATGGGATGGTGGGTGAATATCTGGAGCACTTGTGGGCCACTGGTGAAGGCCGTGCCTTGGGTTCCGACACTCTGGCAGCCATTCAGGATGCACAGCCTCAAGTGCGAGGCAAGCTCCAGCGAAGCTGGAGGCTCATGAAGACTTGGGTTGCCAATGAGATGCCCAACCGTGCTCCTCCGCTTTCTGAAGATATACTTCATGCGCTCGTGGGTTTAGCGCTTTTCAGAAAGGATCCACTTTTCGCTTTATCCCTCCTGCTGGGATTTTACTCGATGCTGCGCACTGGCGAGATTTTGGGTATTATGAAATCCCATGTTTCCCCGGGAGCAGGATATGCCCCCGCTGTCATTTCTCTAGGGCTCACCAAAGCCGGAAAGCGGCAAGGAGCCGCTGAAAGCGTGACAGTTGCTGTTGCAGACGTAGTTAGGAGACTTACGCAATGGAAAGAATCCTCAGTAAGTCCTGTCAAGTTGTGTCCCCCACCCCATATGTGGCGTAAGAAGTTCGCGCAGTATCTTAAAGACCTGCACCTGGACGCCTTTGAATTCCGTCCATACAGCTTGCGCAGGGGTGGGGCCACGTTTTGGTTCAGAAAACATGGATCTTTGGATAAGATTCTTGTTCAGGGTAGATGGCAGGCACAAAAGACTGCCCGCATCTACATAAATGAAGGTTTGGCCGTCCAGGCCGAGTTGAGAACACCTCGCCATCCGGATGTGGCAGTGTTCAAGGCCCAGTATTTGAAGGCGGTCAAAGCACCATTACCGAAATTTGAGCATGCCAAAGGCAGGACTGGGGGACGTGGAAAGAAGGTAAAACAGCGGGGTCGAGAGGTAATCCGACCCTTTTTAAAAACCGACTGCGGGAAGACAGCGGTTTGAGTTTTAAGGAGTCGAGGGGTAATCCGACTCGAAAGACTTAACCCCCCTTTTAGTTTCTGGGCTTGGCCAGGCAAAGAGGGGTGGTCTTTAATCAAGACTGGGGCTGGGGCTTACCTGGGCTTGGCCAGGAAGACCCCGGGGTCTTGCAAACCCACTGGGGAGGGGGTTCTGAATTTCAGTATCAGTTTCAAGTTACAAGTTTTCAGACAAATCTGGTCTTGCAGCGCGGAAAAAAGGCAAGCCAGAATGAATCTTTGATGTAACGACCCGGGATTTAAAGATGAAGTCGGTTTGCGTTTCCGCTAGATTTCGGCTTGATGGCCACACCCTCCCGCCCAGTGAGGTAAAACAGCGGGGTCGAGGGGTAATCCGACCCTTTTTAAAAACCGATTGCGGGAAGACAGCGGTTTGAGTTTTAAGGAGTCGAGGGGTAATCCGACTCGAAAGACTTAACCCCCCTTTTAGTTTCTGGGCTTGGCCAGGCAAAGAGGGGTGGTCTTTAATCAAGACTGGGGCTGGGGCTTACCTGGGCTTGGCCAGGAAGACCCCGGGGTCTTGCAAACCCACTGGGGAGGGGGTTCTGAATTTCAGTATCAGTTTCAAGTTACAAGTTTTCAGACAAATCTGGTCTTGCAGCGCGGAAAAAAGGCAAGCCAGAATGAATCTATATATATATATATTATGTGTGTAGCTTCATGTTTTCCTGCCCCTAGTGCCCAGATTTCCCACAGCATCGCTGCAACTCAGGCAGGGGCTTTGTTGGCCACCTGCGGTCGCTCTGAAGCCTGGGCGCTCAGATGGCGAAACGGTGGCCAAACACGGGAATTCTCCCAAAAAGGGTGTGTCTCTTTTGGTAGCGCACTCGTTTTGGGGGGTTGTTTTTCAAGGAAGCCAAAAGGAAATCACCTGTTGTAGGGCCCCTTTGAGAAATGGTTTTATTGATATAGTGGGATAGACCCCCAGAAATTGCTAGTTTCATGTTTGCTCCCCTTCAAACGACAAATTTTGGAAATGCCTGGCTTCCTTTTTGTTCCCCCACCATTCAAAAGGGCGCCCATGTTTCATGTGTTTTTTCCGCCAGAAACAGCTTTTCTGGCGATTTAGTGGAAAATGCATGAAGTGATCATGGTGGCACCCGGCACCAGTCTTATTTCAGAAAGGCAAGTTCTCTCGGGGAGTTAGACTCCCTGCATGTCGATCACTGCAATTTCTTTGGGTGCTTCCCGAAATAGGGGCCGCCCAAACATGGCAGGCTTCCTTGGGAGTTCCCTTTAATCTAAGCACCATCCAAAGGGAGGGCCCGTATTTTTCACAGGCCAATTTGGTGGGGCTGGATTCTGATTCCAACCGGCATGATGAATTCTGCTTCCTGAGATATGGCTCTGATTTTTCTTTGGGAGCCTGTCAGGAATGGTTGGTGGACATAAATCGCTGTGTAAAGCCACAGGGTCCATTAAAATAACATGTTTATGTATGCAGAAAGGTTTTGGTTAAAGTCGCCCCGCGTTTGGCAATGCGCCAAAACCCGGAGAAACGATAGGGCCCCAAACACCGATACCCTCGCCGGGGAAAGAATGGTATCCGAACGATGCCCCGAACGCTGCCCGGAACGATACTCAGTAAAGGTGAGCCGAGCCCATCCGCGCCGAGCCTATTGTTCTGCCGGCTGCAAGCTTAACGAAGCCAATGAACGTATCACCCCAAGGTGTTCCGTTGTTTTTTTTTGGGTGGGGTGGGTGGGGGTTTGGTAGGGTCCCATCACTCTGAGGTGATCACAGGGGATCGAGCTGCTGCACTGGCGGCTCTGAGCTAAGCAGATCCTTCCCTCATGGTTATGTATCTGAGTGTTCGCCTTTGGCTGTGTTCTTTTTGGAGGATAATTACTCTTTTGAAGTGGTTCTAAAAAGAAGCCACAAGGAAACGTCCCTATTTTAAGACACCATGGCACATTTGACTATGTGTGTAAGCGGTTCATGAGCACAGTTCAGCCTCTCAGCAGGCTGGCAACGCAGAAGACGCTGCTGCGGCGATCATGAGAGTCTTTGGCCAGATGCCTGTAGAGCAGCTGCCTCAGATGGCTTTGTCTCAAAATGAGGGAACCCCCCAACCCCGCTCCGCCCCGAAAAATAGATCGATGGTTTCTGTTTGGCTTCAAAACCATCGAAAAGGTTACCCTCCAAAAAAGAGACGCGCATGTGCCTTTGTCAAAACCCTTTGGTAGGTAATAGTCATGGACCCTTTCGGGATAGACTGGAAGGGTGGGAGCCATGACGAGGTTTGACCACGGCACTGGCAAATCAAAGCCGTGAGCGTGCAGAGCTAGGCTCAACCCCCTGAAAAGCGATCTGTTTTGTTGCCATGGGTGTCTTTTTTTGAGGGTGCCCTTGTCTAATGGTTTTAAAGGGACACCAAAAGGAAACCACCAGTTGTTTGGGTCCGCTAAAAAAGACAAATCCATGTTGCCATATTTGCGTCAAACCATCATCGCCCCAGGAGTTCACCTCACACACTTTGATTGGGTTGGCGAACCGGGGTAATGTACCACGCTCGTTGCAGTGAGGTCGGCAGACGGCGACGAATTGGAGGCAGTGAGTCTGTGCTTGAAGTACCGCGGACCCAAGGAAATCTGAAAAGCAGCTCTGGTCGTACCAGTTTGGGTTTCCACGCATTTGTTGCCTCAGTTGTCAGGATGCATTGACGGATGCCAGTGACATTGTTTGCACTGTTCGGCATCCGAAGGGTCGCGTATCATTGATGTGCGTGACAGATGCTCAGTTCTGATGCGACTGACGACTCCAGATATGAGTTGTATTTACCCACGTGAACATAGGAAGGTATACTGCCCTTTTACTGTAAGTGACGTATAACCTGCACACTCCTAACTACCCTGAATTTGCCCTTGAAAGGACTTGGTCGGCCCACTCCCAGGTGCAACCGTTTCCCATGCCTCAGGAGGAAGAACTTCATTTTGCTTGCCGTGGCGGATGGGATTTCAGGTATTTCAACGGAAAAGCAATGTGATCCACGAGCCACATGTCAGTTGTCAGTCAACCGCTGAAGGAGTCTATATAAGGGGAAAAGGGTTTCACCCAATTACCAGGAGCAACTCTTGTCCTCGTGTTGCAGGAGACCATAGGAAATGGGCAACGCTATGGAGAATGCACCATACATCTTGGCTGTTTGGTTGGATCTTTGGACTGGACAACTTTTTGTGAAGTGGGATTTTCCGTATTGGACCCACAAGTTATTTTCACTTTTAGAGGGGTCATCCCAACTGCAGTGGATCAATCAAAGCAGTTTGGTTGGTTTACCAGGGGTCGGATGCAGCAACCAAGACATGGGGCCGTTTTTCCAGGGCCCCGAGTCCGGAGTCCGCGCCAGGCGCTGCTCCGCGAGGCCGCGGAGAGCGCCCAGCGCCAGCAGTGGGCCTTGCGCCGCGAGGCAAAGGAAACGGGTCGCCGGGGAGGCCGTGCGTGTGGTGAGAAACAATGAGCTTGGGGATCCATGAAACTTGGATCCATGGGGTTGGGGAGGTTGAGGATCCAAGGTGGGATCCTTCTGAAAATTGTTTGCGCTGGTCTAATGGTTGGACACGGTTGAATTTTTGAACCCCTGGGTTGATTTTCAGAGGGGCGCAAGCCATGTCAGAGGGAAGCGGACTTTGGGGGAGTTGCACTGCATAATTCACCAGCTTGATTAATCGGGCTTATAGCAAGGGGCTCCACATCCTTTTTGTGTATGCAGTTTCCATGGTTGCCCTTGGGTAAATGGCCCGGCCGATGGAAAACCAGGGGACCACAGGATCTTGGTTTCCTTTTCAAGGGAACCCAGAGGAGGCTGTTTCTTGTTCAGTTCAATGGCTACAAGTTTAAGCAAGCTGGCCCAACCCTGCGGACGTCCGGCCTTTTTTTTTCATTGGCCCGGTGGCCCTTTTTTGTGGTTAGGGGCGTGTAACGGTTGTTACAACGGGGTCGAGTCGAAAGGGGCAAAGCAAGCTTTTGGGTTTTGGGCTCCCCAAACCGCGTGCAGGCCATGATCTCTCGCTGGACCCGACCTGCACCTGAGGCGGGATGAAACCAGCAGCCTTGATTCGAGCTCACGGACAGACCAAAGGTTCTATTTGATTGGTTTCCGGGTGAGTGTTCTAGTTTGGGTTTTTGCAGCCGTTCCCTTAGGTGAAAGGTCAACGCAAAGGAGGGCCTGCAAACCACTGGCCTAAAGACAGAAATGGTGGTTGCCTGGCCCGGGCCAACGAATGTTTGGGACTCAAAGGATAGGTATCATCTCGGGCTGTGTTTTTATTTGGGCAATGTACCCTTTTCAGATTGGTTTTCACGAAATGCAAAAGGAAAAGGCAATTTTTGGGGTTCCCACATAATATATGGACACCATATGCTGCATTACATAGACTGCTACATCCGCCTCATAGTCCAGCTGCCGCAGTCCGGCCAGGAGCGGGTGCGTGCGCTGCTGCAGTGGAGCGAAACCAGAGCTCCTGTCATGTTTAATTAAGTTGAAAGAGCCCATGAAGGGAAATTCTAGTCATAGATTACTGTACCCAGGGATAATTAATTAAATTGTATGTGTTTGCCTTGAACTCAGGTCGGTGTTTTTTGAACCTTTTTGTTGGTTCTTGAAGGGAGGCCAAAAGGAAGCTGCTTTCAGGGGTTTGTTTCTTAATTTTGAGACAATCCCAAAGCAGTGAAACCACCACATCCAACGTCCAAGCCCTGGTCAATTGCAGTGTTCCTATTGCCAGTCGCTTACATGTTTGACGTTTGACTTGCTGTCTTTTGAGTTGTTCCTTCATGTTCCTTACATAGGGAGTTTTCCTCCGGCCCAGTTCTGTGCCACTTGTTCCCCCTTGTTCCGTACCACTTTCAGGGGTCCCATTGAGCCCTGTGCCACAGGATATTCACCATACGTCATAACCATAGTGGGGTAGGAGGGGTAGCTCCGTTTTGGACATGGTTCTAACCCACTTACTAAGTAGGTTCAAAGCATCCACGTGGGTATGAGGGTATGATTGTTAATGTGGGATCCTTTGGTGGACATCATTTGAAGCATGCTTGGATCTACGCAAGCACCAGCCATTTCTGAGGGTATTCCAAGCATTGAGATAATTGGATGTTCAAGCTTGACCCTTCCAGCTACCACTCGCAAGGATAATCCCTCATAAACCATGTCCCAGTTTTCAGGTATTCCAGCCGTGTTTCACACCCAATATGGGTTATTTTTATTTGTTTGTCATATACATTTGTTGTTTGTTTGTTTTTTTGTGTGGGGTGGCACGGTGGGGTGTTTTCCTGGGGCCAATTTCCCACACCCAAAAAAGTGTTGCTTGGTCTTTGGTTCCATTGGGCTCCCGAGTCGCCAGGCCGCGGACAGCACTTGTTGGCACTGGCGGAGGTGCGGCGGGAAGCGCCCGGAGCTGAGGACGACGCGATTTCGGGCGCCGAAACTTGGGGCGCGGATTTCGGGGGAAACTCGGGGAAAGTGTCATGGTTTCCTTTTGGTTTCCCCGCAAGACTCCAAAATGGTACGAAGAATGTTAACACCTGGCCACTGGCCTACCATTAAAGTCACCCCTAAAGTGATGGGTGAAAGGATAACAACTCCAATTTCTGACTTTGATAACCACCATGAAACAGTCAAAATTATGAGCCCAGACCCATTGGAGAACCACTGGGCACCCATTTTGGTGGGCCCACCCCCATTTTGAGACAGACCCATATGGGTTTGAATATTCATGGGTCCCGGACCCTTTGGTGGATATCATTTGGGTTGGGCTTCATGCCCACCACTTTTGAGGCGGTTCCCTGCTAGAATTCGTTTCCAAACAGGGATTTGCACCGGGACTGTCAAATGATTGGAGCCATTTGCCACGAGAAACCATGGGACTTGCATAAATCAAATGGATGTGGTGCACTCCCATCGCAGTCCCTCTGAGTTCGTCGGGGCATGGGAACCACTCGGATTTTTGGGAGGTGTTCCCCCCAAAAGTGAAATTTGGATCCTCTAAATGGGACACCCCGCGATCAAAATCAACGGCTTTATTAATCCTGGTCCAAATTACGGGGACCCCAAAATGATGGGTGTTCCTTTTGATCTGCCTTTAAACCGACCGTAAACTGGGTACGCTCAAACATGTTGACGGGTTTTGGGAATCACGGCAAGCCCGCCGATAGCCCAGGCGACAACTTGAAATCCACTCCGGCCACTCTGAAGAGAGGTTCGAATCTTGCACAAATCAGCCCTAAACCGCCCCCAAGCCCGATCAATGTTTACACTTTCAAACTGCGTCATCACTTGCATCAGAGTCCATTTACCTTACGCAACCTCAGCATTGGGAGCGGAGGACTGCTGGAAACGCCTGTGCCCAGGTTTGCATCATCCCGGAGCTGGTTCTATTGGTTTGCTTCTCAGTGATCTGAGTACATTCGCAGCGGCAAAGTTTCACACCAGGACTCCCTGAAACTTCCGATGCTTGATTGGATGCGGAGCATCAGAAAACAAGGACAAGTTCTGTGCTTGATGTGATTCAGAGATGATTTCGGAGCCCGGCCTCCAGACAGATTCGAGAAGAAATCTTCCAAGGCTCGAACCATTCCGGGGCCTTGGGCCATTGGGTTTTCTCGAGGCTCCTACCTGCAGGAACGTATTCAATGTCGTCAGAGTGGTGGCCGCTCTTGCGCCATTAGCTGGGAAATCGATGGATTTCAGCGGAGCAGCTTGGCGGGACTCAATGCGACCAATGCAGAAAGTTGGTGACATCGGCTTCTCCGAAAAAGACGGGCCCAAATTTCTAGCCTACTGTCTACAGGGTCGAATGATGTCGAAGGGGGACTGGAGGAGTTTGATTTTCAGACTGCGCAACCACGTGGCAGGCTGCACCTCGCAGGGCATTCTGCCCTTGTGGCCGGGATTCTCAGCTCATTTCGGGGCGAGTTTTTTTCGGGTGCAGCTCAAAGCCTCATCATAGAACCCCCTATGCTATGGTCACCCTATGGTCATCTAAATTCCCCTTGACCATCCCCAGCCGGTTGATATTTGCTGAGAATCAGTAGCACTTGAATTAATTCAAGGGGCCTGGAAATGGGTTTGGTTTGCACTTTGAGTTGTAACCCGCAACCCCAATGCCCGAGGTGCCCCTGTGCTGGGTAAAACGTTCCATGTGAGATCCATTCAAAGCTCCCAGGGAGAAGGCTGAGGTTGGGGATCATGTTGAGCTGCATAGGATATGGAACTCCAGAAATCTGCGGCTTTCCTTTGAACTTCTTTTAAGCCAACCCAAGGTACCCACTCCGAAAAGGAAACCCCCCTTAGGCCTTAAACTGGGATCTGTGTTGAACATATTATACATATGGGTATGGGTCAAAATTAAACCACCAGGGGACCGCAGGTTTTAGTCCTTGTTTCCATTTACCAGGGTTCCAATTTGGGTACATATTTTTTGACCCACACCCATATGTGTGTCGTTTGCAAACTATGGACCAGAAGACATCTGATTTGGGGTTGGGGCCAAAGCTGAGCTAAGGTCCCAGTGGATCCCAGACAAACTCCATTTCATGTGTCAAAATAGGGGTCCCTCACCACCCCACAATGCTTGGTGTCCTTTGGGTTTCCCCTTTGAAACAGCCTGAAACGGATAGCCTCGCAAAAAAACACAACAACATGTGGTTTTCAAAGGTGTCCTTTCTTTACCTGCCAAACGGTGTTTTTTTTTTGGAATCAGCGGGTGAGACATTCCGTCAGTGGCCGCGAGCGCGCCTCGTGAGGCAATGGTGACTCTGCCCTTCTTCTCCCGCATGGACCTGGTCCGATGGGCGTCCATGTGTACGCTTGGAGACCACTCCTCAGATCTATTTTTCTGTGCTCACCAGGCTTGGTTGCAAAGTCAGTTACCAGACCTGATTCAGCCCTGCAAAGGGGATTGCTTGAACAACGGGTGTTAAGACAGGTTTGAACAAACGGGATCGGCCTATTCCCGGTACTCACCCCTGCGCTTGTTGCGCATGCATGGTGGCATCATAATTTTGTTCCTTTCTTTGGAGTTGGTACCAAGCAGTTGGAGGGGTATCCAATCGTAAGACATACCCATATTGCCCTGCATCCAAGAGCCCGCAGCTGTTTCGTTGATCGTTTTGCAGATGGATGCAGGTCGACATGAAAACATGTTGGCCAGTGCTCACAGAAGAATGTCCTCTTGATCTGTTGGTTGCCAAACTCAAAAGCTGCAGTCAGTCTTTCAGTGGTGTGGATCAGACCAAATTGGATTCGCTCTATGTATAGACAAAGCAATGCTCTACGGGTACTTTGGCGGAGTCTGGAGGCTGGAGTGCTTGCATTGCAACTGCTTCGTCAGCTCAACCCCCGCTTTATTGCCTTGCAGTGCCCGAGCAATTGCTTCTTGTGTCCTCATGCGGGTGTTTGTTTTGCTTGAGTTGATACCCTTGCTGGGTTGTTTTTAAAAGCGAGACCGTGTGGGAAGCGAAACCCACGTTGGGAGGTACCCCATGAGACTAGCCCAACTAGCTGTCGGAAATGGTTTGGACAACTATTGGTTTGTCCTTAAGTGCCCCAAACATTTCATATGAGGCACCTAAGACAACCATCAGCCCCACATTTTGGCAATGTGGAGAGGCGTTGCGACCGGCGCCAAGGGCTGCAAGCGGGCCGCTTGGCACAGCAATCAAAACCCACACCATTATTATGTCGTTATTTCCAGACACTACCTTGTAGGTAGGTATGTGTCAACACAGGGGAGCCAACACATGGTGGGTTTGTTTGTTGGTTTCCCTTTGAACCAATGTGAAAAATAAAGGTCCTTCAAAAACAAACACACACACACACACACGCACGCACGCACGCACGCACGCACGCACGCACGCACGCACGCACGCACGCACGCACGCACGCACCTACCAAGATCTCACCTCTAAAAACAACAACCATGGTACTGTTTAGGTCATGTCCCCAGGCAACTCCATGTGATGCACAATGCCCAGCCCATCCCACCGAATAATTCGGTCTCATGTTTTTGTTCGAGCCACAAAGTGACGATTATCAGGTACCCCATGGTACCCCTTAATGGGTGGATTTGATTGGTGGCTTGGGGATTTGAACAGCGCCTTTGAAAACCAAATAAATGAGGAAGGTACCGCCTAACGTCCAGACCACCAAACCAAACCACCAATTGGGGGTAAGGTGAAATTTCAATCAAAAGCTGGGTAGATGAAGATTACAGCCACAGGTCTGAATATGTGCCGTTTGTTGTTGTTACCATGGGTTTTGGACTTTGAGTTGCCGGTCGCGAAAGTCGTCAAGTGTTTTGTTTAGTTTCCGCGAAAGGTTTGTGTATAAGTGTATAAAGGTGGTTTGCTAATAGGAAGATATGGACTGCATGATGAGCCACGCGTATTTGCCGGCAGTGCGCGCAGAATGCACAAAGACTAAAGTTGGTCCGAGGAAAGCACAGCCCGAGGATTGCCGCAAGAACACTACAAAAACAACAGCAGAAAGCAGCTTGTTGGAGTTTCGAAGCTTTTGGGCCCAGTTGAGCGCAACTTCGCCGGATGTTCTGTAATGTTTCGCGCCAGGTGCGCGAAAGTTTCCTTCAAGTCGATGAACCTCCCCGCCAGTTTCCGGACGTGGGTGGCCAACGGGTCCCCTGTGCTGCTGCGCTTTCTACTTTGGAACCGAAAAGTTGCGACGTTCGAGCCGGTGCTGTGGACCCTTACCTCGTGCATGCTACGTGGTGCTGCTAAGCTGCGACTTCGAGCCAGGACTGCGCATTTTGCACGCTACTTTGTATGGAATGTTGTGAAAGTAGCCCGCGAGTTTGGTCCGCGAAGGTTGCGAAAGTTCATGGGGAACAAGGAACTTCAGACCGCCATGTACGAGCTATGTGGCTACCCATGTGTGTTGGGGGTATGGGGTTTGGGACGAAAGCAAAAGGCCCTTCTCGAGGCCCAAAACCCGGGTAAGTGAAGGGTGGTACTTAGGAACAGTCCCGGCCGCTTTTGTTGTGTTAGGTTTACCTGCTTCTTGGTAGACCGTTTTGATACCAGGCTTTGATGACTCAAATTTGGATTGGGCTTGCTTTTGAGTATTTTTGAACATGCCCTTTGGGTACTTCTATTTGTCAAAGGGAAATCCGAAGTGAAACCGACGCCCAGTCTGGTTCCCTTTACCATCTTGTGAAGCCAAAGGAACTAAGCCACCTGCAGGAACTGGTCCCCATATGTTGAGAAAAAACACATGGGCCTCACCAGAATCCATGAGACTCCCAGACTCCCAAACGTCAGAGACTCTCACTTTGTTCCAAGGTTGAAACCAACGTAAGAGCCGCACCAGCTTTACCAGCGATTCAAGGCGGGGAGAGCAGAAAAACATATGACCGCTTCCAAAGCCCCACTTGAAGTTCCGTTGACTGGCTCACAGCAGATTCTCGGCATTGCCGGTTCAATCACTGCAGTGTCTCACCGGCAGGCAGAGACGACTTTAAGAGAAACATAGGCCCCCCTAATGCCCCCAGATAGTCCTTAGAGCCCTTCCAAGAAGCTCGTAATAACCTTCCTGGTTGGGTCAGGGGGCATTGGAAGGAGCCAAAGAAGAGCGTCAAACAGACCTGTGGCGGCTTTGAGTTCGTGCAGACAGGGTAGCCCTAAACTCTTGGTAGTCAAGGCAAAGTTGGGTTCCGTTTTACCCCCTTAAAGACTGAAAGGTGTCAAAGCCTCAGGGCACACCTTGACAGATTGCAGCCAGGATGGCGATTTGGCATTGACAAGCTTGTCGCCGCAGGCGCATCCTTCGCGTTTGACCATTGACGCGGGCCCAACTAGATTTCCCTTTTGGGGGTGGGTTAAAGCATCGCCCTTCGGCCTTTGTGCCAAGCAAATCCCAGCAGCTCACCCCAAGACAATTATTGGACACCCTATGTTTGTTGGGCCCCTAAAGGTAACATTCCTATGCATTTCCCTGGCTTGTGTTTCTTTCAGCAGGCTGTTATGTTTCTCTCTTGGTATTTTGTCCGGGGTGTTGTCAAACCCTACGACATCCTGGGATCACAACCACGAAGTTGCCCGTCCATGTGGTGTTATTTCCTGATAAGTCTTTGTTTCAGAGTAGTTTAGGTCGTGTCCCCACGCAGTCCCAACAAGTACAAAATGCCATAAAATGCCCAAGCCCACTTTTGAATGAACGGGGATGACCTTGGAATAGATTGATGGCTTCATTTCCTTTAGGAACTGCAGACTGCAGATGAGCCACAACTGCAATGAACATCTGGGTGCAATACATTTGCAATAATTGGACTTCTTATATGGTTTTGGCTAGGCTCCTTGAATTTTGACAGTGATACAATTTTCAACAATCATGGAAAGTGGCAGATGGGTTTTGGAAGACTATAGTCCTCTTGAAAAACCGTCCGCTTCCACGATTGTTGGAAACAGGGAAATGTCTAGATGGCACAATCCCCCCCCACCCCGCCATTTTGGTTTCATCATATCCCTTACACACAGAAAGGGGATTGTTCCATCTACTTTCACCCTTGTGTATATGGGTGTGGCTCAAAATTAAAGAGCTAGGGTTACGCAGGTTTTAGTCTTTGGTTCCATTTGCCAGGGTTCCCCCAATTTTTGACCCACAGCCATATTCCACTCGGTTTCTTATGCCAGGAGCTGACGAACCTCGCGTGACGCTCCGCTCGGCCCCGAGACACCGACCGGCCACGCGCTTTGGCGCTGGCGGAGCCGCTGGCAGAGCCTTCACCGCAGCAGGCGGCGAACGTCGCGCGGGGGCTTGCGACGCTGCAACGGCCACTGCCTCCCTTCCAGTTGAAGGCCGGTTGAAATGCGCATTGGTTGCTCCGAACCTCACAACAAAGGTGGGTAGACAATTGGTGTTGCGTTGTTTTTTTTTGTCAGGTTCCAATTGTCTACCCTAGTTCCAGGGATTTCGGAGCATTTTTGGCCAGACGTTTGCCCCAGTGCTGTGGACAAATGGACAAACATGTTTGTTTGCCAGCAAACATGTTTTTTTGCCAGGTCAGTGGGCTGAATGTCTTTGTATATTTGGGAAACTGCTCGGCGAATTGCGACGTAAGCCAGGAGGTTAGTTGGGGGGGAAGTCCAGCAAAGGCCCAAAAGAAATCATGATTTACAATGGGTTTTCGGTGACACCTACAGTAGATGGACAAACTATTCAAACCCTTCCACAACGTCGCACTTCACCCCCCCCCCCCGGCACCCCAAAGTTCAACGTTGCGCGGGGTTCCCTAAGTCAGTCCAGCGGGGTTTGATTTGTTTCGTCCACTCGGTTGGATCCGTCCCAAACGCCAAATATCATTGAGAATTGGGGTCGCAGGGGTTGCAGATAAGTCAAGGGTTTGAATATGTTGTCCATCTACGGTAGTTTTGATTAGTCTGACTCAAGTATATTTCCTTTTGGTGGAGTAACGTTGTAAAAGGGGCATTATGCGGAAGCGTGTGGAATGGAGTAAGGAAACGTGCTGGCCAGAGATGGCTTTGATTTACAAACCCTCCAACATGCTTAGTGGTGGACATAGATCCAAACATCCAAATGTTGTCCGCCAAAGGGTCCCCAATCGAAATCCTTTCCCAGCTCAGAAACAGGATGCAAAGCATCAGGTCCATCACAAAGCAAAGAGGCACCATCCCATGTGTGTTTGGCAGCATCTCCCATCACTAAAATTTAAACCGACAAAGAATTTCTTCCTAGAGTGTCTTTCGCCTTTCACTCGAAGAAAAGGAAGGCTCAATGCGTGACCCCTTTCAATCGAACCCCTGCTATGAACCGCTGGTTCATTGGTTTAAGTTAAGTTTTTCGGTCGAGTCTGGCTGAATTGTTCCTTAACTCCGCAGAGGCCCAAGATGGTTATGGGCTCATGGACGTATACAGGGGCTTTAAACGGACAAACCGTTGTTCTGCCTATTTATTTTGTTAGCTCACCGATTCAGGGAGCTCACCATGATGTAGGTCCCCAAAAGGGATCCTCTGTGTCAGCGTTCGAAATATTGCATTTGCATACATTTCATCCGGCCCCTTATTGGTTTTCATCTATATGTATATGGGGATTTAAAAATTGGCGTACCATTTCCTAAGGTGTCTAATGAACAATTGCACACGTTGTTTATGATCCTGACTGAATGTGGTATAAAAATGCCCCACAACCTCGTTCAAATGATTTAGGCCCTTACATATATATATATATACACACATGTGTGTGTGTGTTTCGGGGAACCCTCAAAACGGTAGATGTCCTTTTGGTTTCCCTTTAAACAAACCAAAAAGGGTACCCTCAAACAAAACCACGCCCATGTCCCTTTCACCGTCGCCCCAGGCCTTGGGCGCCATGCCGCCACGGAGCCTGGGCAACATGGCGCGGGCGTCGACGAAGACGCGGTGCCGTGGCCGGGCGTGGATGACGGCTTCGGTGGCCAGAAGTCAGGAGGCCTGGACAGAACTCAAGTGGAGTTGGCGGTCCCTTCACTGACCCCCCAACTGCTAAATTGGGTATGTAGTTTGGGGGTCAGAGGGACCCCCTGAGTGGAGTTGGTCGATGGGCGCTTGGGCATGATCAGTGGTTGGTCAACACATAAACCAGGGGTTCAGGGGTATATATATATATATATATATAATATGACCACATATATATATATATATATTCTGTACATATGTATGACCATATCTCTCTCTATATATATATATATATAGGCGCCTCAGGATGTAAATGCCAATAATCCCATACTTTACAACCCATATAGCTGGCACACAGCCAGCAAGGGAGTATGGCTTTCCATTGCATTGGGGCCCCAACCATAGGGGAACACCTTGGTATGTGTCTGACCTCTGACCTGTTTTTTTTGGTCAAACTTGACCATAGGACGCATATGTTTAACTTGATTTGGGCATGAGGGTTTTTTGGTGGTGCCTGTGTTCGGGTGGTTTTAACAGAGCAGCACCAGGAAACCACCTTTCTAGAGGTTCCATGAGGCAAAACCATCTGATGGCCTTCGAAACGGAACCGGTTCCCTGCAGGTTTGCAGCGAGCTCAACCCGCAGGGCGCGGGCAACACGGCACAGGCAGGGTTTTGTTTCGTCCAAGAAGCAGGGGTGTAACCCAAGTAATCAAAGGTCCCTCCCTCCTTTTTCAGTTGCTGTTTCAAGCGCCCCTTGAATCTGTGGGGCGGAATCCAAAAATCCCCAATCCGGCACAGGCCCTTGGCAAGTCGAGAACTACAGACAAGCCAGCGTTTGCGGCTTCCTCCACACATTTGGTCCGAAGCAGTGGCTCGCTTGCAAAGCAAGTGAACCTGATTGTCGTGCTTGTGGTTAGTGGTTTTTAACCAGTTACGTAGTTCCCATATGTTGTTTGTCCCAAAAGGTGATCGCCTTGTATTTGGTGCCCCCAAGCATGTGGGTTCCTGTTTTTGCGGACCCGCTGAAGGCAAACCCCATTTTTCGTGGTCCCTAGGATCCAACCCGCCAAACACTTCCGGTTTCCTCCAAAGGCCTTGAGGCCTTAGGGTCTTAAGAGGGACGGGGGGGTTAGGGCCTTGGGGGGTGGCTATGGATTTGATTTTCAAGGTGCAAAAAGCCTCACAGGTGATGAATTTCGGGTCCAGGAGATGGTCAACAGCTTATGGGCCTTTGCAACTGCCGTTGCCTTGGGCTTCCGCCTGCTAGACGCCATTTGCCATCAGTGCCACAAGCGGAAAGCCTCAGAATTTGTGGCACAGGACTGGGCAGAGGCTCCTTTTCGGGTTTGTGTTTTTACAATTCTCTACCAAAGTGGCAGGTATCTCAATCTTTGAGTTTGATCTGCCACAATCAACATGCTCTCTCTATTGGACATCAACATTGAACCTGAAAAGAGGGAATATCAAGCCCTAAAAGCACCTGGTTTTGGCCGGCTCCATTCTAATCGGTTATGGAAAACTGGGATTTGGGCAAATTTCTGTGGGGAATTTTCCGTGAAAGTGACAAAGTAGTCACAGGGATGGGATTCCTTGTTTATCACCGAAAGGGCTATTCCCCACATGTCTTAATCTGGGTGAATTGACAGGACTTCTCCAACCTTGTGCAGTGACTCGGCACCTTGCGGGAGCTTGAGCTGCCCCTCTCCGATGTCGGCCAGTGGCCAGGGTTGGGACATGAAAAATATGTTTACAGACGTTTAGAAGCCGCCAAGCTGTAGAAGCAACCTGTTGGATCTTTTGTTTTAGGGTTGAAACTGCCTTGTTGTGGATGTGTGGTTTATGGAGCCAGGGTCCGTTTTTTCTTGTGGGTCGGGTCTGGTTTTTTCCACCATATTTTCGCTCCACCCTGGACCGAATCGGGTCTGAATCTTTCTTGAAACATATTCACCATGGTTTCCAAGAAGTATTTGTTTAGTGTCCTTTGAGCAGGGCCCCTAGTTTCGGTTTGACGGCATGGCCCCTGTAGGCCCCCTTCCGCTGGCGGAGTTCACGCCGCAGCACCTCAGCAACGCGGCCTGAGCCTTCGGCACTTTGCGCGCCAGAAGCGAGGCGCCGCTTTTCGCGGCAGCGCGCCTTGCGCGGGGGAAGCTGGAGGAATTCCGCCCGGACGCTCGGCGTTCGGAGTTTTTGGAGAGAACTTAAACCTGATGTGATGGGTGTTCGTTTCCTGGTGAACATAGATGGGTATGGCTCAAAATGAAAGAGCTAGGGTTACGCAGGTTTTAGTCTTTGGTTCCATTTACCAGGGTTCCATTTTGGGTACCTATTTTTGACCCACAGCCAGATGTTTCTTCGGCCGGAGTCTCACTTGCAGCGAAACTTGCTGGAGTGGCCGATTGCCAACTTGTTTGTTTCCAGAGTTTAGGTCTGACGGTCTGGCGGGCAAGTGAGAATCTGTTGATTCAGTTGCTATGAACCCCGCGAGGGAGACATTCAATCGTGATGATGCTTAGGCTGTAATTCATTGCCAGGCTTCACTGACTTGTTTGCCCTTTTGCCCTTTTGCCCTTTTGTTCTTTATTCCCTTTTCAAGCAGCACAAAGTTATACCTTTCACAGGGGGTCGGATCCGTTTTGCCCAGTTGGTTTGAAAACCCGTTGAAAATCGGGAAGCCTTCAGAAGTGATCAAGCAGAAAAAAGAGAAAGAAGGAACAAACGGTGAGATTCTGGCGACCAGTGAGGATAGTCTAGCGACCTTGGCTTGGTCGTTGGCTCGCAGCGCCGCCTCGGGCAGCTTCTTGTGCGACGCCACCAGTCGAGCCATACGCCTCCTGCACTCGGAGACTTGGCGCTGATTAAAAGCTGGTCATGCTGGGCTGGACTTTTGAGTGTACCCGTTTTGAGACAAACCGATGCATACCAAGTTCGATGTTTTTTGTTGGTTTTTCGAGGCACCAACATGTCAATGTATTGGCCTCGCGCCCATTCAGCCAAGGACAATTTGCACGCGGATAATGTCGGCGCCAAGGATGCATTGTGTTGCTTTGGCTGGCTGTTGACAAGCAAATGAGCATTCCAGATTTATTCTATCACAAAGCGTGCAAACGAAGGAGTGGGCGGTGTCCAAGCATCAGCCAGTTGATCTTCTTGTTGATCTCCACCTTGATCAGACTAGCAGAGTACTCTCATTGGATATTAATCCGCCAGTTTATTTATCCGAGGTCCATTCAATGCAAAGAGAGTGGCCGCTACCGGTATGTCTAGATGGGAGCTTCCTTGACGTTTTTTTTGTGGCACAGTCCTAAGACCCCTCGTATCCCCCAAGTATGTTCAGTCTTTGTGTACTTCGGGCCGACCCGACCAGCTAGGGGGTAATTTGGCTAAATTACGATGATGTTCTCTTCTTTTTGATTTTAAAAGGACATGTCATTGGTAGATGTGCTTCATTCCTAGTAGGGATTTGGGGGTAGGGCCCTTCAGAATTCCAATAGTTAGCCCCCCCAATGTATCATTTGGTCAATATTGAAGGGAGATCAGCCCATACTTAGGGCCTGGATAGGCCCTGTTCAGAAGTTCTTCAAAAGGAATCCAAGGAACACATCAATTTGAAGAGTACCGCAGGTTTTCGTCTACTTTTGCATTCACCAGGGTTACATTTCGGGCCCCTATGTTTGAGCCACACACATATAAGTTTCTCTAGACTTGAACCACAATCAAAAGCGGTTCGGGTAAATGAAGCTTAGAAGGTGACAGTCCCCACCATAAATGGGCGCAGCCGCCCGTTTATTCTTTACGATGGGTTTGGGGTACACCTCTTTAGGTCCCCAATTTGTTCATTATGACTCATGACTCACTTGGGTTCAGGAGGTTCATGTGTGCAAACACATGTCAGGCCTTTGCTGTTGTTCTTGGCGGGCGGCGCACTTCGCGAACCTGTGAAAATGACGGCTTTCGTTCAGTGATCCCCTGCAGCAGTGCAAACATGTTTGCCTGTTAGCCATTTGATAAGCACACCCGCCACAGTGATCCCCCGCAGCAGTGCAAACATGTTAGCCAAATGATAAGCACACCCGCCAAGGTGATCCCCTGCAGCAGTGCAAACATGTTAGGCAAATGATAAGCACACCGGCCCAGTGATCCCCCGCCACAGTGATCCCCCACAGCAGTGCAAACATGTTAGCCAAATGACAAGCGCACCCGCCAGGATTATCCGGCAGCAGTGCAAACATGTTAGGCAAATGATAAGCACACCCGCCACAGTGACCCCCCGCAGCAGTGCAAATATGTTAGCCAAATGAAAGGCGCACCCGCCACAGTGATCCCCCGCAGCCGCAGCAGTGCAAACATGTTAGGCAAATTGATAAGCACACCCGCCACAGTGATCCCCCGCAGCAGTGCAAACATGTTAGCCAAATGATAAGCACACCCGCCACAGTGACCTCCGGCAGCAGTGCAAACATGTTAGCCAAATGTTAATCACACCCGCCAGCTGTGGCTGAAGCCTTGTGGCGAGATTGCGCCTGAAAGGATGCGAGCAACGATGGCAAGCATGTGACGGTTTAAACAAATGACAAATGTCGGGTTTTTCAACTGAGTGGCGGTTTGTATTTCCGCTCAAGCAAACATGTCTAGATGTTGACATGTCAACAAAAAAGGTAGCGCCACACTGCAGCCGCGGAAGGTTTGCGGAAGGTTTGTTTTCCGCGCAAGCTCGCGGAAGGGACGTTGTTGATTTGCGCCTCATAGTTTGATTTCGTTTGGGTGGTTGTCGCCAAGCACGTTTACTAGCAAACCGTGCACACGAATTCCCTCGCGGAAGCTACCTTCCTCAGTTTCCAGAAGCAACTTGCCTGCGGAAGGCCCGCGGAAGCACTTATATAAATGTGTATTGAAACATGCTCGCGGAAGGTACCCTTCACACCGCGGAAGCTTCGCGGAAGGTTTCGCAGAAGAGTTTGATACGTCAATGCAAACTTAAAGGGAATAAAAACCACCACTCAACTTGTTGGGCCACTCACCTTAAACAACCCTCAAAACACGCAGGGCAAAAACCATAGTTCCGTGTCGCTGTCGTTCATTTTCCCAGGGCCGCGAGGAATGCCGCCTACCTTGTTCTTGCATGGGCACCTAGAGGCATAGACACGTTGACATGTTAGTAGGGCCTATGCATACCAACTATCTTTTCTGGTATGTAGAGGGGTCCTAGAGGTACAGACAACTTTGGGTTAACTTCTGATATGTATGCATGCCAACTAGCTAATGCGGCCCAAACCCTGAGGTTCTCTGAAGAATGAGCGTCAACAAACCACTAGCCAAGTCCCCATGTTTATTTAGTTTATTTTGACCTGTTATTTACAGTATGTTCTGCACATGAGACACTAAGAGACCTCATACCACCTCAGTGACTGCGCGCGGACTTACGCCGCGGAAGTCCGCGTCAATCTGCATGAACGAAAGAGGCCGGGATCAGTTGCAATGGGCAACACGCATCAACACCCTACTGGGGCACGAGGATCAACAGACAGAGGTCTCACACCAACAGCAGCGCCCAACACCTGCAGATCTTCCCTGTGTCCGCAGCAAAACCAGACATCATCAGTCTTCTATACTTTCCAGAGCGGCTGATTGAACGCCTGACTGGACGAAACCACTCCCATGCATTTCTGGCGGTGCATGTTCAACGCAGCCAGCACACTTGTGCAATTCCGGAGTTTGGTGCACGCAGTAGGCTGCTAACAATATTGCGATGCTCAGCTTGTGCTGTAGTTGTGTCGTCCCAATTGCCCCAAGCGGCGCAATGTCTGCTTCCCAATGCCGGCAATGCGCTCGGCAACTTGATCACCTCCTGTCAGCCAGAAAGAGTCTCTCTTTTCAATCGCAATCTTGCCCCTCTTCTTCTGGCTCATCGTTCGCAACAAGGCCAAGGGCTCAGCAGCAAGGCCATGCTCCGGAATCTTGGTCAGTGGTGTGAACCACCCCAAACACCACGACATGCTGCCCCACCCCAAACACGCCATAGCCAGCCCCAAACAAAGGGATTCCGGGCCAGAGAATTCCTGCCAATGAACGCTATCACGTTGCCCCACCCCCCCCCCCCCCACCCCTGTTCCACACACACACACACAGAGCTCGAGCTGTGATTGCTGGAGCCGACATACGCAAGTTCACCTGCACCGCTGATGAAGTCTCTCGGAGAACCCTGGGGTTTGGTTCTCTACTGGGTATGTATGTAGAAGGGGGGGACTAGAGGTAGAGACAACTTCTGGGTTAATTCTGGTCGGCCCTCTGGTAGGACCTACAAGTCAAGACAACTTTTGGTAGGGTGAGGAGTTACCAATTCTGATATCAGGTATGCTCCTGGAGGCCGCTGCCCTCAGCGGCGGAGATGTCTGGCGCCTCCTCGACGCCGTGAAGTTCCGCGCCCCGGACGGCGCGGCCTTCGGCGCGGTTGCCGGGGCGCTGCGGCGCGCGGGCCAAGACGACGCGCTCCTTGGCCGAGGCTCAGGCTGGCCACTTAGCAGCGAGAATGGGAGACAGGAAGAGGTAACCAGGTAGGAGTTCCATGAGGTACGCTTGGAGTTTATTATGTTGGGTCTGATTTAATAGCCCACCCCTTGAACAGTGCCAACAGTCAGTCGGGCCTCTTTAGTGGAAAAAAGGCCGGGAGGGGTCGGTCTAGGTTGGTCTTGGACTTGCCAATGCTTAATTTAGTATTGCCTTTAGTATTGCCAAGTGCCTTGGTTTTGTTTAAGGGATTTACATAAACAATAGTGTTTTGGGCCGTGTCAAAAACAAGCATTCCTACCATCTAAGTAATAGCGGGAAGATAAACCAAAAAGTAAAAGGCTAAGGCTTTGATCTGGTATTTTGGCTTGGTTGCCGTTGTCCGTTCTTGGAAAAAACTCTTTCTATTAAAGCAACTTATCCCTTGAAACGGTTACAGGATTCTGAATTAGGAAAACAACTTAACTTTGTACAAAAGCGAACCCCAAATATAGAAGCGGGTCCGACATTTTAAAGGTAGCTGGGGGGTTCAAATCCTCCCTCTTTGCTCTTCCCTTAGCCCATCCTTGGGCCAAGGGGCCCAATGGCCATGATCAGGCGAAGGGGTGGATTGAGCGCGTGTTCACGCCCAAAACACTACTTAATCTATGACCCGCAGTTGGATCAATGGGGTAAACATCCTTGTATAATGGTTTTGATAGTGGTGATATAGTGGGTCCATCCATTTGGGCCAATTGTAGTGACCTTTGCCCATGCACCCATCTCCATAGGTCCAGCAATCCACCCACCCACCCACCCTCCCATCCACCCATCTACCCATCCATCCACGTGATTTGCCAGAAGCATGTCTAGGCTTGGCTCCAGATTTCGGCACAAGTGGTAAAGTGCCGCCCGGTAAAACGAGCTCGGGCCCCATGACGGCTGTTCCTTTCTTGAGTGCTTGTTGCAGGTTTGTGGGTCAGAGTAAGTTGCCCAGAGCACCAGCTGTCGTGGAACCCGATATAAAGGGGCATCTAGATAACTTGATGTCTCATTCATCAGGGGGCCCTATATTTCTCCTTTTGGTGGCTTGAAACATCACCTTTTGGACCAATCTAAAGTGAGTTTCCTTTTAAGTGGGGTGATGTTTGAGGGGCAGACATAGGAGGCCCTGTTCATCATAGCTACAACATGTTTGAGCAGTTTGTTGGCTCTGACTGGGGTTCATGAAGGTGAAGATTTGGACGGTCTCATTTGTTTCCGTTGTAGTTTTGCTTGGTGGGTGGAATTCCTTTTTACTTTTATTGCCATGCAAAGGTTTATTTTGAGAGCGTATTTGGATGAGTTCAAGAAGTACTCAGAGTGGTTTGCCCTTCATGGGATCTTAGTTTGTGAACCCCTTCTGGGTGGTTTTCCTTTAGGCAGACCTTTGAAAGCACGGACACTCTTGCAGACAAACTGATAAATCTCAAATGGTTCTTGGGTCTCTTAATTTCTTCGACCTCCGCAAGCTGCAGTTTCATTGGAGCCCAGTGACATGCAGCAGACTTCGGAAACTTAGCACCTCTTCCAGGTGCCACTATCCACGTGAGGCCCGTTTGGGAAAGCTTCGCCCAGTGCCATCGCCACAGCAGCCCCGTCATGGCACAGCTCGTGAAAGAGCGTGGCCAAGACCGGGAGAATCAGGACACGACCATAGCCATCAACACCTTATGGGCCTTATGGGTCTGTTTTTTTTTGAGGGTACCCCCTTTTTTGTGCTGTTAAAGGGAAACCAACAAAAAACCGAAGCCATGTTGGGGGTCCCCTAAAAAAAAAACACCCATATATGTGGGGTCAAAAGTATGGCCCCTTGTCAACCCTGCCGCATTCTGCCGCCTTTTAAGCTGGATCCCAAGAAGGGGCCATGGTTTTGAACACATGACATGAAAGCGGATGCATTTTTGTTGGGCCCTTTTCTGTCCTAAGGGGAAATCATTGGGCACCGTTTTATTCCCAAACTTGTCATTTTGATCAAACCCTAGAAACTGTTTTACCAAACTACCAGCAAATGGATTTTGGAATCCCAATCAGCTGGCTGCGATGAAACCCCTGGTTTACAGATGTGAACACCACCATCGTTTAAACCACCTCCGTTTAATCTCCCTTTAAGGGGGATGTTTGAAGCACCTCCTTTGGGCATTGCTTGAAATGTTACCAGGGGTTGGTGGTCAACCCACCCGGCCATGGCCAGGACTTCACCGTTCGGCCTGGACATGCATATGCCAAGGAGCTGCGACGGCTGTGCTTAAGTTGGGTTGTTCAAACTCAATAAGGGACACCAACAGGAAGCCAATATTAAGGGTGACACTAGATGGTAGTGGTTCCCTTGTAGTGGTGTACGGATGAAGGACTTGGATCAGGGATGCCAGCTCCCAATTTGAACAATCCATTTAAATTGGTGCCTATGCAAGTCGACTCCTGCCAGCGCTGTTGGTTTTGGGTGACGTTCTTTGACACCCTTCGGGACTCCCCTTGAATGTGGTAAAGTAGTAAATGGAATCCAACTTAGGCATCATAAAATCGGCGGTTTTTCCACCACCATGTTGGGGTTGGCTTCAAATTTCGGCACAAGTTACGTTGAGCTCACCTGGCACTAAAACGAGCTCGGCTCCCATGCTGAAAGCTCCTTTGTTAGGAGTTCCTTATTTCAGTTTCGTGGATGGTAAGTTGCCGAGAGCTTCGGTTTAAACGCGTTGCCCATAGAGCCAGATAGGGACATATCTAGATGAATTGAGTTTTAACTCATCCGGCTCTTTTGTCCATGTTGCAGGTAAGCCTGGGTCTTGACCGAGTTGCCAATCGGCTTTCTCAAAGCTCGGGCTTTCTCAAGCCCAAGGAGTATCCCCAAAGCCAAAGCCACCGCCCCAAACCCAGCTGTCGCTGGGGAGAGCTTTTCTACTACGAACTTCAAGACAACCCGTTAGGGTAGAAAGTTGGTTTTGCGTGCTTTTGCTGGGCCAGATTTCTTACGGTCGAATCTTGAAACGAACTAAATATACCTGCGGCTGTCAGATCTAGAGATCTTTTGCATAGAGAATCCTGTGTATTCCAAATCGAGCGCATTCTTGCAAAAAAGCAAGCTACCTCAAGCCTCATGGTTGGCTGCATTGTGTCATCCTGGTGCCAAATGCATTCTAGAATATTTCTTCTATGTGGGCCGACCGCCCGTTTGGAGTTTGCGGCCAGGAGCTGCAGCTACTTCGGCAGGTGCTCACTTCGACACCAAAGGATTCCGCCTCCGCCTGCCGCGTGATGGAAGCCTTCGGGCGGGAGGCGTCGCTCAGCGGATTGGGCCCGGGCTTTTGGAGAGGCCCGGAGGCTGCCGTTTTGGTGCTTGTTTGACACGAATCCGTAAATTTCTTTGTATCTATTTGCTTGTAATATCCAGTATGCATATATATATATATGGCTGCGAGTCAACTTATAAGGTCCGGAACAGAACAGGGTCCAGAACCCGCATTCGTTCCAGACCGTTATTCCAGACCTTCGTTCCAGACCTTGCCTAGAAACATGTTCCACACCTTTCGTTCCAGACCTTGTTTATGTGAGCAATTGCCAGGTTAGAGTACTGATTCAGGTTATCGCTTCCTTGGGTGTTTCCCCTGGTGCTTGAAGGAGCAGGTGGAATGCTTGTGTTTCTGTGTTTTGCCAGCTGTGTTTGCAAGCGTGCCTGCAGCAATGGCTCCAGAGCGCACGCTGCAAAGACGAGGGGCAATGGAGTCGCGAAAGATCTGCGAACGAGAAGCGTTTTCTCGCGAAGCTTGGGTTTTCCAGAAGCAGGAATTGAACAACTGCAATTTCTTGCGCCAAACACGCTGCTTTGTGTCGGGGGGTTGTTGTTTGCAGGAGGGCTTTGAAAGTGCGATCTTCAAAGTGGGACAGTGGAAACACCGATCTATGTTAAAAGCAAGGCCAGGTGGCGAGTAACCACTCTTCAGGTTTGCGCCATTGGCGAGCTTCAGCTTCAAGTTTGTCGCGGGCCCTTCAAAAAGGGAACAAAGCGGGCAAACCATTGGCCATCCAGGTTCTTCGGTTAACGAACTCCTTTACATGCTGTTTGCTAGGGTGCGTCACAGCATTCCAAACACGCAAGCCAGTCGCATAAATGTTCCAGACCCCGTTCCAGACTTGTTCCAGACACAGCGGCACCCAGTCCACACACATGCCTCATGTAAGTGGCTGCGCTTCATTGTATTTCGAGGATACCACGCCGTGTTGCCCTTACGCCGGCCAGCCTTGGGCAATCCTTGTTCTCGGCTGGCGCGGGCGCAGGCCCATCAGCGTCCCAACCGCTTCAGGAAAGGGGCTCAGGCATGTGGAATTCCAGCCGGGGTCATCCTAATGAGGCGAAGGTGGCAACGATGGTGGCAGGGGCCGTGTCGTGCGCGCCATTCGTCCATCCATCCACCCACCCACCCCTCCATCCATCCATCCATCCATCCATCCATCCATCCATCCATCCATCCATCCATCCATCCATCTTGCGTTAAATGAACATTGAGAACCCCACACATGTCTTCACATATTTCCGAAACAACAGACCTTACGTAATTGACTCGTTCCAGACATCCGCGTCACCGCGGGAGGTTCCACACCAGATGTTTGACCCACACACACACATAATATATATATATATATACGTGTGTGTTTTATAGTTATATATATATATACAAGAATTTCTGTTTGAGGTGTTGCCCCGCCCTGATGAATACTGTACGCCCCCACTCATGATTAGGGAGAACCCCTTTGGAGTGGGGATCCCTTCATTTGAGGGAGGACTCCTTGTTGATAATTGGGTGAGTTTATTATTCAGGGGTCAACGTTACCCAGGGGTTCCGTTTGTTGATCTCATTCGACCTCCATTTTTTGTTGGGTTTTTGGGCCCAACAAACAGGTGGGTGGGGGGTCGAAACCACAGGGCCTCCATGTTCCATTTCATCCCTCGGGGACGGTTTTAAGCGAAACCACAGGGCCTCCATGTTCCATTTCATCCCTCGGGGACGGTTTTAAGCATCACCTCGGCGAACATGTTCGGTGCGTTTCAGGTGATTGCTGATGAGTTTCTCGGGCGGACATCGAGTGATTCCTGCCAAAGTCGATCAAGATGAGAACCAATTAATTAGGGAGCTCTGGCTTGAACGCAGAGAAAGCTCAAATCCTGGCCGTCCCCCCCGCGCTCCATGAATGCTTCTCTTGAACACGGGTCAAAACTCTGGGAAAGGTGGGCGGTTTCTGACATACCTTAGAATGATCACATCTGGTTTCTTGCAGAGGGATGGTCGTCAAAGTAGATAGCCGCTGAATTCCGAACCATGACCACGATCAGGAGTTCAGACCGCGCAGTCCTGTGTTTTGTTCTTGGAGAAATTATGACGAGCTCACCGACTCAGGCGTAGAAGAAACTCACTCGTGATGAAGGTCTTCTGGGGGGTGGGGGTTCGCTCACTTCCGGTTTGGGAATGAGAATAAAGATTTCGCAGTCGTAGAGTCGTAGTTTGGTCGTTCGCTTTGAGGTTGCCATCCTCCAGCAAATGGCTGAAGATTGCTGGAGGGCAGAAGTCTGCGCTGCTGGCAGAAGCTGTGGCCAGAAGTCCTGAAGGCTTGACAGAAACCGACTTGATGAAAGGGCAAGCTGACCAACGCTTCTTAAGGTGTGGTTTTAATTGGGGCATCCATTTCAGCCACAGATTTCACCCCTAGGCCTATACAAGAGGCGTTTGTAATTGTAAACGCTTCGCGTTGCCCGCCTCGGCCCAGCCCAGCATGCAGCGTCTGTGGCTCGAAAGCAAGCAACAGAGCTGGTCCAGTGGCGATTCATAGGTGTGAGTCATGGAGCCAAGTGGACGCAGTGGCACTGCGTGCAAGAAGCGTCGCTGGGCAATCATGCCTGTCCAAGCCAGCCCTTGCCGGTGACATAGCCGCCCTGGATTGGAAAGGACGGCCGGAGTGAGCTTGGGCTGGATTGAACTGGACCTGGAACTGGGCTGGGCTGGGCTCCTGGATTAGCCTCTGACGCTTGCGGCTGTGACTGGCTGCCCCAGTTGTTTCAAGATGGACAGGGCAGCCGGAGACTGGACTGGGCTAACCTTGCTGGTGACTTGCCTCAACCAGACTGGACTGGACTGAGTTGGGCTGGCTGGGACGGGCTGGACCAGACTGAGACCGGGCTGGACTGGCCAGTAGAAGATATGTTTTGTTAGACCAAAACACGTTTTTTGGTTGCGATTTCATACATTTGTGCTATGTGGCTGGATGTTTGGGTTGGTTGAAAGTGAGAGGAAAGCCACATTTAATTTCGGGATCCCCAAACTTCAACACCAACCCATTTATACCTTCATTTCCACTTTAAACATCGCCCTGGAAACTCGCAAGGGCCTTCCCAAGAGGCGATGTTGAACTCCGAGGGAATCGGCAACCCTCAGACCGTGGGGACCCGTTAGTTTTTTTCGACCGACCCGTTTTTGGGAAAGCAAAAAGGGTTGCGAAAACGTGCTCGGACCTGGAACGCAGCCAGAAGAGGTTTAGGGGTTCCCCCCTGGTGGGTCCCCATGGTTGGTCTGCGCAGGACTGGCCTTAGAGCTGGGCACATACTGCGGTTTTTCTGCGCTGCACCTGGCGCAAGCCAAACGTGTGGTGCCTGTGGCCGAAGGGCAGATTCATTTTTGGGTTTTAAGAGTGGGTGATGTTGCGTTTTTGTGTGTGTGTGTGTGTTTAGAAACAATATGTTTTTTGTTTTTTTGTTTTATGAGTTGGTGTGTATTGTTCCTAGTTGGTATGTTGTTTCCAAGGGAAACCTAAAGGAAGCAATCCATGTGAAAACGGGACCCGGTCCCGAAGGACCCACAGTCCAGTCTGGGCCTGGGGCCAGGCGGAGGGTGTTCCTCGAAATGCAAACGTCGGTTCCCATGAGGCAGTGGCCAATTTGGGGTTCGGGACACGAGGCAGGCAGGGAAGGAAAGTATGTGACGTTTTTTATTGTTTTTTTTTTAAATATGAATGTGAGGTTGTACCAGAGGAAAGGTAAGGACAGGGGTTGCACTGCTCAAGAATCAACCATGGGTTCATAAATTCTGGGATTACATCAAGGTTCGCAGCAATATGGTTTCGGGACATGGGGGGCTTACCAAATTGTTAAGCACAAAGACACAGGGTGGCTTAAAGGTTGGTAATCAAAGGTGCATCTGAGTGGAACTTGGCGGATGAAGAGAATGACTCCCTCCTAAAGGGGTTGCACACCCCTGTGAATCAACCGTGTACCGTGTTCATGTGAGCTGTAAATATGTGTTCCATTGTTGGGCATGGGAAGTTAGGGTTTGCCCCCCTGTGTTTGAAAGTGAGTGAGTCCCCCATGTCCCAAACTGCGATTTTATGCACAGACTACTTGACATGTTAGGCATAGACTGCTCATGTGCAGGGCCAACCCGAAACCCTCTTGGTCAACGCTCCTACTCCCTGGTTGATTAGGGTAGTGAGGGCCTGTATAAACCTTGCGTCGCAGGATTCGCAGGATGGAACTGAAAGTCAATGCGTTGGGAGCGCTCACGTTGTGTCCATGGACTGTAAAGCAAAGGCTAAAGGCTGTGTTAAGTGCATGGTGTGGGAACAGCTTGCCTCAGGGGGCGCACTATTTGAATTGTGCACCAATGACAGCAGACAATCTCTGATACACTCGGGTCCTTGCTTTTGCATCTCCTGAGATGTCATTGCAGACTGAGGCCTGAGCCAGGGATTCCCGTTCTGGACAGGATGTGTGAGGATGGGATTTGTCCAGTTTTGTTTGTGCCCAAGGATGCCGTTTGCCAGCCAAGCTTGTTGATTTGTCTGCCCCCCTCCCCCCGGCAGGCATGAGCATGTCATTCCGTGGCAAAGGGAGTTTGTCCAGGCATGTGTCGCAATGTGGGATGTGATGACTCATGTTCAAGCGATTTCGCATGAGATGTGTCTTTGAAGCAAGCGCTATATCTTGTGAGTCCATGCGCTTCTACCCGGCCTGTTGATGGCTGATTTGAGCGTGTCTAAGGTGACTCTCGAAGCAGATTTGGGCCACGCGATCATTGCCGAGACCCTGCTGACATTTGCAGGCATGGCTGACAAGGCCCACTTGGCGACACTTAACAGTTGACTCGCTCCATTCACGAAATGCAGACGCAGCTGGCACCGAACTCGGCCGTCCGCCCATGATGTTTTGAGAAAGAACCCGTTTGGGTTTTTTAATGGGAAACCGGGGGGAAACGGCCTTTTTTTGGGGGGGGGGGGACAAAACCTGTTTTCCTCGTGGAAATCCACCTACGAGCCAGGTACAGGTGATCGTCGGCCACAGCGAGGACATGTTGCCCTGGCTTCTGCAGCGATTAGGCAACGAGGGTTGGGCCAACCTGAAACATGTTCAAACGAATTGATTAGGGATCCCACTTTGAATCACCCACGCAAAAAACAGCAATGGGTCAGACATCGACAGATTTGTCCCTTTCTATTCGGGTCTATTGGGCCACTTGTTTAGCTTCTCTTTAACGGGGGCCAGATCCCAACCCTCTCAACCCTCAACAGTTCCACCAGGCCCCGGGGAATATCTGGGGATCCCCGGCACGGCACCTCCGGCCTTGGGGCCTTCGGGCCTTGGGATCTGTCAGGGCCCATCAGCTTTGTGTTCATGGACCAGCGCGGGTCCAGGTACTTAGCTGAAGCCTGGCGAGCAAAATGGTGCTAAGTGGCCGATTCGAGCCTTTGCAAGTTCTTGGATGTTGAACCTTGGTAAGTTGATCATAGTGTAAGTGGGGTAACAGGTGCTTGCTTCTCTTTAACTTACAACCATGTTTAGAAGATGTTAGAAGCTAGTTACTAAGCAGGTCGAACATCCAAGTAACACATGACCAGCCTCTTATCGAACATTGTCGAACGGCGTTCTTTTTTTTGTTTCCTTCCGTTTGTCTCGCTCGTGACTCGAGTCTCAAATGGGAGCAACCCGTATCGAGTCTGGAGTTGAACTCGTGACGACCCCAAGGACTTGGAGATTTTGAAGCAATCTGGGCAATCTGCCGTGGTGGTGGCAGACAATGCCCTTTGGCGCAGGCATACTGTGAAGGCAAGGTTTGCCTTCAGACCCCCTTTGGGAAAAAGGGAGCTGGTGTGGAGACCAAGCAATGGAGGGGGTCCCGTTATTTTCAGGGGGTTAAAAGACAATGCCTGTGCTTACATCGGGTTTATGCAGGTTAGAGTCTTAGAGCTCAACATCAAGAACCTTTTCACTTTGCCCTGGTCTTACGGACATCTGCTCTTCAAGTTTGTTGAATAAAACCCAATGCCATATGCAAGTGACATGTGTCCGGAGTGATGTGCAGTTCTCGGCATCTGTGCAGATTCTTGCCGTTCACTCCGTTTTGTTAGCTTTTAAAAAAATTCATGGTGCTTGCAAACTTGAACCAGTGCCACGGCACTTTGGCTCCAGACATCCAGCTGCCTCGTTCCTTTCAGTCAGTGAGGTCCTGAAGCCTGGAGCCCCAAAGTTCCTTTGGGCTCTCACCAATGACGACGCCTTCGAAACAGAGGTGGTGGAGTTGGAGGAGTGGCTCGGTAGAAAGACGCCAGCCGTGCGGAAGACTATTGGTGCCCAGTGACGGGAATTGAGCCTCTCAACCCTCTCAACACGCCACAGCGTCGGTTTAGCAACCAACGCAAAGGAACAACCTGACAACTGTCCCGTGGATCCACTTGCTATAGCGGTGATCTTGGCAAAGCTCACGGTGCCAGGTTTGCGATGGATGGCGTGCTCGATTGGATGACGGTGAGTGTGTTCCGAAGCCGCTTGACTGACGTGTTCTAGAAGCTGTCGGTGGAGGTTTTCTGTTTTGCTGGAACCTCGTACCCCTTTCTGGCTATATACCAACTTGTATGGCTTTATGAGTTCTATTTTGGAGGCTTTCTGTGGTCTGGGGATGACGCCAGTCCTTGAATACAAGACTGTTTCCACCCGTTCAACCACTACCCCAGAGAAATGGGGGAGGTATACAAATACAACCCCCGATATCAGCGCTAGATGGGTATATCTCCAATTTTCCCTTGGGTCCCGGCAATTGTTTAAACCATGACAGATTTATCGACTCCCATTTCGGCCCCCTTCGGTAATTTCCAATAATCAACCCATAAGTTGTTAATTAACCCATAAAAATAGAGGTTCATACCACCGAATTCCATTTGGAAGGCCCTCCACTGGTATCCTCGTTGTCTTGACCAGGTCGCGTTCCGTGCCGGGACCGGTCACCTCCGGTGCCGGAGAGCATTCGGTTCCTGGAGCACCAAGCAGAGGCCATGCGCAGCAGGACACATTTCCCGGAGCATGGCGGCAGCGGTGTATCTCAGCCGGAGGAACATTGGTATGTTGTTTGGAGCGCTAGGTATCTAATTATCTATGATTTAGATGGTTTTTTGGACACCAAGAGGAGCAGCCACACGCGTGGGCTCTGACTGAAAATAGCGGCATCACTTCCGCTTCAGCATCAGCAGCAAATGTTGGGCCTTATTTGCGCAGATGCAGGGTTCTATTGTTCGAAGACATTAAAACCAGGGATTGTCCTTTGGCCCTGGCCGGGGACATGTTTTGGTCGGCTCGAGAGATTAGTTGGCTTTTGCAGATCCTCAGCATGACCAAACTTTAAGTAGACAAGGGGTTTACCAGTTTGGTTTTCTTTAGTTTTCTTTGGTTTTCTTTGGTTTACCAGGGACAGGTTTTTTCTGCCCCTTTTGGGGCCAGGTCTATGGAGCAAGCCCGAGGGGCTCGCCAGCCGAACCATTTTCGTTGCTGGCCCACAAGCAAACCTAGAGTCCTTCAATGCCAGCTTTGATCATGACGCAGTTTCAGAGGTAAAGCATAGCAAGATGGCTTTTCTCATATGTCCGAAGACGATAAGCTCAGGATAAACCCTTGAGGTGTATTGAGAAGTGAGCAATTCTGGGTCAGATCCGAGCCCGCCCCCCTCGAAGCCCGGGACGGTCGGAGGTTTTCGTTCGAGGTTGGCTTCAAGCAATGGGCCGCCTTCAGTGCAGAGATGCGAGAGTCGCTGTGCCAGGCGCTTTCGCTGAAGCTGAGGCGCTTCGAGGAGAAAAGGTGGCCTTGGAAAGAGAGAGAAGGAGAGACGGGTGGACCACAGGCTTGATGTGTGGGTGTGGTTGATTTCTTTGAAAGGGTGCCAAATTTGGTTGCAACATCTGCACCCGATTACCACCTTGGGAAATGACCATCAGTTCGGAATCAAAGAAGAAATTAAAGATACAGGTGCAGCTCTTGGATGTGTCCACACAAGCTGTTTGATGTTGCTTTTTTATTTCTTGAGAGTGACGTCATTTGCCGGCAGATTTTGGCGAACTGCGAGGCTGAAACGGCAACAAGTTTGCAACGTGTGAATGCCCGATGTTCCCATGAGCCACAGGGGTTCACTCAAGGCCAATTAACCAGAAAGACCATAAGACGATATGGGGGTGTCTTTTTTTAGGGGAACCCACAAAATGGTGGTGTTCCTTTTGGTATCCCTTTAAAACTGACCAAAAAAGGGTACGCTCAAAAAAGGACAGACCCATATCCTGCTTATATATATATATATATATTATATATATATAATATTGTCATGGCTGTGTCGACGTGTCCACCCAACCGCTTCCGAGTTCCTCCTCAAATTTGCAAATGCGGACATATTGCTCTGCGAATTAACCCGGACCTCCAAAAGTGTGCCGACAGGTTTTTCTAATGGCCGCGCACTGGAGGTTTGGGTTAATCTGCGGTGCAACCGGTGCCATATTCTGGGCATGGGCTCCATGGACCCCCCCAATTGCGCCCGCGGCCATTTGGACTGAGGTTACCGTCTTTGGAGTTCTGGCTCCTTTGCTGCTGCGAGGCCTCGGCAAATGTCGAGAAGTCAGTTTGCGGTTATGTGCCATGGTCAAAAGACCGATCTCTTTGCTTGGGGTTGGTAGGGATGGTCGTCAACCGAGAGTTTGTTAGATGACCATGGTGGTAAAGGAACCACCATGGTCCCACTTTTGTGGAGGTTTCACCATGCCATTGAGCTGGTTGAGTTGAACCGAGCAAGTTGCCATTGTGTTTGATTTGATTGTTAATGTTTGAAACACCCCACAGATATGGTCGAGCATAGATCCATGTACGTGTCCGAAGGGTCCCCCCTTCGGGTCCCGGGAGGCCCTGCGCACTCACCACATCCAATGTCATTGGGGGAAGTATTGATGGCGTTTTGGTCGGTATCTCGGTATCTCCGTACCTCCCAACTCAATATGAAACATCTGAAACCAAGCGTGGATCGCCGTCTCAATGAAACCCACGAGTCTCGAGGTGCCGGCCTGGGGGTGGTGGAGTCGGCAGCTCCAGCCCTAGTTGGAAGCTTCGTGTCCGGAGTGTGGCAATTCAAAGGGAGGCCCTGAACTAATTCTTAGGAACTACCCAAAAAAGAGAGGTTGACTAGAAACCCTCTAGAACCCCATGGCAATTGAAAGGACGTCCCGTGCAATGTGAGTTCAGATCAATCCGGATCACGAGAAGAGGGCCCCCCAAATAAATCTATGCAGGTGGGTGCCATCCCTGCACGGTCTTCCGGGCAAATCCGAAGTTGATATTATTTTGGCAACTTGCCTAGACCAATGGACTTGTGCAACTCAGCAGCTTATTAGATTCTTAGATAGAGTCTTTTGGTTTTTTCCCCAACAGCTGAAAGCTAAGGGGTCTCAGCCCAGAAAAGGTTTGGGGGTGGCTCAGGGGAGCTCTGGAGTCAGGTTCGAGCAAGGTTCCGGAGGTTCCGGGGTGGCCAGGTGTAAGGTTCAAGCAAGGTGGTCTGGTGCAGGCCAGGTGTAAGGTTCAAGCAATGGTCTCGGAGGTTCCGGGGTGGTCTGGTGCAGGTTAGGAGTAAGGTTCGAGCAAGGTTCCGGAGGTTCCGGGGTGGCCAGGTGTAAGGTTCAAGCAAGGTGGTCTGGTGCAGGCCAGGTGTAAGGTTCAAGCAATGGTCTCGGAGGTTCCGGGGTGGTCTGG